>PVJH01001610.1:0-200682 GCA_004026705.1 Nesogale talazaci | reverse complement strand
AATGGATACCCTGTTTTTCAATAGTCTTTTAAGCAAGAAAGAAGTCAATTTTATGGAATGACTTGTGACTGGGCATGAGTCTTGGATTTATCACTATCATCCAGAGCGAAAGATCTAATTAAAACAGTGACTTCCAACAGGATCTATTGGACTTCTTAAATTCAAAGCAGAAAGGTAAGCTCAGGAAGTAATAGTAACTTTTGGGGGGAATTGCAAAGGGGCAATTGCAAAGGGACAAACTTCATAGTTTACTGAAGAGTACAGGAAAATCATGACAGTTTATTATGAAGAAGTTTTAAGAAAATTGTAAACTGAACTGGTGGGGAAAAAGGCTGGAAAATAACAAGTAGATTTTTTTTCCAAATATATAATGCAACTATTCATTTTACAGGGTAATAAGGGTTCTCTGAGGAGAATTCCCTTGGAAAACCTAATCCCATTCACTTACCAACTCTGATTCTTGCCCTTTTAGACATTTTTCTGTTTTTTAAACTCACATAATATTAAAAGGGTACACAAATTGATTCCCTAGAGAATGCCAAAATGTCAGTTTACAGAGAGAGAGATGGCAACACAACCTTCAGAACTGTGTAGTTGAAGGCTATGCCAAGAAAACATAGCTTCACAATTAAAAATTTTGTTTGATTAAGATTTCAGTGAATTTGTAGCAATACGTTTTATCCACTAATTCATTTGATTTTTGACTGGTGCTTCCTTATGTGTTCATTGTGGATCCAAGCAAAATGGAATCTTTGAAAAGTTCAATATTTTCTTCATTTATCATGGTGCTGTTTATTGATCTAGTTGTAAAAATATTTGGTTTTGGTCAAGGTATAGGGATTTTTTTTTCACGTTGAGATATAATCCACAATGTAGGATTTGACCTGTATTAGTAAAGGGTTCAAATCCTCTTTACTTTCAGCAAGCAAGCCTATATGATTGGCATGTTACAGGCTGTTAATGAGTCTTTATTCAATGTTGTTCTTCATATCTTCCAGCTTCTTTGAATGCTTTTTAAGCACACATATCGAGTCAGTGTGTTGAAAGGACACAGCCCTGACACACACCTTTCCTCATTTTAAATCATGCAGTATTCCCTTGTTCTTTCTCGTCGAAGGACTACCTTTATCCTGTGAAGTGACTGGTGGGTGCGAACTGTTGACTTTTCAGATTGCAACCCAACTCCCCATGACTCCAAAAATCCATAAATTATTCAACAATATCATTAATATCAAATGCAAGTACATTTTTCTGAACACAATTCAACAGAACTTGAAGCAGTAAATAGGTAGAGAAATAGAACAACTTTAAGTCGAATTCAGAAGGATATGTTGTTGTTGTTTGTTATTGTTGTTAGGTATCCCAGGAACCTTTACACAAAGCAGATAAACACAGCCCAGTCCTGCACCATCCCCACAATTGTCCCCAGGTTGCAGACCATGGTTACAGCCCCAATGTCAATCCATCTCCTCGAGCACCTCCCTGTTTTCGCAGTCCCTTCACTTTACCAAGAGTGATGTCCTCCAGGGACTAATCTCTCCTGACAACAGGTCCAAAGTATGTATGATGGAGTCTTGCCATCCTTGCCTGCAAAGAACAATACTCCAGTAGTGCTTTGTCCAAGACAGATTTGTTAACTCTTCTGGCAGTCCCTGGTGCTTCCATATTCTTCACTAGAACCACAATTCAAATGCACAGATATTTCTTTGGTCTTCCATATTTAATATTCAATTTTTCTATGCACATATTCCTCATGAACATAACAAAGTGTTCTGGAATTACCATTATTTGTAATATTTTAATTTGTTATTAATTACATAGTTGAATGCCTTTGCATAGTCAATAAAACACAGGTAAAGATCTTCCTGGTGTTCTATACTTTCAACCAATATCGATTTGACTTCAGATACTACATACCTGGTTCTGTATCCTCTGCATAAATCCGCTGCAAAAGACCTCTCTAAAATGCTGAAAATAAACAATGTTCCTTTGAGGACTAAGGTGTGCCTGATCCAAGCCATGACATTTTCAATATTTTGTCACATATGCATGTGAAAATTGAATATGTATATATAAATGTATATATTCCCTGCATTACTGGAGTAATTGTTTTTCTCCAATGCTTTATGTGCAGCTTGAACTTCTTCTTTCAAGACAATTAGCTCTTGCCTCTATGTTACTGTCCTGAAATGACTGTACCTGATTATTTTTGCTATAGCAAGTTTGTGTATTTCTTCCATCATCTTTTGATGATTCTTGAATTCTTTAATAGTTTGCCCACATTATACTTCCATATTTCATTTTGATGCTTGGATTTTTATTCAGTTCTTTCAATTTGAGAAATGCTTTGTATTTTTTTCTCTTGGTTTTCCAACCACAGGTATTTGCACATTTCATTATAATAACTTATTTCATCTTCTCAAGCCTCTTTCTGGAATCTTTGGTTCTGTTCATTTTATAATTTCTCCTATTTACTTTAGCTATTCCATTTTCAAGAGCAAGTTTATGAGTTTCTCTTCTGACATTCATTTTAATGTCTAATTTAATTCCTGTTTTGTAATGTCATGTATGATGCTCATTATGTCATTGTGTAACTTGTCAAATCTTCAGTCATTAGTGTTCAATATGTCAAATCTGTTCTTGAGATGGATTCTAAATTCTGGTGGAATATGCTCAAGATCGTACTTTGCCTCTCTCAAACTTGTTTAATTCTCTTCAACATTAACTTGAACTTGCATGGGAGCATTTAGTAGTCTGTTCCATAGTTGGCCCTTGGTCTTGTTCCAATTGATGATCTTTAGTTTCTCCATCAACTCTTTTCACAGATATTGTCAATTACACTTCTGAATGGCTAATCTGGATAGTTCTTCTTGAAAAGATAATTTCAATGAAAATTTTGTTGGTTTTGCAAAATTTTATTGTGCATCTCTGGCATTTCTAACATGAAGGCCATATTGCCCAACTATCAATTCTTCTTTATTCCCAAGTCTTGTATTCCAATCACCAATAATTGTGAGTGCATTTTGATTGCATGCTTGATCAATCCAGAAGTTGTTATATTCAACTTTTTTCTTAATATTTTTTCAATTTTAGCATTAGTATTTGCTGTATAAAGTTGAAAAATAGTTGTATCAATTGCTTTTTATTATGGGCATATAGATACTATCCTATCACTGACTGTGGTTCTCCAAGGTAGTTTTTTTATTGGAAGGGTTAAAGGTATTTTAGACAATGATTGAGATATTTTCTCTCTTCAATTTGTCATTTCTGGAAGAGCAGATCATATTATTGTTCTATTCGAAAGAATACCAGTATCAATTCACTTGAGCTCACTAATGCCTAGGATATCAATCTTAGTCACATATTTCATTTTATGTTTGACAGCTTCCAATATTCCTAGATTCATATTGTTCTGATTATGAATGGGTGTTTATAGCTTTAGTTCTTATGTGGTTGTACAGCATCAGGAAATGAAGGCCCCCAAAGTATTATGTCACCATTCCATTTGAATCAATGCTACCTGGAGGAGGCAGCTTTTCCACAGTCAGGTTTTGAATACCTTCCAAATTGCTTGGTTCACTTTGCAACATTATGCCTGACAATGTTCCAGTACCATCCAGAAACTGTTAACTGGCCAATTTTCTTTCTACCTTCTTTCTCTGTCTATTCCTCCTCCTTCTCCTTCCCCCCGCCCCCACTCTAGAATTTGATCAAAAGGTCCTTCTTCCTATTCTCTCTTAATTAGGAAGTTCCACTGAACTATATCCACCATGGGTGACCCCACTGGCTTTTGAAATTCCAGTAGCATACTTTCCAGCAGCACCACAACACTTACATATGACAAATTGACAAAATGAATGGTGAATTCTATAGTCACTGACCCTTTAATTAGTACTTATTGTTACATATACTCATAGAAACCCTATTACAGAATTGGACTGCACCTGTGTGTTTCTAAGAATATTTTCTAAAATATTTTTATTCAGGGCTCATACAACTCATCACAATCCATACAAACATCCAGTGTGTAAAGCACATTTGTACATTTGTTACCATCATCATTCTCAAAACATTTTCTATTTACTTGAGCCCTTGGTATCAGCTCCTCATTTTCCCTCTCCCTCCCCTCCTCCTCTCCCTCATGAACCCTTGATAATTTATAAATTATTATTATTTTGTCATATCTTACACTGTCTGACATCTCCCTTCACCCACTTTTTCTGTTGCTCATCCCCAGGGGAAGGGTTATATGTAGATACTGGGATTGGTTCCCCTTTCTACCCCACCTCCACTCTACCCGCCCACGATCATCACTCTCACCATTGGCCCTGAGGGAGTCATCTCTCCTGGATTCCCTTGTTTTCAGTTACAATCTGTACCATTGTACATGCTCTGGTCTAGCCTGATTTGTAAAGTAGATAGAATTGGGTTCATGATGGGGGGAGCATTAAAGAACTGGAAGTAGCATTAAAGAACTAGAAGAAACTTTTATAATTCATTGTTGCTATACTGCATCCAGATTGGCTTGTCTCTTCCCGAGACCCTTCTTTAAGGAGTATGTCCAATTGCCTAAATATGGGCTTTGGGTCCCCACTCTGCATTCTCCCTTATTCATAATGATATGATTTTTTTCCCTTGAGGCCTGATACCAGATCTCACACAGGCTGGTGTGCTTTTTCCATGTGGGTTTTGTTGCTTCTCAGCTAGATGGCCACTTGTTTATCTTCAAGCCTTTAAGGACCCAGATGATATATCTTTTGCTAGACAGACACCATCAGCTCTCTTCACCACATTTGCTTATGTACCTGCTTTGTCTTCAGTGACCATGTCAGGAAGGTGAGCATCATAGAATGTCAGTTTAATAGAACAAAGTGTCCGCACATTGAGGGACTACTTGAGTGAAGACCCAATGTCCATCTGCTACATTAACACCAAACATACCAATACATGCACATAGATCTTTTACCCCATTAATCATCTATAAATATATTTACATACCATATTTTTCAGACCATAAAATGTACTTTTTCTTCCCAAAGTGGAGAAATAATGAGTGTATGGTACCCCAGAACATTTTAGTATTCAGATAATACTTGGTTCAGAATATTTTTTTCTTCTTTTCCCGTTCTAAAAACTGGGTGTGTATTATGGTTGGGTGCGTCTTATGGTTAGAAAAATATGGTTTGTGCTTGCCTGTATGTAGACCTCCATAAATGCCCATTGTCTCCCAGTTCTTTCCTCTATCTCCTTTGACTTTTTCACAACTAACTCTTTATGGGAATGGAAAGCCTTCCTTTTCTCCTGTGGAGTGGCTCATGATTTTGAACTACTGACCTTGTGGTTAGGAACCCAACATGTGCCTCCTGAGTCAGCATAGTCTTCTTAGCAGTGAATGTTGAGGGTTTTTTTTTGTTGCTTCATATATTTTCTCCTTGTTTTTGACTTTGTTTAAAATGTAAACAGATATATTGTCATTTGGAATTGGAATAGACTCAATGGAAAAGAGTTTCAGTGAGTTTGACTGATCAGTAGACTATCTTAATTATAATGATCTTGAAATTTTTGAATCTTTTCTTAATGGTTTCCACTTCTGGTTTTTTTTATAAAGTATTTTCTTATCTCACAGAGATTCTATGCTATTTTCTAGTCGCTTTATACTTTTGCTTTTGACATTTATTCTTAATATTGTAAGAGTCTATTTTTACTTATAATGTTTAGAAGCAAAAAAATTTCATACTTTCCATGTGAATAAACAATTGTCCTTGAACTATTTGTTAAGCATTCTGTTCTTTTCCTACTGCTCTCCAATACTATTTGTGTGATACATCAGATATGTGTGGGTAAGTTTTATGATTCTATGCTCTATTCTATTGGTCTATTTCTTTAATCAAGCTAAATCACTACATTGCCTTTAAACCTATAGTTTTAGAGGATGTATTTGTAAGAAGTATGGCAAATATTGAAACTTGTTTTTTCTTTCTACAAGGACGTTTTGTATAATTTGAACTGCTTGCACTTCCATATGAATTTAAAAATCTTCTGTTTCTTGAGAAAAACAAAACAAAAAGCCCATCATAATTTGATTTAAAGTTCACTTCAATTTGAATTGTTCCTTTTATGATTTTAAACTTTCCTACCCAAGAATATAGTTTATCACTTCATTGAATGAGATTGTCTTTAATAGCTTTAAATAAACCTTTATAGTTTTATCTATAAAGGGTCTGCACATAATTTGCTGGGCTTATTCCTTGATACTTTATATATTTGTTTCAATAGTAAATGGTCATATTTTTAAAGCTACATTTTTCAAACTGCTTCCTTTAAAAATAACTTCAGTGGGCTGTAGATGAAATTTTACAAAGAAAATTAGTTTTCCACTCTGTTGTTTCTACAGAAAGTGCTCCACGACATTGGTTTCTCTCTTGAGTGCCTCATTTTATTTTGTCCAATTTCCTACTCCTTTCTACCTTATCATCTTTGTTTTGGGGTAAATGTTGCCCTTATGATCTCTTGTAATTGATTATTCTAAGGAACATGTTCCTCTTCCTCATAATTTTTTTTTTAACTTAGGACCGGCCATACTATTTGGCAGAAGGGTGGTTTTCTGGAATGGCTTCAGTTCCAGCTCAGAAGAACATTAGAGGGCCACGGTTTTGGAGTTTCATCCTGACTTTGTAAGACAAGTGACTTGATTTTTTTTTTGTTTTACATTCCCCCCACTATATCTGGGACCCTCTATTATGATGACAACCAGAAGGGTCAATAGTGGTTTCTGGCACTCTCTCATTCTTCTGGTCTTAAGCCCATGTAGACTGTGTTTAATGTGGTCTATTAGTCCTTTGAACTAATTGATTCCTTAAGTCTTTGGTTTTACTCATTTTTCTTTCCTCTGGATGGGAAGGGAGCCAATAGATCATAGATGACTGCTAGAAAACTAGAACCCAGGTTGTACTCATCAAAATAAGATGTATTGTCTCTAGAAATTATATTTCATCAATTGTTGTAGGTGCTTCTTGAGTCTAGGTTCCTTCACTTTCAAGTCTAAGAACTCGGTCCTCTGAAGTGTTTGGTTTTATCTAAGGTATTTTCATAAATGTGCCCCTAGTGTGTGCTATTGTTTCTACTAATGCATGTGCAGTTCTTATAATTATATACATAAAAATATCCACAACCAAATGTATATGTAAATGCTGTTGTATTTCTTTATGCCCTCCCATGTCTACTTATGTATCTATTTGTAAAGGAACCAGAAACATGGACAATCCAGGAGAGATGATCCCTTTAGGACCAGTGGTGAGAGTGACGATACCCGGAGGGTAGAGGGAAGGTGGGGTAGAAAGGGGGAACCAATTATAAGGATCCACATATAACCTCCTCCCTGGGGTATGAACAACAGGGAAATGAATGAAGGGAGGCATCAGAAAGTGTATGATATGACAAAATTATAATAATTCACAAATTGTCAAGAGTTCATAAAGGAGGGGTGAGGGGGAAGGTAGGGGAAAATGAGAAGCTACTACTAAGGACTTAAGTAGAAAGAAAATGTTTTGAGAACGATGATGGCAACTAATGTACAAATGTGCTTTGCATACAATGGATGGATGTATGAATTGTGATGAGTTGTATGAAACCCCAATAAAATGAATAAAAAAAGAAATTATTGTTGTAGGATTGGCTATGTTGTAGTAATTCTCATAGTTGCTCTTTGATTTACTTTGTTTTGTAGTCTCCCTTTATCTTGGTTGTGTTGTGCTGACTTCTCCACATTGTGTATTGACATTCTCTTCATCATTATTCACACAGATTCTAGCTAGTGATTTCCTTTAATCTTCTCTTCCCTCTCTTATGACCACGAAAATATTTTGTTTTATTTTCCTTTTTAAAAACAATAGTGGTCTGATACAAAATTTTTCCTCTGGGAAGTGGCTTATTTAACTCGGTCTTATGCCCTCTAGATTCAATATTGTCAATTATCATTGCATATTATTCCATTATGTGCATGTACCAGCTCGTCTATCCATTTATTTGCTGACTGACACTTAGAAAATTATTCCCTTCATCTACCTATTTTGAATAATGCCATTGGGACTAATCCTGTGTACAAATGTCTATTCATGCCCTTGTTATATTTGTAAGATATAACAGGAGTGAGGTTGCTGGATCATAAGCTGCTTCTATTTTTAGCTTTGTTTGTTTGTTTGTTTTTGGGCATCTCCACCCTCTGGTGGTCATGGGTATTTTTAGTTTTTTAAGGAAGTGCAATACTATTTTCCATCTGAGTTTACTGTTCTATATTCCTACTTGTATTGTAGGTCTTCTTATCTCTCCATAATATCAGCTCATATCCTTTGCCTATTTAAAAATTAAATTATTTCAATTCTTGTTAAGGTGTTGTGGCAAAAGTGATATTATGACTTGTCTGATTAGACCACCTCCATGGTCCCTAAGGACACATTTTTTTCTAGTATTGCCCCACTATTCGCAATGGAGGGAGAGAAGGAAAGAGATCACTGAATGGGGTGCATCAGTGAGTTGAATATAGAAAAACAAAGGAATAAGTCTGACTTGAACATTTGAAACTTGTCAGAAGATTCCCCTTATGATGCTTATTGATCCCTATCTAGTTTTCAAAATCTTATGTATTTTGGGGTGGTATTGTTCTGTTATTCATTTTACATATTAGAACTTATTTCCAGAGTGGTATGTCCTTGGAGGTGACCCTCTTGAAGCTGTAGTACTTGCTTTTTTCATTTTTTGGTGTATGAATTGATGAACCTATAGAATCAGCAAGTGGAATAAGGGTTTTGGGGGAGGGAGATACCGACGTGGTGGTGGGGTGAAGGGATGATGACATCAAGGGGTCCATATAGAAAAAGAACATTTGGAAACAGATTGTGGTAGTCAATGTACAATTCTACTGGACATTATTCTGCTAAGAAATAATTTTATGTATGTATTAATTCCAATTAATAAAAAAGAAATGTAAGTGGTTTTTATTAGTGAATTCTATATTGGGCAGTATTTCTAAAGTCTCAGTATTTCTTTCTTCTTCTTCTTCTTCTTTTTTTTTCCTGCAGAAGGAAGCTTTATTGTTTCCATTTAGTCCCCGACTTGGGGGAGGGGCTCTGGGGCGGTGACACTGCAGCTGGCAGGGCAGATTCGGCCAAAGGGGCTAAGGCTGGAGGTGGGAGTCCCTCTCGGGTGGCTGGGCGCCGCAGGCTCCTAGTCGTGTTTGAGGATGAGTCTCTCGAAGAGAGGCTCGCTCAGCCTGACCTGGGGGTTGTCAACCCTTCAGAGGGGGGTGCAGGTGGTCGCCCATCTTCTGGAGGACTTTCACCTCCTCATCCAGGAATTGGTTCCCCAGGAAGTCACAGATATGGGGGGCTGTGTGCGTAGACCCCATGGCGTGCAGGTCCAGAAGAGCCTGCGTGAGTTTTCTCTCCAGGGCTAGGGCGGCTTCCATGGCGTGCAGAGTTTTGCCCCCTCAACCTGGGATGGCTCTGCACAGCAGCTTCAAGAGTTGTTCGACCTCCTCGCGCTTCTCCTTCGCCAGCTCTCGCAAGAAGTGACCTGCGCCTTCCAAGGCCACATCGTCGCCATCGAAGAAGCCCAGAGAGAGGTCAGTGTCAGAGGCCCGCAGATGCAGGTTGACCAGACGGTGGACGCCGGCCTCGGCTTCGGCGGAAGTATATGTCTGAGCATTTTTCCTGGTTTGTTGTGGTTTGGAAGCTCTGCTGAGATCCAGTCAGTGTTATAACGGTAGACTCTCTTCATTGATGGGCTGACAGGTGGGGGCTGTGCATGAAACAGGCTATTGCAGGGAAGGGGACAAACCCACTGGACCAGTCATGCCTCTTGGAAAGCGCTATTATTATTACACAACTTCAAACCATCCTCATTTCTTTTCCTTAAGAGTCATTCTGAAAAGCAAGCCCAGTCTCAAGATTCCTAAAAGCGTGCAAAAATATCTCAGGGCTGTGCAGTGGGTAGTGTGCCCTGAGCCCCAGTCTAATTCACAGATGGTCTGGAAAACAAGGCAGGCACTGGACTTAGACCAAAATTAAAAACAAAATAAACAGACACACAGGGTCATGGAAGCTGTTTCTGACTCATCACTCAGTCACTCACTGTCATCACGTGATGCCAACTCAGAGGGACCTTACAGGACAAGGTAGAACTTCTGTGAGTTTCCAAGATAGCAACTCTTTACAGGAGTAGAAAACCCCATCATTCTCCTGCAGAGTGGTGGCTGTTTTTGAACTGCTGACCTTGTGATTACCAGCAAGCGAGTCAAACTATGCCACCAATAGGAAGGATACGATAGAATGACTCCATGCGGTTTCTGAGACTGTTTATTGAAGCAGATGGCCCCATCTTCCCCCCTCTGAGAAGCTGGTGGCTTCTTCCTGTTTAGTTACCAGCACATCGCTTAGCCCACAGGACCACCAGGGCTCCCCATGACTTTTCAGACAGGCGTAAAAACCTAAAGGGAGATATCCAGAACCGTGTGGGGAGGCAAGTAGAAAATGACAATACAGGTTTTGTCAGAAGCTGATTGTGGTTGCTAGATGATTTTTGTAGATGATTTCCATTTTTATGACAGCGCAGGGGTGGAGTCCAACTTGGCAATCAGCTAAGGATGCCTCCTTGTGGGTGTGGCCTTCTTACAAGAAGAAACTGAGACCCTCTCTGTCTCCCTGACTTTGCATTCCTGCTTGCAGAGGCTAAGCCACCGCCACTGAGGCCTGTCGGTGCCCTGCCATGTTTCCACTGACTTTGCACCCAATTGGCCCTGCACCTACTCCCTCCCTGTGCGCTTCCTGTTTCCTGGCTCACCATTTTGTATCACTGGCATGCAGCTACATGAGTTTGAAGAGGAATTTATGGACTAGCATCACACCTAAAGACTTGAGTTGGACCGGGCTGTGATGGCTCCTTGACATAAAGCTCTTTCTTAAACATATGAGTGTCACTGGATTTGTTTCTCTAGATAACACAGCCTAACACCCTGGTGAATACGCAACTATCAGCATCTGCGCCAAGGCTTGTGAAAGGGCAGAGAGATGTAAGGGTTTTTTGATGCTAGCTCAAACATCTCCCACCCGTTGCCTGCTAGCCCCCTCTTTTACTTGACAACTGAAATTGCTTGAAGAAGCAGCAATTGCTCTTACATCTTAGCTTCTTGGTCTGTGGTCCTGGAGTGAGTAGAACACACTATATGAACAACATAGTTCATATAATGTCACAGCTCACTCAAGTGACGACCTAAAGGACCAAAGCAAAACAAAAAAATCCTTTTTGGTTTGTTCCTCTTGGAGGAATCACAGCCCAGAGGAAGCAGGCTGAATCTGGGACACTCACTATAAGGTAAACCGAGTGGCATGGTCACTTGAGTCAAAGGAGTGCTATTCTGGGGAGAGAGATTGGAGTGAGAATTTCCTTGGAAAACGGGGGCATTATATCTATTACTCAGGAGCTCTTGTGGTACAATGGATTATTTGTCAGGCTGCTAACCACAGGGTCAGTAGTTGGAAACTACCCGTCATTCCCAGGGAGAAAGATGAGATTTTCTACTCCTATAAAAAGTTACAGACTCAAAAACTCACAGGGGTAGTTCTATAGAGGTGCTACTAACTAGCCAGAATGGACTCTGAAGCAATCAGTTATATGTATTATTCAAAGAACCAAAAGCATACCCCAAGCATGGTACATATACAGAAAGACTTGAGGTGATAATGATTTATATATTACTGCTATTGTTTGTAACTTTTATTACCTCTTACTCATTTTGATTTATTTCTCTATCATTTTTCTTATGAGAAACTATTATTATTTGTTGAAATTCTACATTGGGAAATGCTATGGACATGATGCATAGGACTCTATTATTAGGGGAGCTTTATGTTCGCTTCTTTCAAGTACTTAATTTCAAGTACTTCTTTCAAGTAGGTTAATTTTCAAATGAAAATTCTTAGCTGATAATGTTAAAATTACCAGATGACTTATATTCAGTCCCCAGGTCCACCTATGTGCACGCTGGTTTCTGCACATCACCCGGTAAAACCTTTTGTTTGTTTGGCTCATTCAAAGGCAGACTATAGATGCCAGCTGTATTTCTTCCTCTGTAATTATTCCTAGTCCATCCTTTCCATGAGGGTCTGATCTATGTGCTGAACTCTGTGTGGACCAAAGTGTCTGGCATCTTCCTCGTGTTCCAGAATTCTTTGGTGTTGCTTCTTCTCTGATTTTGGGTTTCCACCATCTTCCTAATGTCAGCAGAGTTTCTTACTTTCTCATAGGCCCATTGGATTTTTCCCTTCCTTTACAATTGTAGCAAACATTTTGAGGTATTAATGATAGTATGTGTTCAGTATTTTTATCCTCTGGACAGAAATAGAACTTCTATAAATTATTTCCCACATTTAATTTTCTTTCCCAATGCATTTTGGGGAGCATTTTACTGCTCCTTCAGTGAAACGTCACACTATCAGTTTCTCATTCATAATGCATACATAATTTGTACTATGACATCTATTGCAATCCCCTTAATATGAGAACATTCGCTCCATCTCCTCTCTGCGCTCTCCGCTTCTAATGGTCTGCTTTTTTTTTGTTTTTTATTTTTTGGCGGGGGCCCTCACTGCCCTCAGGTGATGGGAGTAGGAGGCCCAGCCTTTGCTCCTGGGTGCTGGAATTGAACCAGGCCGTAGTCCCGCGCACAACCACTACGCCACCGGGGCTCAGCCCCTAATGGTCTGTTTTCCTTGTTTTTTTCTGCTTTTGGTTTTGTATGGTTGTGGTAGTTGGATGGTGTCATCTCAATAAGACACTCCTGGCTAGGGGTGGAGTCAATCTTGTCAATCAAGTGGTAGCTTGATAACACTTTCTTGGAGGTGTGACCTTTGGTATGAGAGTGAGGGCCTTTGGGAACCACCTTTCTCTCTCTGCCCTCTCTTTTCTGCCTGCTGGAACACTGGCAGCTTCGAGAAGTGGCTCTATCTAGGCCGCCAGACCCTCAGAACTGCTGGTGTCCTGCCAGGTGCCCACTAATTTTGGTTCTCCATGACACTGAACCCACGGCCTGTAATCTTCCTGCCTTAAGGTTCACATTTCTGCAGCGGATAGTTTAAGGAGGACATTCCTCATGGGTGTTATTTATTGCATTTGTTGTTTGACTAAAAGGTGATCTAAGGTGATCTCAAGGAATGACTTCATTTCTAAGTTGGAAAGGTACATTAAGATTTTAGTGTTAGAAGTTCCCTCAGACTTTATCAGACTGCAAAGGCTAACCTTTTTTTTGGGGGGGGGCAGGGAGGGGAGCATCACTGCCTATGGTGGTCATGGGCGCTACCCAGAGCTGCTCCTGAGAGCCGCTGCTGGATTTGAACCGCCAAGCCCACAGGCCGCAGTCCCGCACTCAACCACTTACACCACTGGGGCTCAGCCCAAGGCTAACCTTTTTATTAATTTGATTTTTGTTGTTGCTGGGTACAGTGTACTTTAATGATGGTACATGACAAGGTCAGGCCCTCTTAAGCCCCTCCCCTTCCTTCAGGGGGTTG
This sequence comes from Nesogale talazaci, assembly GCA_004026705.1. Lineage (NCBI taxonomy): Eukaryota > Metazoa > Chordata > Mammalia > Afrosoricida > Tenrecidae > Nesogale > Nesogale talazaci. Next base: position 187,120 of record PVJH01001610.1, on the reverse strand, counting down.
GATGGAGTATTCTCAGTGTGTTGGGGGATTGAGTTAGGGGCAGACTCCCCAACAACGGAGGGCCTCTCTTCCTCTTGTGCTGTTTCTGGGGTTGGTGGTCCAGAAGGGCTCTTACTCCTTGGGGACCATGTGGATCATGAGGTTCACCATTCTGCTGCTTTAGCCAAATTCATTGCCATACCAGGAAATGAGCTTGACAAAGATGTCATTGAGGGCAATGTCAGTTCCAGCATCAAAGGAGGAAGAGTGTTGAAGTCACAGGAGACAACCTCAGTGTAGTCCAGGATGCCCTTTAATGGACCATATGATATCTGCATCCCCACCTTATTGATGTCATCATACTTGGCAGCTTTCTACAGATGGCAGGTGAGATTTACGACAGACACAGACACATTGGGGGTGGGGACACGGAAGGCCATGCCAGTGAGTTTTCCATTCAGCTCAGGGATAACCTTGCCCACAGCCTTGGCAGCAGCAGTAGATGCCAGGATGATGTTCTGGGAAGTCCCACAACCATCACTCCAGAGTTTCCCAAAGGGGTCATCATCCATGGTCTTCTCGGTGGCAGTGATGGCATGGTCTATGGTCATGAGTCCTTCCATGATGCCAAAATTGTCATGGATGACCTTGGCCAGGGGGACTAAGCAGTTGGTGCAGAAGATATTGCTGACAATCTTGAGGGAGTTGTCATACTTCTCATGGTTCACACCCATCATGAACTTGGGGCATCGGCAGAAGGGGCAGAGATGACCACCCTTTTGGCACTCCCCTTCAAGTGAGCCCCAGCTTTCTCTAGGGTTGTGAAGACACCAGTGGACTCCACAACATACTCAGCACCAGCCTCACCCCACTTGATGTTGGCAGGATCTCGCTCCTGGAAGATGGAGATGAACTTCCCACTGATGACCAGCTTCCCATTCTCAGCCTTGATGGTGCCATTGAACTTGCCATGGGTGAAATCATACTTGAACATGTAGCCTATGTAGTTCAGATCAAGGAAGGGATCATTGATGGCAACAGTTTCCACTTTGCCAGACTGGACAGCGGTCCTGATGACCAGACTCCCAATTAGACCAAATCCGTTCACTCCGACCTTCACTATCATTGTCTCCGGGATGCAGCTGGGATTGCACGGGAATGGGAAAAGGCAGCTGCCTGTCACATTAGAAGGAGTAGAGAGTCTGAATCTCATATTTTGTTCTAAGTTTTCTTCCATTCTAACTGGAGTCTTCTATCATGCCCCTGGTCAGAGTGGTCGGTCGAAGTATCTGGGCATATTCCAGTTCTTCTGGTCGGAATCTAAATAGAACAGTTGTTTATGGGGTCATTGATAATTTGAACTAATACTTTTTCTTTTTCTCCAACAGCTTTATTGGCACATAACTCACATATCATACAATTGAATAGTTCAATCATTCAATCATATCAAGGAGAATTATACAATCATCACTATCTTAGAGCACCCCTCCCCCTCATTAAATAGTCTTTAAAATGAGTTGTGCAATCACATTCTCTTGTAGAGCTCCCTCCCTATCCTGCCTTCATTATTTACTCCTCCAGTCCTGTTCCCCTCCCTATCACCCACCCCCCATCCCTGCATTCCCTATAACCCCTTGTATCAGTGATTACCATTATGCATCCACTCCGCTTGTGCTTCACAGCTGTGAAACCCAACAGAAAACAATAAAAAACAAATCATACTAAGGTGGAAGGATAAGATCATATTAACATAAAGACAAAAATACAAATAATGCACAAAAAGAGAAAACCCCCGTTAGCATTCAAAAAGCTAGGGAAGAAATTTCTGTCATGAAACAACTAAGAGTTACTTACACCCAGAACAAATTCAGGTCTGTCTATAGGGAGGTCAATTGGCTAAATATCAAGTTTGATCTGGCATAATCAAGATTACAACAGTATGACTGTCTATGATTCTTGCCTTTGCCTAGAGTGGACTGGCCAGCAACACAGTCTGTCTGACAAGATACTCTGCAGATGGATTTGGGAATCTCACTTCCCTCCATAACCACTACAAATCAGGTGTTCATAATTTTAGTTCTGCTACTTTTCACTTCAGCATATTTGAATTTTATAATTGTCATCTTTGGATCACACACTGGTGTGTGCTTCTTCTGTGTGAATGTAGCTGGGCTCACTTAGAGGGCTGCTTGTTTGCAGACAAGTCCTTAAGACTCCAGACATGATTCTGATTGATAGCCGGGTTAAGACCTTTCTCCAGTGTTTGACTTTCTTCACTCTCCTTTGCTCCATGTGGAACGAGACCAATAATTGTAACTTTGATGACTGCTTCCAAGCTCAAACTAGGCTGTAGAACATTGTCATTATGAATTTGTTGTGTCAACTGACACTGCTCTCCCTGATACTATAGTTCTTAACCTTTAAGTCCAATGTGTCAGTCTCACAATGTGCTTGATAATATTTGTTTTTATTGCTGTATCCCCTATGTGCTCTGTTACATCTGTGAGGATATGTACCACACATTCAAATATTCACAGAGAATATCCACAGCCATGCCTACATATGTACTTCCATATAGCCTTCTACAACCACTTAACCTATATAGCTACCTAAATGCCCACCCACAAATTGTTGTTGCTACAGTTATTGTAAGATTGTACAGTCTTTACCATAGTTGTGCTTTGTTCTTGCTTGCCTCTAAGTGTCTTTTGTCTGGGTGGTATTGTGCTGACTCCCTCTATATGGTATATTATTTTCCCCTTCATCTCAATATCTGTCTACTATATAGTTCATAATGTGCCTTCTCTTTGCTTTCCACCTCTGGTATGCAAAAAAGATTTTTTTTTCTGTGTCAACCTACCCTGGAATTGGATATAATACACAATCCTCAAATGGTATTTTTCCTTTTGTGACTGAATTGTTTCCCTGAACATAATATCCTCTAGATACATCTGTGCTGTGTGTTTTGTGGATTCACCTTTATATTTTATTATTTCATAGTATTCCATTGTACAGACATATACATTTGTTCATCCTTTTAACTGTTGATGGATATCTATCTTTTTGCTATTGTGATTTTGCTACTGTGACTAATTCTGCAATAAATAAGAGTGGATATAAATCTATTTGTGCCATAATTATTTTTCTAGAGTGTCTTCCAAAGAAGGGGATTAGAAGAACTTGTGCTATTTCTAATATTTTAAGGAAGAATCATATTGTGGATTACTGCTTGAAATACAATGAGTGGTGAAATTTTGTCATATAGTGGGTGATATCAGTTCTTGGTAAAGTAGAGGGTCAGTGAAGAAAAGGAAGAGCCTTCATGAGAAAAGTTGGTGTAGTAAAGACTGCAATGGGCTCAACCATAACCATAGCAACTGTAAGGGCAATGCAGGGCTGGAAAATATTTCATTTTGTTGTCATGGGGTGACTCTGGAACCAGCACAGTGTTTTCCATACTGGATATGATATTGACACCCCCACCATCACTGTATAAAATTCCAGTCTCCTCAAAATCTTGCTAGCATTTGTGATTCTGTTGTTTTGATTAGTGCCATTATTGCCAAGTGAGATGCTGTCTCATTTTAATTTTGATTTCTTTCTAATGGTTAATGATTATATGCATCTCTTCATGCATTTTTTAGATACTTGAAATATATATATATATATATTCCTGCCTTTTGCTTATTTTTCAATTGAACTGTTTTTATTTTGCTGTAGAGTTGTTACTATTTTTTACAGATTTTAGATATCAGGACTTTGTCTGATATGTCATTGCCAAAAAAATTTTCTCCAGTCTATCAGTATTGGTTTTACTCCTTTGATGAAGTCTTTTGATAAGAAGTCATTAGTTTTTAGGAGATCTCAGTTACCTAGTTTATCTTCTGCTATCCATGCAGTATTAATTCTGTTTACCAGTTGATTTATGCTATAAATTAGATTCTCTAGATTTGTTTCTATGTTTTATTCCATACATTTTCCATATGTAGACCTTAGGTTTTGTATATGGTGTGAAGTATAGGTCCTGTTTTATATTTCTGCAAATGGATATTCAGTTTTACAAGCACATTTTGTTAAGGAGGCTATGGCTTCCCCATTAGATGAACATCAGCACTTAGTTCATGGATCAGCTTTCATAAGTGGAAGGATTTACTTATGGACTCTCAATTCTGTTACATTGGCCTATGTATCTTTCATGCCAGCACTAATCTTTGATTATGGTGAGTATAGATAGTAGACTCTGAGGTCAGGGAGTACGAGGTTTTCTATTTTGTTTTTCTTCAGTAATGTTAGCTATTTGAAGACACTTTTATTTCTACATAAAGTTGGCATTAGGTTGTTTTTTTTCAATGTGTTACAGAATGCTGTTGGAATTTAAATTTGAATTGTACATTACCAGTTGATCATTTTGGATTGTATTGACATTTACACAATCTTAAAACTTCCTATTTCTGAGAATAGTATAACTTTCTCTTTTACAAGTCTCTATCGTGGATTATTCACTTGTATCCTATATATATATAGTACACATACACACATGCACACACATTTATACATACATATACACACATACATAAGTATGTATCTATTAGAGTGGGCCATGATTTACATGGGTAGTTACCTAGTTATGTAATTTATGCAGCATAAAATCATACTAATTATGTGATCTGATGTTGTCAACCACCTGTGGAAGTGGAATTAGCATGGGGCGCTGCACTCTCCCTCAGGTCACAGCTCTCATCGAATGTGAGGCACGTTAGTCCAGCAGGGTGGCCTACTTCATCTTTCACTTCACAAGAAAAAGAGCGATGTGAGCGGAGAAGGAGGGACATATTACCATCAAGAAAGAAGAGACAGAAATACAGACACTATTTTGGGTCAGAGTCCCTTCTCTGGGAACTTCCTAGACCCAGGGGCAGATTGATACCAGATCATATGGGATCTTAAAGGAATGAAAAGGAACAAGGACCTAACTCCAGAGAAAACACAGAGAAGACTTACCTTAGAGCAGCGGTTCTCAACCTGTGGGTTGCAACCCCTTAGGGGGCGTCCAACGACCCTTTCACAGGGGTCACCTAATACATCCTGCATATCAGATATTTACATTATGATTCATAACCGTAGCAAAATTAGTTATGAAGTAGCAATGAAAGTAATTTTATGCTTGGGGGTCACCACAACATGAGGAACTGTATTAAAGAGTCATGGCAGTAGGAAGACAGAGAACCACTGCCTTAGTGCTAGTAACTTGAAGTTGGATGTCTAGGCTACCAAATTTGCACAGTGTAAATTTCTGCTTGTCATGGACTTGTGGTACTTCTGTTTTAGCAGCATTAGATGAACTCTCTTTGAATTTCTTGCCAGAGTATTTTGTACTTTTCTCTGTGTAATTCACATCTCTATTTAGATTTATTCATAAGTATTTTAGTGTGGGTGTTTGTGTGTGCGTGTGATCAATTGTTATCCTGATTTATTTTATGGAGCTACCTTTGTTAGCAGAAGATTCCAAGTAATTTAAATTTTTTTATCCTGTACCCTGTGCTATTTTGCTTATTTCTTCTTTTAGCTCCAGTCGTTTTCTTGTGTAGCCTCTTATTTGTTTTGTATGTACACTAATTTGTACCCACCTTTACATTTTCTTGTCTTCTTGCTCTAACAAGAACCAGAGGACTTCCAGTACAATACTGAATATAAGAAGTGATAATGAGTCTCCTCCAACAATGAAGTTTTAACAGTAATTCCAGAATGGAAGAAATACCACTACTAGGATAAGGGAGAAGAAAAATGTCACCTCTGCCCCATGAACCACATCGCCATCATTATCTTTTATTGCATGGCTGGCAAATGAAGAGTGACTTAGCACTTCTAAAATACTTTTTAAAAATCAAAGGAAAAATAATCTTTTATGGCATGTGAAAATTATATGATATTCAGATTTTGGTGCCAATAATAAAGTTTCATTGGAGCCCATTCAAGCACATTTATTTACGTGTTGTCTGAATGTTTTTACCTTACAATGCCAAAGGTTAGTGGTGACAGAAATCATTTGGCCCATAAAATCTAAAATATACCAGACCAGGGAGAAAATTTTTAAAAAAATCCAAAATAAACCTCACTTGGCCATTTAGAGAGTTTCTGAATTCTCACTGTAAAAAGATGAACTAAGGCAATGCTTTTCAGCTTCCCCAATGCAGGGGCTTAAGGTAAAATTGCAAAGAAAAAGGATATTTCCTCACTAACTCATGAGTATGGGTGTTTATTTACTCCAAGCTACTTTTTATTCAAACATGTCTCAGATTCTCTTTGGTGTTGATGATCAATAAGTTCATGATACCAGTCATACTCTTTTTAGTACTTTTCTTTCTTCAAGATGTGTTACTAAGATTACCTTAGCTCCATGGCAGCCAACAGGGCTTTGAACTCACTGGGTTGTTTTTTTCATTTCCATTTTTCTTTTCTTTTTTTTTTTAAAGGAGACATTCAAGTTCCATAGAGTGTTGGAGTTTTCTCTTTACTCTGCTGGAGGAGTAAATAAGTCTAATGTGGATCAGCATTAGAATAGTTTTCCCCCCTTAAAAAAGTTAAAATCATTTTGCCAGATAATTTAAAATAACTTTCTTCCTTTGACAGAAATTAGACTTCCAGAAATGGATGGTGAAGTTATCTGGTTGAAGGATGATAGGTTTATTTATTGTGCGACTTTCACAGTCATGAGTCCTGAGACAATTTTCCAGAGTGTATTTTTAAATCCTTCACTCACCTTACAGAGATTTCTAAAGCAATGTGTGTGGAGACACTTGTTAGAGAGCCTAGATGACTTCTTTCCTCCCACATTTGACCTTCCCAGCAAATGGTGATGGCACAGTCAGAACCCCCTGGGGATGCTTCCTTTGTCTTTGTGTTGATCTCAACTCATCAGGGACCTACAGGGAAGAGCAGAACAGCCCAATCTCAGGGGAAGCCCTAGGCCACACCTCCCCTCCCCACTCGGGGAGCATCTGGTCCGTCTGAACAGCCCACATTCTGGTTAGTAGCCTTGTCTGTACCACCGTGCCACCAGGATTGGCTTACGATAATTACTGAGAACCAGTATTCTTTGTCTGTCCTTTGATTTAGGATTATATCAGATTATTTGGCTGCAAGAGGTTCATTTCTGGGATGACTCGGGGGAATTCAGCAGTACAGCAACGAGGCCAGGGAAGAACGAACAGCAGGATAAATTTCCAAGAAGGATAACAACATTATAGATCCAAGTTAATAGAGATAAACAGATACATTTTAGGGTCTAGCATGAGTTACAGAATGAAAGGAAGAAAGAGTGGCAGGCAGAAATAAAGAAGAAAGAAAAACAATGAAAACACAATTGAGTGTTACCAGGGAGGACAGTGGTCTGGCCTTGTAAGGAGTGGGTGCGTTTTGTATGGGGGCAGGATCCAGCTTCCTATCTCACCTTTTGTGGCAGGCATGTGCTTATGTTACTTTCATGATTGAGATGTAGGGGTGGAGTCTAGCCTGTTAATCTGGAGATGGCCATTGAATTGCCAAGGAGGTCTCTGTGTGGGCATGGCTTTCTGAGACTTCTGGGAATCTCACATTATTTCCCTCATGGAGATGAGAAGCTGTCTCCTCGGTTGGTGGGAGTTAGTCTCAGAGACAGCAAACTATGGACAAGACAAGATGCCAGCATCCAAGTTGCTGGAGGAACCAGAGAAGCCACACGGCCTTGCCCTAGGGAGCCGGACCTCTGAAGTTGGAGAGGCTGCCTGGAGACCCCTGCCAGCGCTGAGCTACCACCACTGGATGCTGTTGATGAACCCTGAGTCCTGTGGAAGTGAGGAGTTATGAGGGGACCCCTGTCAGCGCCGGGACTCTGCACCCACTGGCCTGTGACTTTGGGAGTCGGAAGGAGACATTATAGACTGGTATTGGACATTTGAGCTAATATCGGATTTAGGACTTTAGAATGGGCTGGGTTAGGATGCTTTCTCTATGTCCCATTCCTCTTGTATAAAAATCATACCCTTATATCCATATGCTTGATTATGAATTTCTTCCTCTAGTCTACCCGGACTAACACACCTTTTAAAAAAGCTCACAACAATTTAGATGAAATTTAATACCTATTTATTTTGTGACTACAATCAGTATGCTATTTTAGAAGCAGGATAGCACAAAATGAATTTTGTACATTTTGTGAAGTATGTATTTATGCAAGACTAATACATAAAAATAAGTCTAAGAGGATCTGTGATAAAAACAAAGCATCTCCCGATTTAACGTTTGAAGGGAAAGGGAGGACAGGAGTCCTGGAAGAAACTCCAGTTAAGATTTCCTTTAATTGTAAATGCCTTTCCCATTCCCTTCTATAAACAATTTAGCTTCAACTAGATGAGATTAATAACTCTAGTATTGAAGACATTATAAATAGGGGTCACTGAGGACCAAGTCAGCATTTCTGTCAAATTCCCCAGGCAATACTAACGTGCAGTCCAGTGTCCTATGACCAGTATCCCTGGCCTCTACCCACTAGAGGCAAGTAATTCACCTTAGCCATCAGTTGTGGCGACCAAAAATTTATCTGGGATTGTGAAATCTCTCCCACTACTCTCCCAGGATGGATGGAGGACAAAATTGTTTCCAATATAAAAAAATGGATTTAGATAAAAGGAAATTAGAAACATTCAGATACAAGCGTTACAACTTATTTCAGTTGCTTTTAAGAGGAGATGATTCTTTAAATAAAATCTCTGAATGAATTCAAATACACCGAATAATATGAATAATAGGAAGTCATTTTCTGCTTCATCTTCTCATATTTTTATATTAATTGTATGCACAGAGCTGATATCTCTGCGTTTGGATACCCACTTTGACTTGGTGCATTTGAAGTAACTGTAGTCTGAGATATATATGCATATTTGGGAAAATAATTTCAAAATGATTTTACAGAAGGAGATTTCCTAGCTATCTTCCCTGTGGGTCAGGGACTAGATTTCCTTTAAAAAGAAATATATATATATATATATGCATAATATAATCCTGAACTCTACAAGGGCTTTAGTAAGCAAACAATATACCCAATGATGATGACAAAGATTACTTTCTGTGGCCTCAATCCTGTTTATGCCTTATCACCTTTTGTATGATTTTAAAAGTTCACATATAAATGTTTATAGACCAGCATAATTTCCTGGTAAGAACTAAGTGTACATATATTCATAACCAATTAATTTGAATTTTTACCACAGCTAGATGTGCTCTTGGATCAGTTATCCATCTTGAACTTCAGTTACTTCATGTTTGACGTGGAAAGATCATATCTACTGGCTGTGATATTGCAAACCATGTATATAAGATATATAAATATATCACTTGGGTTAGAAAATTATGAGCAATACTTAATCATAGACATAATAAAAGAACAATAAATTCTTATGATATGGTCACTGATGGCAGTCAAGGCTCTGGAAATGTGTCCCCTCCTATTGATCCACAGGACTTTCCACCCGTGGGTCTGTGATCATCCTGCATTAGGCCTCATTGCATGTGCTTCATGAGTCTGAAGAGGAATTCATGGACTAATAACAAACTTATGGGATGGATCTCACTTGTGCTGGGATGTTTTTTAATGAAGCATAAGTACTATTTGACATAAAGTTTTCTCTCCCACATATATGATTGTCAATGAATTTGTTCCTTTAGTCAACCCAGTCTAGCATAACATCAATGGTACAAGAAAAAGAAAAAAGACTCCCAAGTTTATTGTGATGATTGATATTTGCACAATTTTTCTTGATATGATTGGACTATCAACTTGTATGGTATGTTAATTATAGTACAATAATAAAAAAGAAGCTATATGAGATAAAAATGTATTTACCCAATGGGCTGATGGTCTAATGCAGAATGATCACAGACCTGTGGGTGGAAAGTCTTGTGAATCAATGGCAGGGGACACATTTCCAGAGCTTTGGCTGCCATCAATGTGGCTCCATGTGGCTTGGCAACAGAAATGTGTAGGAGAGAGAGAAAGAGAGAGAGCGTGCACAGTATGTGCTACAGAGAAAAATGGAAATAGATATGAAAATTAAAGACATTTCAAAATTAGATGCTTTAAATTATGCATACCTGTGGTAGTCATCTACTCATGTGTCAATTTCATGATTGTAAGTGTAGGGGTGGAGTCTGTTAATCTGGAGATAGCCAATGAGGTCTATGTGTGGGCATGGCTTTCTCCTGAAAATTCTGGGAAGTCTCGCGGTATTTCCCAATTGAAATAGACTCGAGTCAGTCTTTTGGAGAGGCAATATTGACAAGATGAGATGACAGCATGGTGATCGATCCTGATTCCTGGAGAATGGAGGAGCTGGAGGAGAGGCCACATGGGCTTGCCTGATGGAGCCAAACCTCTGGGGCTGGAGAGACCATAGGGAGACCACTGACAACACTGAGATGCTTCTACCACCACTGGATGCTGCTGATAGAACCTGTGGCCTGGAAGCGAGAAGTCATGGCGAGACCCCTGCCAGCACCATGATGCTTCTGCTTCTACTGCCTCTGTACACACAAGACTTTACACCGACTGGCCTGTGATTGTCCTGGTGTCATTGCACATGTTTTGTAAGTTGGAAGGAGACTTTATAGACTGGTATCAAACCTATGGGATAATATTTGTTTTCTGACCATGGACCAGACTGGGTTGGGATGCTGTCTCAATGTTCCATTCCTTTTATATATAAACCTTTTCCTTATATCCATATGCGTGTTTATGAGTTTGTTTCTCTGGTCTACACATACTAGCACAATACCAGTATGGGGTTATTTTATAGGCTTGTTCTTGATTAACTTTTTAGATCATTTAGTGAAGTTCTCTACATCTGCATTATTGTAATTTTTTTCTTGATGAAGCTGAAATGAATTCCTCATTCCCTTCCTATTTGGCTTTCTCTTAAAAAGTATCACTTGTTTCCTTTGAAGTGAGACAATGGTTAGTCAGGATAGGAGCCAGAGCTGCTAAAACTTCCACTTTTTCTTAGTTTTTACAGAAGACAGAATTAGTCCAGGTAGATCAATGTGCTTCAGATCAGTGGTCAAAGTAATCTAAGTCTTGAGGATAAATCAAGGCATCTTCCAAAGAGAGTGATCTCCAAATAGATAATCCTATCTCATTGTGATGTTATTTATTGTTGGAGTTGATTAACTATTAATTATAAAACAAGTAGGAAAACAGCTAAAGATTCCCCCAGAAATTCTGAACAAACCCCAAATGATCTAGCTAGCCAGAAACTACAATTAAAAGAAGACAAAGAAGAAAGCAGGTAAGAAGCAGAAAAAGGAAAAACTAAAAGATGTCATGCTTTTATAGATTACCTCATTATAGTTTAATCGACTATAAATCAGGAAAACTCTTAAGATGATATCATGCTTTATTTCCAATTGGCTGGACAACTCCTTCAACTAGCATAGAGCTTCCCTGGATTTCTTTTAGCAGGTTGAAATTGTACTGATTATCACTGAATGTTGTGCATCTCCATCTTCTCACTTTCATCTGCAAAGCCTACATTTTGATATAAGCACAGATACTTGTATTAGGTTTCCTAAGCTTATAAATTCTGTCTGTACAGTTTAGAAATACAACTATGGAAAATAATTGAAATGTTTTGAGGTAGTGTTAGAAAATATAATGTATGTGATAACAGATTATCTTAAAAATGGTTTAAAATAATGAGGATATTTGGAGCAATTTTTAAAAAGGAAATATATATGAAGGTAAGTAAAAAAGTATTGCTCCAAAATAATAGAAATATTTATTAAACAAAAATGCCCAAATATACTATCATTTCTCTACATATCCTCCATATAGGGCTATCCACATCCTAACGTAAGTGTATCTATCCCTCCTGTGGCTAAGGAGCTATGCTTAGTGCTGCTAACCTCAAGCTTGTCAGTTCAAACCCACATGCTGCTCCTCAAGAGAAAAATGAGGCTATCAGGAAGATTAGCAGTCTTGGAAATCCACATGTGTAGTCTTCAATTCTATGCTGTCCTCCAGTGTTGCCATGAGTTGGAATTTATTTGATGACTGTTTTCCTCTTTATCTCTACTCTGACAGTTTTGGCATCCTTGAGAGATTGAAAGAATATCTTTTCTTTTAAATATATATATATATATATATATATATATATATTTAAAGTTTTGAGAACAAAAGAATTCAGAAAAGGAAACATCAGAGGTGTAGGGTGGTGGGGGTGCTATCCCACTGAATTCTTTTGGATCCTCTCCAAGAATGAGCAGTATATTATTGGGAAGGAAAAAGAGTTCCTCCGTGAAATTTTCTGCTGTTTCCTCACCAATTTAGTTTTCGAGTTTAAAAGTTTTTCTCTTTACAAACTCCTATGACTATCTTATGTTCTTCAAGGAAATCTGCTCAGATTGCCCCTTGGGCATCCCCACAAAAAGTCATCATAACCTAAACTTTCATCTCTGTCTTCAGTTGAACTGGCTCAGTCAATCCCATCTGAAACCGGTATTTTGATTGGACCTTACTCTCTGGACCACCGTGGTATATCCGAGAAAAATACTGGACTATAAGCTTCTGTAAAATTGCCCTTTCTCATTTCAGCCTTGCTTAAAAGACTGATGGGAGGATCAACTGGCTGAGTTACCTAAAGTTTTAGCACTCTCTTTTTCCTAAAGGTAGTAGAATGGAACAAAGACAAGTGCCTTACTAAGAGTGCATGTTGTCTACAGCTGTCCAGTGATCACAGAGACATGTTTAAGTATATTTTGTTTAAAGGGAACACATTCACATACAAACTGGAATGCTAATAGTTATGCATTTTTATTTGGCCTCAAGTGTGTGAGGGTGGGTGTTGTATATATATGTATATACATTACATATATGTACACTTACATTATATACAAATCATTCTACTTATATTTACATATATACATGCCTATTGCTACATCTCTATAAATAGAAATCTATCTTTTCTTTTGATGGTTTGGGGTAAGATCTATCTTTTTATTGAAAGTAAACAAAAAATGGATCATTACTTTAGGGAAAGAAAACAAAGGAGTGAGTGTTTATATATGTATATATGTCTGTATATGGTTTATTTTTAATCAACAATACAGAAGAATTTTGAAGAACATTTTTACCTTACATGTTTTCTCTATTTAAATATGTGGCAAATATATTTGAAGCATTAAATATAGGCTTCATGAATCATACTCTCGAATGCAACAAGATCATTCAGAACTTTACTAGGTAAATTCATATCATATCTTAAGTTTAATTCTTGTATGGTGTATTCATGGAAGCAATGGAAAATGTTACAATACTTGCCACAGCACTTATATTACTTGGAATGATGATTACAGGCATGATCCTTTAGTCTTAATTTTGGGCTGTTGCAGTTAACTGGTAGTTTCATAAAATCATTCTTGGTAAGTTCATGATGTGCACTACTGATATAGGAATGTATACTATCCACTGATGAGCTCATGGTTTCATCCACAAATCTTCTCTGCTTCATCAACAAATCTGTGTTCTGAGAAGAGGAAACTCATCAATCATATGTTGTTTGCCCACATGGCAAGACTTCAAGTTCAAGAAGGTCACACTGAAACTCACACTTTAGTAACAAGACTATGGATTTAGCTTGCTGATATTAGAAGCAGAGAAAACAATAGTTCTGAGACACAGTTGTATTCAGTTTTTTTAAATAATCATTTTATTGGGGACTCTTACGACTCTTGTTCCAATCTACACATCAATTGTATCCAACATATTCATACATATATTCCATCGTTCTTTTCTAGACATTTACTTTCCATTGAACCCTTGGGATCAGCTCCTCTTTTTTGCCTCCCTCTCCTTCCCACCAATCATAGTCACCCCTTGATAGACTGTAGACGATTAATTATTTTCAAATCTCACACTGACTGCTGTCTCCCTTTCCTTCTGGTTTCTCTTGTTCTTCCCCCTGGATGGAAGTGTGTAGTTATGAGCCATTCATTGTGATCGGTGCTCCCGTCTCTCCCCACCTCTCCCCGCCTTCCCTGTGGTACCCTTTTTTATCTCTATTCCCATGCCTGTTCCTGTTCTATGTGTTGTGAGAGTCATCTCTTGTCTATACAGCAAGGATGGTTTCCAGTGTTCCTTAGTCATCTGGCTGTATAAAGTTAAGAGATTGTACTCTAGGGTCAGACAGACATGAGCTCTGTTCTCTACTTACAACTTAGAAGCTACATAACCTTGAACAATCTTTTTTACCTCTCTTCTACAAAGTGCAAATAACATTACATTACTGATGTTAAATGGACAATTAATTTGAAGCACTTCATGCTCAATTATTAGTAACATTTTTAATGTTCTATACTTTTTTCATATGTATAAAAACTTAGTTTCTACAATCATTAATTTTTTTGGTGGTGGTGGGGGAGCATCATTGCCCTGGTCGGAGTAGGAAGCCCAGCCTTGCTTCTGGAGAGCTGCTGCTGGATTTGAGCTGCCAACCTTGTGGGCTGCAGTTCCATAAACAGCCACTATGCCATTGGGGCTCAGCCCCAATCAGGAATTTTTTAACATGCAGTATAAGTGGCTCAAAACTCAGATGATGATAATAATAATAAGAGCTGACTTTCATTGGATTCTCTCCAAACATCTTCATTCTCTTGTTAGAATTTTTACAAACATGGACTGCTTCTGGCCAAGTTGTACTGAGGGGAAGATTTGACCTTCTGGTCCACGATAACTAGAACATGGTATGTTGTTCTTGTCAGGTGCCATCGATTCAGCCTTCACTCACAGGCCCTAAGCACAAGCTAGCCCCACACCAGCCTCACGATTGCTCCTGTGCCTGAGCCTAGGGCTGCAGGCATTGTGTCCATCAATGCCATTGAGCGTCTTTCTCTCTTTCACTGCTCCTCAACTTTGCATGTTCCTCATTCATTAGCTATTCAATCCAACTCTCCATTCTTCATTTACATGCTCAGGGTTCCAGAACTATCATCCGCATCTGTTTCACTAGAGTTGTTGAGCCTTTGCTGTAGACGAATGGCTCAATTTCTAGATATCATGTGATCTTAGCCCTCATCACTAACTGTCATTTATTAGATTAAATTTGTCAAGTATCATCTGATTCTTTGACTGTAAGGTTGACTTCAGTACTATTTGCTACTCAAACAATGAATGAACATAGTATAAAAACATACCAATGCTAGTAATATCCCACATTTATTAAATGTTTACTATGTTTTACCTGTACTGTACGTACTATGTTGCTATTAAACTTGCAACATAGTAGGTGCTCAATACATTTTATTTTAATTCTTAGAGTATGTACAGTATAATAGTATGCCAACGTGGTATGAATACATTGCTTATTTAGGAAAATATTTTTAACATGATGTGCTAACTTTTTTGGTCTATGTTTAATTTTATTTTCACCCATTTAAAAATAATATAAATAACGAATAGCTTGAAATACACTTCTTAAAAATTTGAACTACAAAAGTATACTTTCACTTTCCTCTCAACCATAGCTGTTTAGGATTTCATGTCTGCTGTGGAATTCATGAAGTTTAATTGGAATAATATTCTTTCATGTTTTTATGGTCTTGGACCCCAAAGAGTTAAAAAGTAAATTTACTGAGCTAAATCACGCAAAAAAAGTTTAATAGTGAGTTACACAGGAGGCATAGTGGTGACCTTATTTCTTCTCGATGCGTTATCCATTTCCAGTTCAGAGCCAAACTTGAAGTTCCTCTTCCTGCCAAGAAGCAGTGGGGTAACCCCCTGTCCATTCCACAGCAGAGCAGAATACCGATTCTGCAGAACACAGGCAGTCAGCCAGAGAATAAGGAAACAGGCAAAAATAACCTGTCCAGCCACGCTCAGGAAGAAGCAGAAAGAATTCTCATGGGAAAAAGTAATCGGTAGCAGACATTCATTAGATGATATCGGAAGGGCTATAAGGACTCTTGTAGTCACAGTTAAATTTTGTCAGAGAATGAGGTTGAAGATTGTCTGCAATTAGCAATCAGTGCCCTGCTGTAAGGAAGCCATGAGCCCATTACAAATCAAGCCCTCAACCCATTACAGATGAATTTGCATGAGGAATGAAGTAAAGCACAAAGACTAAAATTAACCAAAAATAAAGGAAGGAACAAAATCCAGAATAGACTAGAAATCAAAATATGGTTGTCTCACTAGCCTAAGTGTTTTTCTAGCTTATTAAGAGGAATGTGGACATTCATATCTTTCCTTTGTTTCATCTTCCATTATTTAACTATTCAACAAACATTTTCCGAGCACTTCTCTGTACCAGGCTGTTGCTAGAGGCTGGATAGAAAATGTGGCAGACCAGCATGGCGATGACAATCTAAGGAAGGAAACAGACTAATCTACTTCAAACGTTGAGGTCATAACTGTACAAAGCCCTCT
Organism: Nesogale talazaci; assembly: GCA_004026705.1. NCBI lineage: Eukaryota > Metazoa > Chordata > Mammalia > Afrosoricida > Tenrecidae > Nesogale > Nesogale talazaci. The sequence continues at coordinate 170,691 of PVJH01001610.1, read as the reverse complement.
CCTCGTAGGCTGGAGCTATTTCTTCACTCTGGAATAGTCTCCCTTTAGCTGCCAGCTCATTTACTTCTCTCACCTGTTCAAGTCGCTGCTCACATCTAATATTACAAATAAAATGTACCTTGATCACCGTATTAATATTACAGCCTCCTCTCATCTCCTCTTGGCAGCACTCTCAATCTCTGTACTACCTTGTTGTTGAGTTTACTACCTTTCAACACACTCTGTGACTCAGTCAATTAATGTTTTGTTGGTTCTTGCTCTAATATGAGAACATAAGCTTTTTTAAAAACAATCTGAATTTAATTAAAGTATAATTGTGAGTTGGGTGATAGTTTATAGAGCAGACATAATTTCCATTTCACAATGTGTACATATTTTGTTTGATGGCATCGACTGCAATTCCCACCACCTAGCAGCCTGCTTCTCACATCCAGGAACCTCCCCCCCCCCCCACCCCCGGATTGACTTCCTTTATTAGCTCTTCTTGTCCAGCTCTTCCTGGCTTTGGAGCTTTATTCCTGGGCCAAAGCTCTCCTTCTGATAGTTCCCTGGTGATATTGTTTCCTTTATGCGCACTCACTGCCTCTGAGGTGATGCGCCTTATCTGGACCCTGTGGGTGAAGGTAGAACTGCCCCCGCTAGTTCCTGAGATGATTCTTTACAGGAGTAGCAAGTCCCGTGTCTCTCCCGTGGAGCAGTTGGTGGTTTTTGCCAGAGTTGAGCCACGGGTTTAGCTCCAAGTTTGAAAAGCATCTGTGGGCTGCCTTGGGTGTTCCATAGTGTCCATCAGACAAAAGATTTTTTAAAAGCTTTGACTTTGAGTTATGTCTCATATTTTATGTCCACTGTGTCTGGGACCATGGACTACGAGCTTTGTCATCAGTGACAGCTGGGCATCATGCAGTTCTCATTTCAAGTTTGAAGGATGAGGTTTGTGTGGTCCGTTGGTGCTTGCTTTCTTTCACTCTTCTTTGACAAAGAGGAAGTGCTCAGTTATTTGTTAAATGAATGAATAAATGGGATAGTACTAATCAATCAAAGCTTCTTACAGTTGGTCAGAAAGGTTAAAATTAACATAGATTACTATATTGACTTAACTCTGTGATAAGTGTATATTGTTTCCTTTTTCAGGTAATTGATTCAGGCTTTCAATTTTCTTCTCTGACTTTTTCTTTTTTCCTGTCTGACATTTTTCACCAAGTTTCAAGAATTAGAAAAAAAAATAAAGCAAACCTGATCTGATTCTACTTTTAAATTGTGGTTCTCAAACTTGTGCCAACAAGGAAATGACCTCCATATAAAAGGCAGCCTTTATATAATTTATTTTTATGTGAAAGTACCACATTTGATACTATACCCTAGAATTACATAACATGAAGCTCTGTGCATTGTTTTCATGATCTATCACGATGCTGTGCTAACTTTTGATTTTTAGATCTTTTAATATATATACTTCTGTTGCAATACTTGCTGCCTTGATTCTCTCCATTTCCATATTTTAAAACTGTAATTTATAAAACATTTTCATGGTTCACTGAGGAGAATATTTTAAATCATGATTGTCATGGAAAATGTAGGTTACATGGGCACTATCCCTGCAAGGGGGTTTTAGCATAGAGTCGCATATTATTATATGCCGCAATCTGGGGATTTAAAGATGAGAGGACACAGAGGTGCCTCAAGGAGTGGCTTGGCTCTATTAGCCTTGGAATTGAGCCATTAGAGTTGCTTCCATGCAGCCCAAATTCTGGGCCAATCATGTGTAAGCATAATTTAAGGAAACTGGTAGAACTGAAATATTCTTGGTGGCTGTTCTCCGCCCCTACCCCGCTTCTTTTTTTCTCTCTTGCTAGTGGACCCACAAAGTCTAAAGAATTCTCTGAAGAAAGCTCAATTAAGTTAAACACATATAACACATGCATACCTAACTACCTATACCCTAACCCAAACCCTAACCTAATCCACTGTTACCAAGTAGACGCTGTTTCTTAGCAACCTTGCAGGAGAGTAGGAATGCCCCTGTGGGTTTCCAAGGCTTTAAATCTTTACGACAGTAGTCAGTCTCATTCTCTTCCCCTTGGAGTAGCCGATGAGTTCAACACCTGAACTACAGGTTGTGTGGTTCACAGGTCATTGAAAACCCACCCCCTCATCGGGGCTCCTTTTGCATATACAGATATAGTTTTAAAGAAATGAAAGATGTTGTGTGTATCTCCAGCCTATCATGCAGACATTCTGTCTTGTGCTGTGAACGTAATATGCAGTAGGACTTGGGGTAGGCATCTGATGTGGAAGGGGAGTTTTCTGCTCTCAGATTCCGTGGGAATGTCTGGAGCAGAGAGGTCGCGTGGCTTTTCAACAGTTCACATTGATCATGGCCAAAAGAGGGCACCAGAGGGTCACAGACTGGAAGTGATTCAAGGTGGACGCAGAATACAAAAAGCAGAAGTGAGAATTGTGGGTAGCTGGAAAAGAGGAGTGCATTTAAAAGAAGCTAGTCCTTAGGAGAGAGACTTAACAAGAACAGAGTAAGGAAGACCCAGGTTTATAAGGTGTGATTAAATGAAAATTGGAATCTTAGAAACCAGGGGATGAAGTAAGTAAGGCACTTGCTATTTGGGCAGGGGGTAATTTATAATGCTTGTGATTTGGATGCCAAGAGCATCCTTTGACACACAAGCCAATCGCCTATTCTGCTTCGCCTATAATGGAGACCCAGTTTGATGCTGAAATGTGGCCTGTCAGTCATAGGGAGGATCAGTGAAGAGACAGGAATATTAAAGGTAAAAGAATGGCCTGAAAGAGAAGAATTGGGGCTAAGGAGTGGGGACTATAGGAACAACAGAACTGTCTCCTTCTGTTGTTTGATAATTTCATATTATACCACTCTCCTCCTGTCTACGTCTCTCTAGCGACTCTACCTTCCTTTCAGTTCCTCAAACATGCCAACGAGTTTCCTACAGCTTCATTGTTAACATGGTTTAGATTTTCATGATCTCTTAGACCTCCCCTTATTTTTCCCCCTCATAAGTGTCCTTTCTTGATTACCACGGCTGCTCTCTCTCACCACATCCTGCTCACTGCTTTTAGAAACCTCATTTCAATTTGTAATTATGCATTTGTTTGCTTCCCTCTTGTTGATTGTCCTCCTTTCCCTTGGGTGCAAGCACCGCCTGTGTGTTCGTGCCCCTTTTCATTTAGCGTCCAGCAACATGCTTGGCCTGTGGAGGTTGTCAGTCATTGATTGCCAGAGACCTTCACTGAACAGATTACCTTAGAAAGAAGGGAGCTTCCCCTCTTGAAGGTATTTAATATGGATTGGAATGCAATTGACTAAGATGGTGTGTATAGGATTTGAGGATCTGATAGATCGTTACATAAAAAAAGACACGTAAAGCCCGTTGTTTATTTCAGTTACATTATTTCAAGGAATGAAGAGTGTAGAATTAAGGACTCTAAAATGGTGACACCGATGAGCCCACTGATCAGAAGTATGAATAAAGAAAAAAAGCAGTGGCTAATTAGACAGTGGCAAAGATTGTGCCAAGGCATCCATCAATTTAAAATTAGAAATTAGAAAATTTCTAATTAGTTAAATTAGAAAATTTAACTCATTTTTAAGTAAAGCAACAGATGGGGGATCATAGGTTCTTGGGAAATATTTGGACACCAATACAAAGCACATAAATATCTTTCATAAGTAGCACAGTCTTTTGTATATATGATAATCAATAAATGCTTGCTAAATAAATACTTTGGGTAACTGAACCTCCCTATCCTTTAGAGAATCCACCCCATTATTGATTCTGCTGTGGAGAAGGCCTTTTGCTTGGTACAATTTGCCCATTCATGCAGATAATACCTTCACAACATGCCATTGCAGTGCAGAAAAAGAGATGCACTCATGAAGGCAGCCATGTTCATCTCTGTGGCATGTTGATACAGACACTGCTGAAAAGACTTCTAGTGGTGCAAAATTGCCTAGGACTTGCTGGTTTGTATTGTCCTAATTGAGATTTAAGTGTTACCAATAAGAATGAATGCTCATTTAGATGGCAGACATAATTTGGATAACAAGCTTTTAAAATGTTTGTTACATGCTTCAATCATTGAATATCATCTATTAGCACTAAATCCTTAGAATACATGTTTATGTGGAAAACAAATTGTGAAAGAGTATTACAGAGTGTCTTAGCTGAAATAAGTCATCTATTTTTATTTTTGACAGTAAAATATGGAAAGGTTTTCATCATGAAAGCTTCTGTGAGAGCTAGCTGAAGAATTACAAATGATTTTTTATTTTTATTTTGTGTAGTTTCCAGTTTTTGTAAAATATAGCCAACATTTATTAGTATGTAAGTGGAAAAGTAGAATAAAACCTCTGAGATTAAAACAATTTGAAAGACAATGAGGGCACTCATGAAGCTGTTAATGAAAACACTTCAGCATGTTTTTATTGGCTGCATTTTGAACATTCTGACTGGTAATGGTACCTCATCATAGTATCACATCTGGTGAAGAGCTACAACATGAGAATATCAGTGACCACAATTACATAAAGCCTCTCCAATATATATTTTTTCCTAGAGATTATAGGGCTATTCTTCCATTAATCTTCGTTATATTACATCGAGGATTTTGCCTGTGGAGAATCTTAGACAGTCAGAGCTGGATGAGCTTCAGATAATTCTGTTTGATTCTTTTCACTTCACATCTGGGAACATGGAAAGACTGAGACACAAGGACGGTGGATGATATTCTTACTGAAACAGCCCAAAGGCCTCTCTTTTTCTATTCAGCAGACCTCTCTAAAGGCTCTTAGAATGGATTTTTTAAATGTTATATGCAATTCCCTGTGGTTAGAAAGGAATAAGTGAAATATTTTGTCTAATGGTCTATGTATAAACCAAAAGTAAACTGTGGCACACCCATTTCCACAGGACATCTCCACAAGGAGTCCCCCAGGATAATGTAAATGTTTAACATACTCATTACTAACTCCAAGTTTGAGGGCCCATTTTCACCCAGAGATGCCTTGAAAGAAAAGTCTTTCTACTAAAAAAAAATAGTCATTGAAATCCCCAAAGAGCAAAGTTCCATTCTGGCCAACATGACATTGCTGTGAATTGGGGAATTGAACAAATGACAACTGGTAACATAATTTGCACTGATCTGCCCTGGCATAGGTATTTTGAGGAGAGGGGCAAGTATATTAAACCTTTAATGAATTACAGAGAACTCTTAGTTCTTTGTTGTAATTTCAGAGGTAAGAGTATTTTCTTTTGATGCAAACTTTGAAACAAATAGCTGCTGTAGCTAATTCTGATATAGAACAGTTTCTTTCTGATACATAAAGCAGAAGAACAAGCCTTATTTAAGACATTTCTATCGGAGTCCCTAGGGTAAACAATGAACGTATTCCTGGCTAGCTGGAAGGCTTGGGGTTCCTATTCACCCAGAGTGTCTTTGACAGAAAAGTTTTCCTGTCTACTGACAAATCAATGATTGAAATCCTGAGGGAGCATCATGAAGAACTGGTTTTTGATTAGATGAGAAAAACTTGTGGCGTGAGGACTGGAAAATATGTCCCACACAATGCAAAAAGAGATTATCTTCACATACTTTCTATCTTTTGTGAGTAAACATCAACCTCAACTCTAATAGAAATACTTAGAAATTATCACGAATTGAATATATTCGTTGCATGTAAACTAGCCACAGACCCTACTTGTCAATATGGCATATACTTTTTAGTAAAGAGACAAAATATATATATTAAGAAAACAAATGAAGGAAGACTATGAAAGTCGAAGAGCACTGCAAAGTGAGCTTTTTCCCCCCAGGTGTATGATCCTGCGAAGGTTTCCAGGAAGCCTGACAGCCAGGCAGTGGCGCCCTCTAGGGACACAGAGCCGTGGTTGAGTGTCCTGCCCTCAGCCCTTACAAGACAGGACATTTGGCTTAACAAAACTCTGAGATCAATAGACCTTAAGAAATTACATTATTTCCATAAAAAGAGAAATAGACTCAAACTCACTGCCATTGAGTCCATTCTGTCTCATAGGACAGAGCAGACCTGCCCGCATGTTTCTGAGATTGTAATCTTCACAGGGACAGAAAGCCTCCTCTTTCTCCCTTGGCGTGACTGGTGGTCTCAAACTTCTGACCCTGGGATTATCCGTAGAGTGTGTACTCCACTAGGCTGTCAGAGCTCCTTGATGCATACAATAAGCTCTACAGTTATTATTTTAGAGTGACAAATACAGCAGCCCCAGAGTCCTGGTTGTATAGAGGTTATAAGCTGGGCAGTGATCCACACGGTTGGCAATTCAGAAACTACCAGCAGCTCCGGGGGAGAAAGACCGGGTTTTCTACTCCTGTCAACACTTACAGTCTCACAAGCCCCCAGGGCTAGCTACGAGTCAGGACCGACATGATGGCAGTGGTTAGTGCAGGTGCCAAGCTCATGGCTGCTGACGGAGAGGTCAGCAGCTGAGCCCGCCAGCCAAAAGATGTGGCAGTCTATTTCTGTGACAATGCTCGCCTTTGGAAACACAAGGTCAAAGCTCAGCTCTGCTCCAACCTGTTAGGAGTCTGTGCTTGGTTTGGGCCATAATAATATAACTGTACCTAGGACTGAATTACTCTTGTCAGCATATGAGTGTACTTTTCCCCCTGTAGGCGACAGAGATTTCAATGTTTATGTAGCGGACTTGTTGCATGAAAATAGACTTGTTTAGTTTTGGGAAATTCATTTCCTAAATTAAGGGTAGACTACATTATGATTATAAAGATTGTCTTGTGTATTGTTCTATGATCGCAATACCTTCGGAATTTACTATTTAAAAAATAATCCCTTTATAGTTGTACACTATCATGTCTATCTAACTTTCATTATCCTGTATCATATTTTTACCTTTAGAACTATTTAATTCAATAATACATACAATGACATGACACACGTGTCCCCATGTGGACAAGTAAGTAATATTGGCTATAATCATACTTGTACATACTTGTTGACTGCAGATAAGTTCTCTGAGTGGACTAATTGTCTTAGTATTTTTATTTTACCCTCAAAGAAGGTGCTGGGGGCTTGGGGAGAAATTTTGAAGTCAGGACTAATCTCAAAATTTTAACAATATTTAAGTGGACATATTTCTAAATTACCAAAATTATTCAGCGAGTTTAGAAGAATGCTGCCCCATATAAAACCATCATTTTTAGATACATCAAGCATTTTAAGAAAGGCCATTGTGTTGTGTTGGGTTCTATATAGAAGCAAAACCAATGATGTTTGTATGCATATGCATATAGAAAGATTAATATTAAGAAATGACTTGCACAGTTGTAGAAGTGGGTACATATACTTCATTTCAAGTCTGTGGGTCAAGTATGTATGCTAAAGCATTTTCCTAACTCATGTAAACTGCGATGTATAGGAAGAAGGAAGATGAAATAGGAAGACTAGAAGGCAGGTTTGTGCATACACAGCTTAAAGACTCTGAGGTTGACAGTCCACAGATGGCTCCTGGGATTGGCAGACAGTAAATGGGAGGTTAATGAAGCAGATGTAGGATTCAGATCCAGCAATAGACACGAGCTAACTTCTGTGGCCAATCTAAGAACAGGCCAGCCTCATAAGGAAACTCCCCTCAATTGTAGCAAGTGTGTGAACAGATTAAGGAGGTGGTACTCCCTTAATTTTTCTTCAAACTGCTTGACTGCTTCACAGAAAGTCCAATTATGGAGTTGACCATACTATGTTAGACTGTATTATGGGAGAATTTCTTCCCACTCAAGTTGACATAAAACCTAACGTCCATAGCCAATCTCAATGGGACCAAGTCCAGAACCTGGTGGCAGCATTATCATTGGTCCTGAAGGTGGAATTCTCCCATGGTTGCACATTTCCAGTGATAAGTGATCTTGCTCTCAGTCAGCTTTCTACTTAGTGGATGTCAAAAACGTTGCAAGAAGACCGGCTAGCTCAAGGCGCTGCTCAGTTTCTTAAACAAGATTGAAGCTAATGAAGATGCTTTTATGGAAAGAATGTAATTGAGACTAGGCTGTGGATTTATCAATATCATCCAGAAAGCCAGGTTGCATCAGAAGAATGACTTCTAAGGACATCTGCTAAACTAGTTAAATTTAAATCTTTGTTCGTAAGTTTTTTAATTATTCAAAAGATGGAACATTGATAAATTTTCTTAAGGGTGGTGGGAAAAAAGGGTGGATAAGAATAGGGTAAGAGCCATGTGAGAGTTGATAGTTTGACTGAATTTTTGAATGTGAAAATTCTAATCTAAAATGTAAACTCGCATCTAATTCACAATAAAAAGGTAAAAAATCCAGCAAAACAGTATGCTCACAAGTGTTTATTATATGGAATTTTAAGGAAAGTTGAAAATTGTTGATGAGAAAAGTGTCAAAAAAGTTGCACCAAGGTATGTTTCTTTATTTTAATAACAAGGTTTTTTTGTTTGCTTTTTTTTGGGGGGGGGGCCATCACTGCCTCTGGTGGTTATGGGTGCTACCCAGCGCTGCTCCTGAGAGCCACCTCCGCGCTCAACCACTTACGCCACCAGGTCTCAGCCCCAAGGTGCGTTATTTAAATCGCAATTATGTATCTTCACATTATTTGATGGCAAAAAGGTGTCTCTAATTTTTCAGCCATACTTTTAGATTTAACTGTATGCATATGAAGTTTTAAGGGTTTTATCTTGTTTAGATCCATAGTCAGTGCTCAAGGAAACATCAGTGAAGAGAACAAAAGCCACATTACATTAAGTAAATCTGTTGCCCCAGACTTTTCACAATGTCTCCAAACAAGGCCATTACTTGAGGACTAAAGCGGACTTGACACAAGCCATAGTATTTTCAATTGTCTCATATATCTGTGAAAGTTGGATGTTGAATAAAGAACATCTATCTTAGAATCTAGGCATTTGAATTATGGTGCTGGCAAAGACTATTGAATGTATTGTGGACTGCTAAAAGAAGAAATTAGTTGATCTCAGAAATACAGCCAGGATTTTCCTTAGGGTAAGGATAACAAGACTGTTCATGTACTTCAAACATGTTATCAGGAAAGACCAGTCCCTGGAAAAGGGCATCATAAGTGGTAAGGTCATGGGACATTGGCAGGATGGCACAGTGGCTGCAACGGTGGTCGATGGTCTGAAACCTAACAATTGTGAAGATGGTGTGGTACCAGAGAGTGCTCTAGTCTGCTGTACCCACGGCCCCTCTGACTCAGAGCAACATAACAACCCCTAATAACAGCAACAACAACTTGTGTGCCTTCACATACTGCTCCTTGATTGTACCATTTGATCTCCTCAGTGGCCACAGTGGCCACACTGTTGCTGGAAAAACTATTTTTCTTTAATGCAGTGAGTATGTATATAACAAAAGTTTGCATTTCAACATTCCTTATGTGTAAAATTTAGTGACATTAATAGTATTCTTCATGCTGTTCAGGTTTTGCCAAGGTCTGTTACCGTCATCCTTAACCCTGTGTTTCCTCAGCAGTGTGTCCTTCCCTCCCTCCCTGCCAGCTTGCGCCCAGTGACCAGACCTAGGCCTGATCTAGATATTTCACATGAGTGAAATCATGCATGTGTCCTAGTTCCATCTGTGGAATGCGTGCAGGTGAAAAACAGAAAACAAAAGACTCTTCTTCCCGGCGGAGACAACGCCTTCCCTGGGAATACGGCTCGAAAAGACCCAGGGCTGGATTTTATTGCCCTTTCACTCCTTTGGCTGAGTGCTTTTGCCCGGGGCACACATCACACAACTATGGAAAGAACTGATAATATTCTACAAAATTATTAAACAATGACATAAGTGAATTAAACTAAGAATTTAATTTTGGGGGCAGAGCCCCAGTGGCGTAGTGGTTGAGTGCGGGACTGCAGCCCACTGGTTTGGTAGTTGAAATCCAGCACCAGCTCTCCAGAAGCAAGGCTGGGCCTCCCATTCCCACCAGAGGGCAGTGATGCATCCCCCTCCCAAAAACAAAAACAAAAACAACAACAACAAAAACAACAAAAAAAGAATTTAATTTTTTTGTGTTTACCCGAGTATACTAGGTAGAAATTCTTTGTGCCAGAAAAAAAAATAAGACAGACTATTGATTTGAAGTAGTCAGTGTAGTTTAGAATAGTGTTGGCTATCTAGTTTATTTAGTCTTTCTTAATCTAGTGGTTTTTACATCCACATAAATCTCGCTAGCTAAAACCCACACCAAAGTCACTGCCCCATGGGTCCATGCCAAGTTAATTTACTCCATCCAGGTTGTACCATTCTGTAATGTGTTACACTCTATAGGGACAGCTTTTCATGTGAGTCTTTTCCTTTTTCTCTCTAAACCTTCAAATCTGCTTGTCAGTCACAGCTAAGGATCTCTTACAGCACAAAGTCAGCACTGCCTGGTTTCAGGGCAGTCGTGTTCTTACACAATGTTGCTTTCCCAACATTTGTGATTGATATTGTTTGGATTGTGATCAAATTATCTTTTTCTCTCACAGATAACCATTTGAAACAGATTTTGGGATTCTGCCTCTTTATTATTCGCTTGTTTATGGTGGAGAGAGGTTTGGCTTTAACCCTACCTCAAGAGGCAGCAGAGAACATGTTCTAAGAATACTGACGACTTCCTCATCTGTCAATTCACTGAACACTCTCTAGCTGCTGTTATGTGCCAATGAAGTTGATTTTGACTCATAAGGACTTTATACGACAGGTGTAGAACTGCCTCATAGGATTTACTTTGGGATTCTTAATCTTTTCCCACTTACAACCCTTCCAATAGTAGAAATTTACAACACTGGCAAGTGCTGTCACAAATACCTCAGATTTATGACGTGTTTAATTTTACAATAATTTTGGAGTTTTGTGCTTCCAGAAACCTTTTTCTGGGGGTGTTTTTTGAGAATCCCCTTATCCACTTATATAATCTTGTATGAGATTGAAACCAATAATTGAAGAAGTTTGAAAGTCACTGGTGGGTGGGCACTGTCAATCTGTTGATAAACAGCTCAGCTTTCAATGATTGGGCCACTAAGTCTTCTTTGAAAATATTTCATATGTGTATATATGTGCATGTTTTTTGAATCATATAAATATGGAAAATGTATTTTCTTCTCATACTTATCATTTTAAATATATTATTAACTAGGAATTTATCTATATTTCACATCATTCTGTAGTTCAAGTGTATCACGCAGGATTGTAAAATTGCTATCACAATCTGTGTACAAACATCCTTTTCCTTCCTGAAATCCTTGACATCATCTCCCTTTCATTATCACCCCCCCACACACATACACACAAATTAACCCCCACCAAAACCTTACTTTAATCAATCCTGTGGTTGTGCTACTGAAAAACAGAAAATCATATAACACAGTTTCAAGAGAATAACTCCTCATGAGAAAACATCTCAGAGATAAATTCTAATATGAACAAACAACAACAGACACAACGATGTAATTAAAAGGTCTTTTAATTTTTACACAAACTTTTAATATCCCCTCTCATATATTTTAGTTGTTGTCAGGTGCCATTGCATCTGGTCCAAGCGATAGCCACCGTGTGTACAACCGAAGCAAGCACTGCTGGCGCTGTACTCTCCGGATAAGCATGACCATGGATGTGCACATCATTGCAGCCAGAGTGCCCATCTTTCTCCTGGAGGGTCTGCCTCTTTTTGTTGACCCTCCACTTTGCCAACCATGACATTCTCCTCTAGGGAGCTGTCCTTCCTGACACTGTGTCCAAAACACCTAAGACGAAGTCTCGCCATCCTCACTTCCAAGGAGTATTCCAGATGTACTTTTTTCCTAAGAGAAGTGTTCATCCTTTTGAAGCCCACGGGACATTTTATATTTATGGCCAGCACCATCATTCCTCTGTATCAATGGTTCTGTGATCTTCCTTAGTCCTTGTCCAGTTGCTGCATGCATGGGATATGATTGAAAATACCATGGTTTTGGGTAGGTGCACCTTAGTTCTCAAAGCAACATCTTGTTCTGTGGCAGTCATGTGCTTATGTTAATTTCATGATTGAGATGTAGGGGTGGAGTCTAGCCTGTTAATCTGGAGATAGCCATTGAGTAGCCAGTGAGGCCTCTGTGTGGGCATGGCTTTCTCCTGATACATCTTGGAAATCTCACGATATTTCCCTCATGAAGATGAGACGCTATCTTTCCCAGTTGTTGAGAGTTAGTCTCAGAGACAAGGAATTATGGACAAGATGGCAGTGTCCGAGCTACTGCAGGAGCCAGAGGATAAGCCACATGGCTTTGCCCTGATGAAACCAGACCTCTGGAGCTGGAGAAGCCACATGGAGACCCCTGCCAGCGATGAGTTGTTTCTGCCATCACTGGATGCTGTTGATGAACCCTGAGCCCTGGAAGTGAGGAGCCATGGGGAGACCCCTGCCATCGCTGGGATTCTGCACCCACTGAGCTGTGACTTTGTGAGTAAGAAGGAGACATTATAGACTGGTATCGGGCATATGGGCTAATATCAGACTTATGACTTTGAACTGGACCGGGTTGGGATGCTTTCTCGGTGTTCCATTCCTTTTGTATATAAACCCTTTCCTTATATCCATATGTGTGCCTATGAAATTTGTTTCTCTAGTCTACCCGGACTAACACATGTTCTCTAACATTTTTAAAGAGGTCTTGTGCTGCAGATTTAATCAATGCAACACATTGTTTGATTTGCCGACTGCTGCGTCCGTGAGCATTGATTGTCGGTCAAAGTAAAATGAAATTCTAGACAATGGCATTGCCTTATTTGTTTATCAAGATGTAATTATTTATATAGTTGTGAGCATTTTTTCCTTTATCTCAAAGTATAATCCATACTGAGAATTGATTGTAGTCTTTTATCTTTAGCAGTAAGTGCTTCAAATCATCTTCACTTCTAGCTAGGAAGGTTGTATTATCTGCATATTAGTTTGTTAATGAATTTTTCTCCAATCCTGCTGCTACCTTCTTCGTCAGGTTGTGCAGAATATTTGCTTAGCATGCAGATTGGATCAGTATACTGAAAGGATACAATGTTGACGTACACATTGCCTGATTTTAAACTGTGTGGCACTCCCTTTTTCTGGTCTAACAATTGCCTCTTGAACTTTTCATGGGTTCCACAGGAACACAGCAATTATCTAGAAGTCCCATTCTTCATAATGCCATCCACAATTTGTTATCATCCAGACAGTTGGATCAGAATATTACAATATTACAAAATATTGGTTTTACATATATGTGCACGAGTTCATACATACCAAGTTTGCTATGCACACACACACACTTCAAAACTTAAAATGTTTCTTGCTATCATTTCACCATTGGAAGCTGATGCCACAGATATCATTAGTATTAAGAATTTGCACCTTTAACTGTGAACATTTTCATTTGAGGTAAAATCAGGAAATGACTTTCAGCAGTGTGTACTGGAGGCGTGATGCAATGGGGAGTCCCTTAGGGGAACACTACACTGGAAGAATTTTAATACAGATGCATGCAAATGATAAAATTGCAAATGTTGGCAAAAAGAAAAACAATTGCTTTACTTTTCTAGCAAGCTGATTCTCTGGACTCATTTCAAATCAATTTCTTAAGTTGCTAAGACCATTTTGATACTGTCTGCACTTCCTTTCAGGCCTTCCAACTTTTCTCCAGCTGATCATCCTGGTTTTCAAATTTGCATCTGTGACTCCTTTTGGTTGTGACAATTGACCTTTCATACATTCTTCCCCTTGGGCTAAGGCCACCTCATAAACTGGCTATAAATTAGAACAATATTCCTCTGGTTCCTTTAGGCTTCCTCACCCCCTATTATCATGGCCCTAGGACTACCTTTCACTGTGTGCTAAATCAGAGCAAGTGCATGGGTACAGATAAGAGATAGGAGTTCATAACACACGTAATCAAGGAACAGGAGTAGGAGTAGTGATACCAGGAGGATAATGGGGAGAGAAAGGGAGGAAGGAGAAACTGATAGCAATGATTGACACATAACTGGTTCCTCCCTTCTCCTCCCCCCCGGGAAAAAACAACAGAAACCATGGGGGAAGGGAGCAGGAGTTGGTGTAATATATGAAAATATGGTAACGATTTATAATTTATCAAGGGATCACAAGGGCGGTGGAAGGGAAAAAAGAGCTGATACCAATGGCTCAATTGAAAGTAAACGTTAATAAAATAATGATGGCAACATAGGTACACATATGCTGGATGTAATTGATGTATGGGTTCTTATAAGACCCCCAATATAATGATCTTTTAAAAATAATTGGAGCAATCTCCCTAGCCAACCTGCTAGTCCTTTCTGCTTGACTTATGTACTTTTTAATCCTGCACCAAGATGCTACCAAGTACTTCTTTCTTTCTAATGACAGCTTATAATCTTGACAGGAAAAAAAAAACATAGGATGTGAGTAAGACATACTTTAAATCAGATCTTGTGGGCATAGTGCTTCATCAACAGATGGTAATGGGTGACTCCAATGAGCATCTTCATGTTTTCAAAGCTTAGCATTAATTAGTCAGCTAACAGCATCCCCACCTTCTTGCCACATTTCCGGGGTCAATCCTCTTTTAACAAAACATGAACAAACAATGAAAACTGAACATAAGGATATGAGCCATCTCCTTTGCATTGTAAAGAAATAAAATTGCTATTCCACTAGTATTTTCTTTAGATTTAGATATTAATAGATTTCCTTTTCTATGTATTGATTTATTGCTCTGCTGTTTCCCCCCTCCTCCTAGAAGTAGAATTTCAAGTGCCATGAATTTAGTTATGAACAGAACTGTTGAAATATTCTGAGCTTCTCAATCTGAAAGTCTGGGAAACGTCTTTCAATAGCAATGATCTTGAGGCCAACATATGACAAATATGCTTGATACAATTGTCTGAATGGTTATGAGGTGTAAGAGGCCACAATAAAATGATTTATTAAAATTAATATTTATCAATGAACTAGGGACCTAAGTTTGAAATTTCTTGTTTATCCCAGTTTTTTTTATTTCCTCAACCTTTTGAAAAGATGCTCTAATTATAGATCTACATTGTTTATTTTTATAGGGTCAAACAACTTGAATTCTGTAACCCATATAGAAATATAAGACTGACTGTTTTTCTGATTCTTGATAAGCCTCTCAAATTCATTCCATTAAGTGTGTAATAATATATACCATTCACCAATAATTTATGGAATTACAACCCTTGTTCCACAGTTTTTAGCTCTAAAATTTCTCAAAATTATTTTAACATTTTTTTGTTTTCTCTGTGTGTGTTTTTTTGGAGACATCACTACCCCCTAGTGGGAGTAGGAGGTCCAGCCTTGCTCCTGGAGAGTATTTTAACATTTTATTATTAATACAATTATTTGTCTTTGCAAGAACTGTGATTTTATAAAACTGTTCTTGTTGTAGAATCATTATGATAAAAAAGTAAACAAGATAATTGTAAGGTATTAATAGTGTTTTGAGTGGTATAAATGGTTAGGCAACCAATTGACGATTAGTCAAAAGATTGGTGGCTTGAACCACCCCCTCCCCTCATGGGGTTCAGAATATAGGCTTAATGATCTGCTTCTGAAAGGTCATGTCCTTGAAAGCTCTATGGAGCAATTTCTGCTGCAAAATGGAATCTCTGTGAGTAATAATCAAATTGAGAGCAATTAATAAGTATCTAAAGTATAAATTTTTCCTGTTATTCTCCTCCAAGCAATTAAAATGAGTTCTAGAGATTTCAAATCGCATCATGATTGTGAATCCTATGAGGCAATATTAATGCTTCCTGATATTAAAGAACTTCTTAAATTAGCATAAATACTGCATTAAGACAAGATGAAAAGTAAACAAGGTAATTGCAACTTGGCATGATTTTTAAGTCTATCTAGAGAAAATGGAGCCCTAATAGTGTAGTAAGTGACCCATTGGGCGGCTTACTTCAAGGTCAGTAGTTCAAACCCACCAGGTGCCCAAACAAGAAGATGGGACTCTCAGCTCCCATAACGATTTACAGTCTCAGGAACCCAAAGGCACACTTCTACTTTTTCCAGCAGAATTTTTATGTGTTGGGATAAACTCACAGGCTGTGAATTTGGTTTGGTTTTGTTTATAAAGAGAAAGATCAAGGAATGCTAAGGGAAGAGTATTTTATAGATCACATAATCCAATCACTGTATGGTCCAATCAATAACTGTCCTGGAGAGAGAAGCAAGATAAGAGAGTTTGTAGAGTTTTTTCCAAGGCTTTTTGGTGGAAAATAAAGGACCAATTTCTTTAGACTTCTAGTTTTAAAACAAATGATACTGGTGGTTGTCCCACCCAAGCTTTTTCCCCGAAGCTCATTTGTTATAATGTTTTATTTATTCCTCCAAGAATTATACTATAGAGGAAGCACTGAAACTTAAGAAACAAGCCACCCAATTCTTGATACCATTTTTATCATGCAGTATATCTGATGACCACTAACTGTGAAAATAGGTATAAAAGACTACTTCACAACTGTTTACCTAAAAATGCATATTGGAAATTTTGTTTCCTGTTGTTCTTATGTCATTTTCACATGTAAAAATGCATATGTGATTTTAGCTTTTGAAGAGTCATGAAAAAAAAATCTCAGTGCTATAATGGTGGTCATCTTGTTCCCAGTGAGGCTGCTTCAGCTGCTGTAGTTCATGTAAATGTTGCTTGAGAGAGAAATGGAGCCATGCTTTCAATCTGTACATAGGGAAAGGTTTTGCCTAGTGTTCATGTTCTTTGTTCTTGGAAAGTGAGATCCATTGAGGCTATGTCTAAACTCAAAGTTTGAATGTCTACATTATTTTTTTGTTGAAAAATAATCCTCCAGGAAGCCCACCTTTATCTTGATTTTGGACAGCACTTTGGTTTGGTTTGCCTGTCACTCCTTATCAGTGTTTCCATTCAGTAATAATTCAGGCAATGCCATCCTATATTAGAAGGTAAATGACACTTTCCATAGATGTTACTCTAACATATTCCAAAAAGTGTACATATATTTACAGGGCAGGTGAAGCATTCTTCACATTTATAGCCACTTAATGTTTGCTTTATTAATGAAGTTAGCCTCACCTATACACTAGGTCTTTTTGAGAAATCTACTTAATAGGAAGCCACATTTTCTCTTCGAAGCAATCAGAGGTGCTGATATACTTTGTTATTGTTTTGAGTTGTCCCTGGGTGAAGACTCAAAAGTCAATATTAGCAAAAGGATTTCAGTTTCCACTGAAATGTAGAAATTGATGACCATACCTTTTAGCACTGTTGACTTTTCCATTACCTTTTTCTGACGAGTGTCTTGTCAATGGGAGTTAAGCAAGAGGCATCACCTGGCGTTTCCCTCAAGGACGCACACCGCTGAAAGAGAAGGGCATGCTCAGGGTTTTCAGAGAAACCAATTATTTTACCTTCTCTTCCCTTTTTCTAAGGGTAACTTTAGACATGATAAAAGGGTCAGTCTAACTTTTCCATCAAAAAATATTTGACAAAACCTCACGTTTCTTTAAACTTTTACTTTCTTCTGAGATAAACTTATGGATACAGAAGTTAGCGCTACGGAGAATGATGGTCAGTCCAGGTACCTCTTCAGGGTCATTAAAGAGAATCTGGTTTCACTTCTGAGAAGGGAAATGTGAGTACCTTTTTTTTTTGTGAGTACCTTTTTAAGTCCAACATTTATGATAGTTAGTGTACTGAACAACAGTATCTGTTCACTAATCAGAGCTTGACAAGTCAACAGTTTATTTTTAACTCTAAGGTAGGACAAATAGATGTAGGAAGGCTTACATATCTATTATGTGGCATGAAGATTTTGAAGGTAAATCAGAAATACAGTCCCCCTTTCCTGACATTGGCAGTTGAACTTTATCTATTATATTTTTTTCAATAGGAGTCCAGGAAGTGTGAACACCGATGCTTTGTGGCTTATGGAGATTTATTTTTGGTGACTTTACATCCTTTTCCATTTCTTACTCTCCCTTCATCAAACAATAGTTTTTATGTGGGATTTATGGAGATAAAAAAGAACCGAGGAAGAAATGAGTGAGGAGGGAACAAGGTTATGTACAGGATTGCTGAGGGAGAAGTGGAAAAAGATCAGAGGATATTGAAGGCAATGGCTAGAAGTCCCCTTTGTTGGGGTCTCCTCTTTTCAGGATAAACAATGGAGCATAGCACTTAGAAACTGCTGCCTTATAATGTACATGTCTTGTATCTGGATGCTTTTTCTCCATTTAGGATCATACATTACTCCAAGATTATGCCACCAGTATTCCCTATTCCTAAAATAGTGTTTCACAATAATAATTTTATTTCACTCATGATTTTGTATGCCGCAAATTAGGTTCCATGAGGCCAGAAGATCTACTCGTAAGATGGTATACTCACGAGCCTGGCTAGTTGGTTCTGACGGATGTCTCAAAGTTCAGTAGGGTTGTTAGTGTCAGACTTCAATTCTTCTCTATGGGCTTTCCCCAGGGGATCGCTTAGCTTTCCTCCCAGCACCGTGACTCTGCTCCAAGAGTGACATTTCCAAAGACACAAGATGCAGAAATGCTCAGTTTCATAATTCTCAGGTCTGGAAACAGACAAAGGGGCTTGCCTGCAGTATTCTATTAGCTAAAGCCATCCCCAGTCACCCACAGAAGCCAGAGAAGGGAGCGGAGACGCTCCCTGTCCATGGTGGAATTAAAATGGTGAAGGATGAAATACCTATCTGTGACTCTTATTAGATGATCCAGACTTTGAACTTTAAGATTCAGTTTGTTTACTTTGTCTAACACAGTACCTAATATCAGTAGCATTAAAGCAACTTAACTGAACTGAAAAATGGTTTTGTATCCCACCATTCAGGGAGGGGGCAGGGAGTGAGAAGCATTTCCCACACTCTGGGAGAGAATAAACAGACAGGCCTTCTCCCTCGTTGGCTGTTTCACGCTAAGTTGTTTATGTTTCTTCCCTAAAGCTATTTTCTTTTCATTGCAGAAATGCTTGACTGGCCAACTGGACACTAGCTGTAAAGATCGAAGGGGGAGAAATTGCTTTAGTAGATTCCAGGGCAGGAAAGGATGTTTCTTCCTTCATGAGCCACTAAGCGGCAGGTACCAAGGGCTACTGCTTGTTGGAGATCCCAGAACAAATCTGATAGCGCATAAAGACCAGACAGGCTTAAGGGCAAGCTACAGGGTAGAACTGTCAGAAGAGTTTTTAAAGTGATTCATGCAGTGCTGGTTTTAACTCGATGTTGTGCTTACGTATGGAAAAGAACATCCATCATTATTTTCCTGAGAGCTCTGTGCTCAGTGCTCAGCTGGAAGCTGAAGTGCCGTCTTATGAGGCACACGGAAAATCTACCTTTAGGTTTTGTCTGCATTTAATTCTGTTTTTTTTTTTTAAAGAACAGTGATTTAAAAAAAAAATTAAGCAGGTGTTTTACACCTGTGTGAAAGCTGAAATGGGACCGACAGCCCCTGGCTGCCCAGATATATTGAGCTTAGTATTCCTTGTATAGTGTGGTAATGCTTCCTTTATCTAGAAAAGAAACCAAGATGTTTTCGGGAGAGAGTGGTATCCTGCATTTCCACTCAGGACATGCACTGTCTCTGAAGATATGTGTATTCTTCTGAAACCTGTGTGCAGTTGGATAAAAAAATGAAGGTGGTGAAAAGGAGGCAGAGAGCGTATCATTTTCTATACATTTGCTTTCCACTAGCAAGGAGACTTAGAGGGTGAACAAAGCAAGTTCGATCATGCCAAATGGTTGGTTTTTTAAAAAAGAATTAAGTGGCTGGCCCATCACAATATCTTTGAAATAGTCTCATTGATAAGTGTTGAAAATTTATCTTAAGCGTGTCTGAAATTTAAAAGGGACAGGGAGGAGAGAAACGACCATAGTTTGAGATATTTGTTGTCTACTGGGCTAGCTCCATCGGTTTATTCGCTCCACTTCTCTTGTGATAGCATGACTGGGACTCCAGACATTGGATTCCCCTCTGCCAGCTGGCTTCTATTTAATGATAACAACAAAATCCATGGCCCAGGAATCCATCCTGACTCTCATAGGGACCCTGTGAGACCTAGCAACACTTGCCCATAGGGCTTCTAAGGCTGTACTCTTTATGGAAAAGACTGTAACATTTAAAAAATAAGTTTTAGCTGCTACCTTTTAAAAAAATCATTTTATCAGGGACCCCTATAGCTCATTTACCAATCCATACATCACTTGTATCCAACATATTTGTTCATAGGTGGCCATGATTATTTTCTAAATATCTACTTTCTATTGAGTCCTTGGTATCAGCTCCTCTTCCCCCCCCAAACTTTGTGACCCCTTGATAAATTATCCATGGCTGACTCCCTTCTCCCATGGTTTGTGTTGTTCAGGCCCTCGGGGCGGGGGAGGGCAGTGGTTATGTGTTGATTGTGATTTCCCACCCCCCATTCCCTGTTCCTTAGTATCGCTATTCCCATTCCTGTTCCTGAATTCCCTGTGTCCAGAGCTCTCATCCTACCTTTGTTACTGTTAAGAGCTGTTTTAACCTCCACACCAGCAAGGCTCTCTTGGGCCCTGTATGTTACCCACTGAAAACAGAAACATTGCCATCTAGCTGATTCTGAGACATTTGAATGTCAATACCAATTGGGGAACTAGAGAGAAATCACAAAATACCATAAAAGGAGGGTAAAGGAGTTTGCTTCTTCCTTGTTGCTTCCTGATTTTATCAAGATTGGAGTCCCTGTGTGGTGCAAATTGTGAAATAATAGATAGGACTTCCTGGTGATCTACTTCCAAACCATCACCATCCATGGAAAACTCCACAGAGCCCAGTTTTACTCAGACCCAGGGTGTTGCTGTGGTTCGGAATACATTAGTGGTAAATGGGTTTGAAGTGGTCAGTGTTATCCCAGTCATGAAAATTCATCCCGAGGGTAGCATTTGGTTCTAGGACCAGCAGTTCATTCCAGTGTCCATTCCCTTTGTCCATGTTTCTTTGTTCCCCCTCAGAATACCAGCTCTAGCAAGCTGGTGGTCTTCCTCAGAGGTCTGAATTCAGTCTCTGGGTTTCTAAGGTACCAGAGCTAGCTAGCAGAACCTCTGTCTTATATTTCTACATCCAGTTCTTCAAGACCCTTCTTGCAAAGTTTGGAGTTCTTAGACCTCTTTTCAATTAGCGCGTCTATGATACCGCACTACTCACCTTTTGTCTCTCTAGTCCTATTATAATCAGTCCTGTGTATTGCTTTTCTGTTAACATCATCTTGTGATTGGTCCGTCTATTTTGCAGGATGATTAGAGCAGATCACAGTGCTATTCCACAGTTTAACAACAGGTGGATGGGGCTTGGAAATTTCCTCTTTAATCTGCTCTGAAACATAGTAGTCATAATCCATCATTCCATATGCAGTTGACAATCAAGCATTAATGTGAATTTTAAGTGGAAAGTTCACCCTTTAGTGTTTTTTTTTTTTAACAAGAAAACATGTTGTTTATGTTTCATGTAATTTCCAATTTGGTCAAGTTTTGAAGTTTCTTTTTTAAAAATCACTTCATTGGATGCTTATAGAACTCTTATCACTGTCCATATATACCTCCATTGTCTCACGTACATTTGTATCAATGTTGCCATCATCATTTTCAAAGCTTTTTCTTTCTACTTTAACCCTTGGTATCAGCTTCTCTTTTTCCCCCCTCACTCCCCTTCCCTCCTTCCTTCATGGACCTTGGATAATTTGCAAATTATTATTTTTCATGTCCTGTCCAATCCAATATCTCCCCCACCCCTTTGTCTGTTGCCCATCCCCCTGGCAGGGGGCTATAGGTAGGTCATCGTGATCTGTTCCACCTTCCCCTGGCCCTCCCGGTATGACTACTCTCAATATTGTTCCTGAGGAGTTTATCTAACCTATATTCCCTGTGCTTCCAGCACTTATCTGGATCCATGTACATGGTTTGGTCGAGCCAGATTTGTAAGGTAGAATTAAGGTCATGATGGTGGGAGGGGGGATGGGAGGAAGCATTAAAGAACCAGAGGAAGCATTAAAGAACCAAAGGAAAGCTGTATGTTTCATTAGTGCTACACTGCACCTTTTCTGGCCCATCTTCTCCCCAGAATCCTTCTGTAAGCGGACTTTCAGATTGGCTTTGGGGCTCCACTCTGCCCTCCCCCCACCACCTGTTTTACACTATGATTTTTTGATCTGGATCTTTGCTGCCTGAAACCTGACTTCATTGACACCTCATGATCATACTGGCAGGTATACTTCTTCCACGTGGGCTTTATTGTATCTCAGCTAGATTCCATGGAATTCCTAAGGATCAACATGTGTCCCACCAACTTAAAAAAAAAAATCCTTTCCTTCTTTCCAACCGCTGTAGGAGTAAGCCATTGGTATACTGGCCTACATTTATGTATCAGAGAACTCCATATTGTCCTTGGTTCCCATGGATACTCTTTCTTCATTTCAATGGATAGATGAAACGAAGGGGAATAAGACAGTATGAGAATGTAGGGTGTGGCTTCTTTGAAAAGACATGTGGTAGGATATTCAGAGCATAGATTCTTGGCATTTAATCTATAGAAAGTACATCAGTGAATTTTTTTTCTACTGGAGATACATATGAGCTGAATCTTGAAAGGTGAACTGGAAACAAAGTGATAAAACATAGAGGAGGAGACAAATTATTAGAACTAGATAAAATGAGCCTAACTATATGGTTAAAAGTATCAAACAAATGCGTGGCAAGCACACAGAAAAGACATCAAATTGGGTTCCTGCTGTATCTATTTTTCAGGTTCACAGAGACTGGTGAGAGACTGTGGTTACATAGAGGTAACCTTAAATAAGTATCACAATATAAAGAATTTTAGTTGACACTCATGTATTTGGTTTATATTACCCTGCTTACTAATTATTTTGAGGCGATATGTCTTCTTTTGCCAATTAGATTTTAAACAGGGGTTGTTTTAAATACAAATTTGCATTAATTCCCATCAACATTTTACGTTATTTTTTTTGGGGGGGGCATCACTGCATCTGGTGGTCATGGGCGCTACCTACTGCTGCTCCTGAGAGCCACCGCTGGATTTGAACTGCCACGCCCGCAGGCCACAGACCCGCACTCAACCACTTACGCCACTAGGGCTCAGCCCCATTTTACGTTATTATACATGAGCAATAGATGCATATGAAATGAATAAATATAAGAGCTATTATAAAATAGAAAACATTTATAGCCTCCTATATATCATGGAAATAACACATTGAGGTCAAAAAGACCATATCTATACATTTTTTTGGGGGGGGGTTATGCTAATTGTCTCAAAAGGAAAGGAATGTACTACCCCATTCAAAATTCTCAAGGTTCATAGAATAGATCTGGAATGAATTTTCAAATACCACTGGAAGACGATGAGACCCTGTGCTATAGTGGATCACATGTTCTGCGAACTACACGCCAACAGTTCAAGCTCACCAGTTGATGTTGGGGAGAAATGCGACTCTACTTTCTCCTTGCCTAGTTGCAGCGTTGGACACTAGGGAGCAGTTCTATCTTGTCCTATGGGATTACTATAAGTAGAAATCAGATAAATTGCAGTGACTTTTTGGCTCTGGTGTTGGAAGATTTTTTTCCCCCCTTTAAGCTGCCATAGAGGTATTTGACTTATAATAAGATGATTTGGTTAATATCTATTATTTTGAGCAAATTCAGCTTTTGAGTCTGCTTCTTGGTTGTACCCTGGTCTCAAAGTGGAAATTCTCCCTCCTGGGCAGTGAATGTCTCATACTATGGAAGTTGAAGGAGACGTGTTTATCATCTCTCCATTCCAATAAGGCCAGGTGGTAAAACTATGACATATGCTTGTCCGGGCAGGTATTCTCTTGCAGGACTTTGAATCTTGAGGAAGAGGTAACTCATTATTGTAACTGTCAGAGTGCTGTGGACTTCTGTGACTATCTTCTGCATACATCTCCGGAGTTCATGTGATACATTTTCAAGCCTATTCCTCTTTGGGAAACTATCCTCACAATAAATTCTGACATACTGCCTATATCATTTTCTGATGTTTGCCATCTAATACCATGATAATATAGATGGTGATGTTAAACTTTTGTTAAATATATGTAACTTAAATTCTTCTTCAGACATAATTGCAAACATTGCTCTAAAAGAAGTCGTAAATCCTGTGCATGAAATTTCTATCTATAAAAAGAACGTTTCTAACTTTAATTTCAACCATCTGTGACAAGTTTCCCATGGAACACAAAGGTTTTGACAGGTGCTAGAAGTATCTGAACGTGACACACACACATTGTTGGATGAGGATTGCAGGATTTCCCTAGTGAATGTGATGAGCTGTCCAGATGGTGTCCTGGTAGCCACTCAGCAGCGTCCTTTAACAATAACGATTAACTGCTAATTACATTTAATGTCTTGAAAGGAGTCCAGTTGCATTGGTCTGATCAGAAATCCATCCCTGTGTAAATCCAGAAGAGAGAAAAGAGTTCCAGCAAAGCAATTGGGTGCTCATTTTTTCGCCCCTCTCTTGCCACTGAAGAGAATGTAGCAATGGCCAGGATTTGGCAACTATATTTTGCTTCTGGAAGCTGCTTAAAAAATGGGCATTGCTAAATCCAAAACAGAATAATTGGCTTTTATCCCATCAAAAGCAAAAATCAAATTGGATGATTATCCTGTTTAGATGGAGAGGACAAGAAAACAAGCTTGGAAAACCTGAATGAGTAGTTAATGAAAGTTCTCCAAACAACTAAGCCAAATCCCTTCAACTTGTGAACTCAAAAAAACGCATGCTGTGTCTCCCCATATTTTTCCTCTTTAAATAAAATATGATTCTTCTTTGTGGAATATGCACACAAACACTAGAAATTAGCATTATAATAAAAGTGTTCGATTCATATACCACTAGTTTAGAATTCATAACAATCTTCCTAAAAACTGCCATGCATGTACATTAGTATTGCACTGTATGTTTTTTATCTGACTGATAACCCTGCATATGTGATATTCATAATTAACACCAGTACTTTTCTAATGGGAGACAATTGAACATGATATAGAGTTCTTCCCTCTCACAGCTGTATCTTAGTGACATTCTTTTTAGAGCCCCAAAACCAGACAGTCACTTTAGCAACATATGGCCAAAGGGTGAAATACCATAGAATCAACTACCAGTCTCCGGGAAATAATCTTAAAACTCAGTGAAGAGTGGCAAAAACCTAAGAGATCATGGTTGTGTTGTTGAAACCCCTGTTTTTGTCTACAGAACTCACCTAAGCTCCTCTACTGGATTCCACTTCACCTCCAGAGGTGGGAGGTAAAGAGGTGGAGAGCTTTGGAACAGAATCACACTGTGGCAACACTCTCTAAACAAAAGACTATCAGATATTTTTTTGAAAAACAAATGTCATGTTTTCTCTGATATCTCATGCATTTATTATAATGTTTGGTAGGGATTTATAAATTGAAACTTGGATTTATTTATTTATTTTCCCCAAGTATCAGTCAATACAGGATAGGTTGAAACTTCATGTTTATACTACTTTTACTTTAGGGTTGGGGGGGGTGGGGACTTGGTCTATTCATTTCACTCATTCTACCATATCCAATGTTGGCAATAACAGAAAGCAACAGAGATCAGTTCCCTGAAATACTTTGACTCACATTTTGTTGTCTACTGCATATAGTCATGCCTAAGTTTAAGGGTGTGGAGAAATTAAATCCTGTTGTCTTATTGAATAACAAAAAGTAGAAGTCCTGGAAATATTTTTGGGCAGCGCTCATGTAGCACATGGTGTGCCATGCAAAACCCATGTTAACAGCACTGGTTGTCAGAATTTTTATTTCATAGTTTTGCTATAATGAAGGAATTTTGCCTAAATTCTTTTTAAATTTGGAATTTATCGAGTTTTTTAGTGGTGGATTATATAATCATTTCCTTTGGTTGCTTCATAGATACTTGAAGAAGTTGAATTAACTATAATCAATTTCTAGAATTTGACATCTTTCACTTACAGCAATTTTTATTAATTGTATTTAGTTGTTTAAAAATAGCCTATCAATTGTATATCTGTAAACTGAGAGCAGAAAATGATAATCTATTAATAAAACTATTTCTGTCTACTCATCATTGTACCTTCTATCATTTGGATTCATGAATGCTAATTTTTGTGTTTGTTCAAAGCATATACCATCAATATGAATTATGCCTTTTATAACTATACAGCACTATATTTTTATAATCTGATGTTTTTTTCCCTGAATATCATCTTATCTGATATTAAGATCCTACTCTAGTGTTTCTTTGAAATATACACTAACTTTTGGCCTCTTCCACTTGGAGGACACTGATGACCTCCACCTTGACTATCTTGATCACACTCTTGTCCTTGAAAAGCGGCTTCAGTCTTCCATCACATCATATCACTTAGTTTTCTTTGCACTGCATTATCTTCTAGGGATCCCAGGTGGTATAGCGGGTTACAAGTTGGGCTAATTGGAAGATCAGCAATTTGAAACTACCAGCTTCTCTGAAGGAGAAAACTGAAGCATTCTACCCTATTGTCTCAGAAACCCAGAAGATCACTGTAAGTCGCAATCAATTCAATAGCAGTGAGTTGTTTCAGTTTACTGTCTTCGGATTTTTTATTTAATTTAATTTACTTTAAATCACTTTATTGGAGGTCTTTACAGCTCATATCACAATCCATCCATCTATCCATTATGTCAAGCACATTTGTGCATATGTTGCCATCCTCATTTTCAAAACATTTTCTTTCTTCTTGAGCCCTTAGTATCAGCTCATCCTTGCCCCCATCCCCTGCCCACCCCCCCATCTTCTGCTCTTTTAAAGCCATCTACTTGGCGCCTGGCTAATTTCTTGTCATCCCAAAGGTATAAACTAGTTGAAATAATCCAAGCTCATTTCGTATCTTCTCAATCTGTATTCACTCTTTTGGTAATGTCTTTCTATTTTATATAGAATGTTATTCTATTTTATATAAGACATTTGGTAATGTCTTAAATACCACCTAGTTATATTAGTTAGGATCCAATAAAGAGACAGAAATCACTCCAGTTATTTCAATATAAAGAATTCAGCACTGTAAATATTTAACTAGAAATATATTTATTTATATAACCTATATTTTTCAGTCTGCGGATCTATTGGGAAGCATTTTCAGTAGGCAGGACCTTCAAAGGTAGAGTTGAATTTGTTCCTGTGTCATTTCCTAATGTAAATTTCCTCTCCCCATACAGAAACTATATCTCTGCCTGAGAAAGGACCAAAGATATTGACTAGATTGGCAATTCACTTCTATAATTCTTATGTTCTTCTTTTTAAAAATTTTCACTTATTCATGAACATGTAGCTAGTTCTTACTTACAGTAAAGAGAGGTCATAGTTTAGAGCCCCAAGATTTGAGTTTGCCCATCGATGTATAAATGATCAAACCCATTTGCCTGCCTTTGTTTCTAAGTCTCCCAGAGTAACTAGGGAAGGTACAAGAGAGTCTTCATGAGGTCTGTACTTGCTCACTCAGATCCTCTAGGGGTTTAGGACACATGATAGCCCTTAATATTATGTTCCTTTCTCATGCTCTGCACCCACATTCTCCTTGGAAAATTGCTGGTCAGGAGAGGCATTGGCCATTTTCTAGTAATAAATGTTGATAACTCCTTTAAACACTAAATTTTGTTACAGTGTTTTTAGGGAAATTGAAAGAGAAAAATGCAGATAATACAGTATTCCAAGGTGATATGACAGTTGATCTCCTTTTTACTGGTGTAACAGAAGGGAACTCAGAAATTGGAGAAGAACATGGCCAGCATGCTCTTTTCCTAATGGAAATTAGGAAGCCAGCAGGTGTAATTACATCCCTGAGTCATTGCTGTTTCAGCCATGAGTCCATAGAATATTTTGATTGTAAGGTATATGGCGCCTGACTATTTTGATTCATGGATCCACATACAAGGAAAGGAAACATGTGGAAGAGAATCTCAACGTCTCATTACAAAGTAGACTGGAGACTGGAGGAACCCTTGAATCTGGTAACTAGACACTTTTTAAAGTCTTGAATCAAAACTACCTCGGGAAGTCTTGTTTAAACCACTTTATAACACTTGGCTGATTTAATAAGGATTGGCTTGGGAATTATGCTTTAAAAAAAGAAATATCTATATGTAGCCCTAAAACACAGATAAGAACTTTAAAGGGCGAAGTCTAAGTGAATGTTGATGAAACAATATTGCCATAGAGAAGGATAATGAGGACACATAATGAGAGGTGTGTAACATGTGACAATAATCTGTGCATCTCAATAAAGTAGAATGGGTGTATGTTTTGTTGTATGTATTTTCACCAACATAAAGCAATAGGAAACAATGTGATGATTTTATTTTCCTGTGCTCTTTTATGCTTTTGTGTTTGTTTTCGAAATTATAGAATGTTATAATTTTGTCCACTTTTATGGATGTTTTTGCTTTCTTTCAGTTATCAAAATACAGTTGTTTGCAGTTGAACATTCATGTAAATGTGATTACATGAAATAAAATACTGGCCAAAGAGAGTTATTATTAATAATGATATTCATAATGCTTCTGTTCTTTTCAAGGACAGAACAGAATACGCTTGTTATATGTTACTTTTTCTAAGTCTCATCACAATCTCACAAAATATGAATGGAATTCTCTTGATTTTATAACTGGGGACACTGGTGCCTAAAGATGTTAAATGACTACCTCAAGGTCTTAATTTAATATTTCAATTCTTTATTTTTTGTAAGGATTGAGCTCACTGTGCTTCCTACTTAAAGATTTTCCTCTTCTTATTCAAGAGGACACTGAACTGCTTTCACTGGTGAGGCTAATTTTCTTTCTGCAGTAGCAGAACTGGGTTTGACCTACTGAATTTGTCCCTTTGAAAGCTAATGAGGTATTAGGCTGCCTGAGAAACTGGAGATAAAAGATTTCTTCAGGTTTTTTATATATTGTAAACACAGAGCAGGCAGGGTTCACAACTTGCCTTTGTACATTGTGAGGTACAGGGGAGGAATTAATAAACATGAATCAATGTATTGCCTGTTGGGTATTTTTAATTTTGAAGAGTTGCTTCCAGTAATTGCCATATGCTGTCCTTATTTTAATCAGGTTCTTGCTGCATCTTGCAGTCTCTAAGCTTCGTATGGTGGTGACTGCAGCCATGGTCATAGGACTTTATCGAACAGGAGGTTTCAAAGTGCTTGGTGAAATCATTCATTGCCCTGGGGTCAGAGTTTTTGCTTTTTTGATTTAACCTGTTTCTACTCATAGGGGCCACTGTTTCAAATTCTCTAAACAGTTGGATTCTGTACCTTTCTCAACCTTCAGGATTTTGTTGATCTCCCCAGCCTTCTTAAAAACTGTGAGCTTAACCCATTTTCTGTTTTTTTACTGACCTCAGATTCCTGTCTGGTGATTCTAAATTTGCAAGACTTGTAGGACTCCTGACCCATTGCTTTCTCTGACCCCCAATTCCTGTCTGACTACAAATCTACTTAGAATTGAAAGCTCTTTATTTTACTCAGGTTTGATGATCGCCAACTCATCAGTGCTTGGGACAGATGATTTATGCTTCCATTTGGTTATTTTATAGTTTTTGCAATATTATTTCATTGTTTACATCCAAAGTTACCTAAGTCAGTTACGAGAGAATGGACATGAGAAATAACCCCCCAAATGATTGCAACTATGTGGAAGATTTGATGGTGTTTCTGAGGGAAAACCATATCCATAAAAGAATTCTTCCCTTTAGGGAATCATAGTTTGTCTGAACACAATCTGGAAAATACACTGAGAGTGAGGTGTCAAATGGCTTTCCATTCCCTACAACATAGTTGTAGTATGGGGTCAGGTCTAGAGAAGTTGAAGAGGAGAAGCATAAAGAATGGCATTTTCCCCTCCACCATGTGGCAAGGACAAATCTTCTCCAGAAATGTTTCCCAAATATAGATGTGATTTTAAGACTGGGTGTGACTTTAAGGCTTGGTGGTGTTTTGTTAGACGGAGTGGCGGGTGGAGCAAATGGGGAATGCATTTGTCTGCTAATGAGAATGTTGAGATTTGAATCCTTCCAGAGGTGTCTCGGGAGAAAGACCTCAGAAGAGAAAACACAGATATTGAAATCCCGATGAAGTTTTACTTCGGCATCTGTGGGGCTGTCTTGAGTCAGAATTGACTCCGTGGCAATGCGTATCATAGTCAACTACAGCTCCTGAGTCCTTGTGTAGGACATCTGACTAGTGCACAGCCTGGGAGCATGCTTTTTAAACCGATTCTCAAAGTGAGTCAGTCAGATGCAGCTGACCAAAGATCGATACTTGAGTACCACTGCTCCTACTGGCTGGAGGCTGCAATTATGTGGATCATCATTCAGAGAAAGTAAAACTTTGAAAGGTAATTGATAAAGACCATATTTAACAAAGTCTCACAATAGAGCAATTGAGGAGAGATAGAAAGAATCCTCCATAATTATCATTAAAGACCTCGATGTAAGAGTTTCAACAACCTCAGAACATTAGCATCTGAAACACAAAAATCAGCGAATTTTACTGATCCTGGTAATAGCAACAAAACAGTAAATGGATTAGAAGACACACATTTTCCTTATCAAGCCCTTGCTGGTAATGTCAGCAATTTTCTAGGAAGGTTGAACTGAGCACTAATGTGAGCCCCACAATGTGTGGCTCCTTATGATTAAATGATATCTTCATAGTTTTCTCTCATTGCATTCCTTATATCATTCTTTGTTCATGGTAATACTCATCACAATTACTATCTTTGAAAAAATGAAAAGTCCCAAGGTAGCATATTTCTCAGTCATTTTTCTGGAGAGGAAAACCATGATGGGGACAGATATGGAAGGGGTAATTGTCGTCAGGACTTGGAAACTAGAATGGGAAAAGGAAGAAAAATGAAAGCAGAAGGCAGTTCTTTGTACCTCTGAACTGTTCGGTGTGTGTGCATCAGAGACCCAGAGTGGGAGTTCCAGGGGGGAGGGTTTTCCACATCCATCGCTTTAGCCACATCCAAGAACGAGAATTTTGTACACAGAAGCTGCCTCCTCTTTAGATATTTAGTCTAAGGGAGAAATTGACAAAAAGAAGATCATATACGTGAGCATGCCAGTCCTTTGTAAGAAGCCCCTGACTGCTGCTGCTATTACTTCTAGGCTGAGGTTTGTTTTCTGCTCTTTGTGAAGATATTTTTTGAACAGGAATATTCCAGTCTGTGGTCTTCTCCCTGTTTGTTTCAGTACAGTGAATAAACAGTGCCTGACAGATTTCCCTTTTCTGTTCAAGCTATATTGATACATCAGAAGCATGCAACAGTGGTAGGGTTACTCAGCTTGAGAAGGCAAGCAGTGGGAACACACAATTGTCAGATCTATATTTTTCTTTTTCTCTTGGTAAAGACAAGCCAGCCATCGGACATTCTCTCCGATAGAGAGTATGTCTGGACCTTTGTGGTAGGGATCTCTGCCCAAGGAAAGGCAGTGAGAGTGGGCTGGGGACTGGCCTCAAAGGAAATGGTCAGAATGGTCAGATGTACTATCTAGAAAGCTACGGTGCACTCAGACCTAATGCACTCAGACTTAATTAAGGTTGCCACTTAAACTTTTGAGGGTAAACATTTGGGATACTTTTCCATCGAGAGAAATTCTCAGAGACTGCACCTCCTGCCCAGCAGAAACACCACAAACATAATTACCGGGGATTGGGTGATCCGAAGTCGTAAGGGACGGGTAAGTTTAATGAGAATTTGAGATCTCTATCTTTTATTAGAAACTTTTTTCTTTTTAAAAGAATTGAGTTGTGAGTTTTCATCCACCTTTTGGGTTCCCTTTTGTTATATCACGTCTACGAGCACATTTTCTTCTTTGAGAAATTTTATTTTTCAAACCTGTGCCAAATGTGTCTTGAAAAATATCCATATGTGTTGGAAACACAGAAATTGATACTAAAATTAATTAGACCCAGGTTGAAAATTTGATACTTAATTTACACGTCATTCAAATAATAATCACTTGTTATAGGTTGGGCGTGTTCCACACTCACAGTTGACTGAAAACTAAGCTGCCTGCTCCGAGTTCCCTGAGCATTGCTGCAGAAGGTTCCAAAGGTGGCATAGTGCAAGGACAGCAGGATAGGGTTTAGAAAAGGCTTCTCAGCTGCCTGCTACACACAGATGACACCATCTTCCTTGCTGAAAATGAGGAGGGCTTAAAGATGAAGATCAATGATTTTTTTAATTCAATACTTTTTTTGGGCGCTCATACAGCTTTCAATAATATATATATACACCCATACATACATAATGTCAGTATTTACCTTCCCCCCCTTTTTTTTGACTGGGGGCTTATATAATTCTTATCACAATCCATCCATCCATCCCTTGTGTCAAGCACATTTGTACATTTGTTGCCCTCAGCATTCCCAAAACCATTTGCTTTCTACTTTAGCCCTTGGTATCAGCTCCTCATTTTTCCCTCCCTTCCTGCCCCCCTCCCTCATGAACCATTGGTAATTGATAAATTATTGTTATTTTGTCATATCTTACACTTTCCAATGTCTCCCCTCACCCACATTTCTGTTGCCCATTTCCTAGGGAGGAGGTTATATGATCCTTTTCCCCCTTTCCACCCCAATTTCCCTCCACCCTCCTGGTATTGTCACTTTCAACACTGGTCCTGAAGGAACAGGATTCCCTGTGTTTCCAATTCATGTCTATACCAGTGTGCATCCTGTGGTCTAGCCAGACTTGTAAGGTAGAATTGGGATCATGATAATGGATGAGAGGGGAGGAAGCATTTAGGGACTAGAAGAAAGTTGTATGTTTCATCATTGCTACACTGCACCCTGACTGGCTTGCCTCCTCCCCATGACCAGTTGCCTACAGATGGCCTTTGGGTCCCCACTCCACACTCCCCCTCATTCACAATGATATCGTTTTTTATTCTTTGATGCCTTATACCTGATCCCTCTAACACTTTGTGATCACCTTGTGCTTTTTCCACATGGGTTTTGTTTCTTCTGAGCTATAGGGTCATTTGTTTACCTGCAAGGAAGATCAAAGATTTTGTTACAGGTCACAACCCAAAGAAAATCAAAATTCTCACAATTGGACCAATTGGTAACATCATGATAAAGAGAGAAACGATTGAATTTATCAAGGATTTCAGGTAGCTCAGATCCACAGTCAATACTCATGAAAGTAGCAGTCAAGAAATTAAATATGTTTCACTGGACAGATCTGGTGTACAATACCTTCTTGAAGTGTTGAAGAGCAAGCCTTTTTCTTTGAGGACCAGCGCATGCCTGACCCACGCTGTGAGATTTTCAATGGGCTCATACACCTGTGAAAGTTGGACAGACAGTAAGGAAAGAAGCTGAAGAAGAATTTGAATCATGGAGCTGGTGAAGTATATTTCAAGTATTGTGGACTGCCAGAACAAACAAACCATCTGGGAAGAAGTGCTGCCAGAATGGTTCCTTGGAAGCGAGGATGGTGAGACTTCCTCTCACGTAAGCTGGGAATGTTATCCGGAGACACCAGTCCCTGGACAAGGATGTGATGTTTGTTAAAGTGGAGGGTCAGTGAAAAAGAGGAAGACAGTCAAGGAGATAAACAGACACAGTTGCGATAATGGACTCAGACATCCCAACGATTTTGAGGATGATACAGGACCTGGTGGGTCTGGTTTTCTGCTCCGGGTAGGGCTGCTGTGAGTTGAAAACAGCCACAGAGCACTACCGAGCAGACAGCGCTGGTCCAGACCACCCGCCGTGTCTTTGCAGGACTCTTCATACTTTTTCCTTCCTTTTCATCCACAAAGAATCAAGAAAAAAAATCTGCTTAAAAAAATAGTTTTAGTTCATCTAAAATGTATTTTCTTATTTATTTATTTATTTTGGCATCACTACCCTCTGGTGGGAGGAGGTCCAGTCTTGCTCCTGGAGAGCTGCTGCTGGATTTAAACCGCCACAGTCCCGCACTCAATCACTATGCCACTGGGGCTTAGCCCTACAATGTATTTTCTATGCCTTCTTCGCTACCTAAATTTTGCTCATTCATGGTTAAATTCCATTTTTCCTTAAATTAAGATCAGTGACCTTTGGACTGTTTCTTCCCCTGGTATAAGAGACTTTTGTTGAGCTCTAATTACATTGTCTTTTTTTAATTTTCAGACCTCTCCACATACAGAGATGATAAAAAGGAGTATTTATCATTAGTTTCCAAACATACAGGACAATCTGTTCAAATGCCAATTTGCTTTTAAAAAAATCAGTTAGATAAATTTCTATATCCTGGCCTTATGTAGACTCTAATCTCTGCCTCATTTTTGATTGCTCATCTCCCTTTCCTCCTCACTAATCAACAAGTTTTTCCATGAAAATGAAAAGTAGCACTGGAAGGAAAATTATCTATATCTCATTTTAGAAATAAAGACCTCAAGTTCAGAAAGACGGCATTATAGGGGCACCAAATTATTGGATAGCACTATGAATACTCAAAATCTATACTACTGACTCATTTAATAATGAAGAGCTTGCTATTGCATATTTCCTGAAGTCTAAGTTACTGAAACTCTCATATACCTATTATGGAATTGCTTCATTTAATTATTTGTGAAAAGATGAGAATTTATGATAATCTTCATTATTATATTTAAAATTAGCTGCATTGGTATTTTGATAATAGAAATGTAGATAAAAATCAAGGTTAACCATGTCACTTATTCTGTTCTTTAGGATCAGTGGTGAGAAGGGCAATGCTGGGAGGGTGGAAGGAAGGTGGATTAGAAAGGGGGAACTGATTACAAGTATCTACATATAACCCCCTTTCTGGGATATGGACTAGTGGGTGAAGGGAGACATCTGATAGTGTACAATATGACAGAATAACAATAATCTATAAATTATAAAGGGTCCATTAGGGAGGGGGAGCGGGGAGAGAGTGGTAAAAGGAGGATCTAATACCAAGGGCTTAAGTAGAAAGAAAATATTTTGAGGATGATGCCAGCAAATATACAAATGCACTTTACATACACTTGATGGATGTACAGATTATTATGAGAGTTCTATGAGCCCCCAGTAAAACATTTAAAAATGTCACATATTTTTATAAGTGGAAGTTTACTTTGAGTAGGCATATGCCCCAGAAGTTCTTGGAGATCATAATTTGACAGCATCCTTCTTCTAACCCACCACAAGAAAGTGTCAATTTCACCAGAAAGTGACAAAGTGAAGTAGACAGGCATTTATTAAGATTATCAAAGTAGACATTTCAGGTTAGTTGGGCCCTTTGACTTCCCTCATCTGTCACTGATATCCAGTGCAGCATGGGTCATGCGAAATTGTGGCTCATCCCACATAGCGCAGGCACATAAGGAAACATAGATGAGTCTTTGTTGGTTTAGGGATGCATAGATATGATTCTCATTTATTAATAGACTCCTCCAAGTTTTACATCCTGAAAATATGAAAGCTGTCTTTAAAAATTACTAGTTTGAGGTTGGGATAGTGTCAAGCCTTTGAATAGGAGGTAATCAAAATAATTTACTGGGTATAACTGGCAGGTTGGGAAGTCTAGTTCTGGTTACTTTATAGAGCAGTGGTTCTCAACCTTCCTTGTGCCAGGCCCCTTCAATACAATGCCTCACATTGTCATGATCCACCAACCATAAAATTATTTTCATTGCTAATTCTTACCTGTCATTTTCCTACTGCTATGAGTGGGGTGAACCCTGTGAAAGGCTCGTTTGATCCCTAAAGAGGTCAAGATCTACAGGTTGAGAACCACAGTTCTTTAGTAAGAAGTAAATGTAACTAACAGTTTAAAAAGGATAGGCATTGAACAGTATCTCCAGTTCCTCACCAGCAGCAAGATTCAAGGACATCTCTTAAGGTAGGGTTGGATCATCAAGGGATTTAGAAGGTACTTAGAAAAAAAGGTTTCAGCCAGCATCTCTCTATTTTTATCTTTCATTATCAACTTTAATCATAGAATAATATTTGAGCAACATAATTACACATTGTTACTATATATATACATTTATATGCAGAGGAGTAGGATATTTCTTCGATTATATTAACCACCCTAACACAATTGCTTTATAAAATCATTCTACATGGAAATACAGGATTAGTTACAGCATAAATAACCGAACAGAAAGCTTAATTTTTTCACCTTTTCCTTTAATTAGTACTTCATTCTCAAACATTGATATAGGTTCATAAATATTACCACAAAATTATAGCTAACATACCATAAATTTTGATACAATAAACAAGTCAACAAGCACCAGTAGCCACAAGAACAAGAACACCTGCACATACTTGTATCAGGCGCAGATGAAGTCATTTGCTGTGAAGGAGCTGGGTAATAATGACAGCTCTGACTGAAGCCCACTAAAAATACTCACAACCACCCACTAAGTCCACGTAACTCACAGTGGCTGTATAGAACAGCAAAGATCTGCTCCTGTGGGTCTCTGAGACTGCAACTCTTTACAGTAGATTGAATTTAGAAACCTCAGCTTTCTCCCAGGGAGAGACTTGTGGTTTCAAACTGCTGACCTTGCAGTTAGCAGACCAACTCATAACCACTGTGCCATCAAGGCTCCTCTTAGAGTCCATTAGATGGTTCAAGATGTAAATTAGCATACAATTTTAGCTCTACAGCTATATTGGTACATGTAAGCTGGGCTGGCAAAATTGTTTTTGTCTTCATCACTACAGGGATATTTTTTATGAACAATCATGATTATTTCTGCTGAAACACTGCACAAAAATGTTCTAGATAGTCATTTTATTGGCCACATCTCTGGACAGTGTTACCCACATGCCCCTGTCCAGTATCTTAATCTTTCTTGTCATCTTTTTTATCTTCAGTGACTTGAGAAATTTTACAAATGTAAATGGTCTCAGATACTAAACAGTACTTTATCAAGGCTTGTCAACTGGAGGAGGGGTGCGGGGGAGCCCACAGGTAGGTAGAGTCAGGTGGGAAAAGAAGCTGATACCAAGGGCTCAATGGACAGTAATGCCTAGAAAAGAATGATGGTAACATACGTACTATATGCCTGATACAATTGATATATGGATTGCAATAATCACTGTAAGAGCTCTCAATAAAATGATTTTTTTAAAAGGAAGAAATTCTGATTCCCAAGCCTTCCCCCAAACTTACTCAATTGGGATGCACATTTTAACAAGATCCTTCAAGTCACTCCTGTGCATGTTAGAATAAGAAGCACTGGCTTAAACAGAATTTCAACCACTTGACCAGACCTCTCATTTTGAGAAATTCTTTTTGCAAAACAAGTTCTTTCAATGATAATAAAGGAAAAGAGACCCTTGCAAAGGTCTGAAAAGAATTCAGTGGTGTCAAGGCAATGCCAGGGATGACATCATTTGGTGGTCCTTCAACATCAAGAGCTCATTGACCATCATCCTTGTCCTCCACCATTAACTAAACTCAGCCACTCTCTTGTTCTTGGGTTCTTTCATTTTTTTTCCTTTTTCCTTTTTTTCTTTCATTCTTTCTAACTTCTCTGACCTCACTTGAATAATGGCTGATTTTTTTCATAACTACTTGGTGATATTTCATAAAGAGATTTTCTGGTTGCCCCCATTATTCATTTTCACTGTTAACTAGAGCATCATGCTTCAAGACTTCCCATGGAACACCTAGGCATTGTCTGCCTTTGCCTTGGGTCTATTGGGGTTCCACCCTTGTGGCCACCTCCTTCATCACTGAGGACAGTGCTATTTCCCTCATAAGAGTGCACGGATACTGTAGGCTTGATTGTTCTCACACCTGCTCTTTCTCATACTCAGAGAATCCATCACTGGTTCCATCACAGACCTGTGCTCTGTTCTGAGGGATGGGATCGACTTTGTTGAACCATTCACATCATCTCTCAAGGGCACTTCTCTGAGGAAGTAGATTGAGACTGACCCTAAGAAGAATGAGACACTGACTATTCAAGAAGCAGTGACTATCTGCTTACCAGGAAATCAACCCCACCGTCTTATCCATGGAAGTCCACCATTGCCCACTAGAGCAGCCACATATAAAGGCTTCAAGGATACTGAGTCCCTGATTTGTGGCAGGACTCCATTCTGGTGACCAGACCATATTGCTCTAAGTCAGTTCTGAGCTTACTTGAATATCCCATTTTAATAAAGTTTCCTTATTATTGCTTAGTATTATCAGTATATTTATAAATTTAATCTTGATTTGCCTTTGGGGGTAGAAACGTTTAATCTGAGGATGACAATCTCTTCAGATTATATGCTGCAGCACTGTCTGTGTGGTACATATTATGTATAATATTGTTGT
The DNA here is from genome assembly GCA_004026705.1 of Nesogale talazaci. Lineage (NCBI taxonomy): Eukaryota > Metazoa > Chordata > Mammalia > Afrosoricida > Tenrecidae > Nesogale > Nesogale talazaci. The sequence goes on along the minus strand of PVJH01001610.1, from coordinate 132,237 downwards.
TTAGGTGCCAACAAGTCAGTTCTGACTCATTGTGACCCTCTACACAACAGAATGAAACATTGCTTGAGCATTGTGAAGTGCAATTGGTCCTAAATTGAGGACTACCGAGCTTTCTTTTTCCTCGGTATTTCTCTCATGTTCTTTGTGTATATGTTCCCTGGGTTTTTCCTATCTTTATCTTCCAGATAGACACTGTCTCAGCCATCTATCAAGGATACAAGAGTGAGTTTCCCAGGTGCCTGGGGAGGGTAAAGGGTGTGGCCACAGCTCAGGTCATAAGGACACCTCCTGGGCCTGGTCTCTATTCTCTCCACCTGAGCATTGAAGTCACGTTGGCTAAATAGGAAAAGCTGGTTAGTAAATATTCAGTGAGCACCTGTCTGTATTTTTATCTTTTTATAGCAAGTTTCACCATTTTCTCTTTCTCTCACATATGAGAAATTCACAGGTTGGGAGTGGCGAAGGGTTTTCAGGTTGAAGAGAAATTGAAGAGCACAATTTTCTTAACAGATATGATAACTCAAAAACTCATGATACAAAGTCATAAAGATGCTTGTTAAGTCAAAATATCAAAACACAAAGCTATTGTTTCTCCACATATCCTCCAACTGGGTTTACACACTTCTGAAGAGAACATTTTACACGTTCTAACCTTCTCAAAGACTTCTGTATGCCAATAACCATCACATCAAAATGCCAAGTTGGGCCTCTTCAAAGGATTCAAATGATATTCCTTTTTAATGAGTTTTAGAAACAAAAAGAAGTCTGCTGGTAGAATATCAGGGCTGTGTGATGGATGGAGGAACGTTTGCCAACAAAATTCTCATAACATTGCCCTTACTGCCCTCAAGGAATGAGCAGGTGCATTGTCGTGATAGGGAAAAACATCCCTTGGTGCAATTTTTTTTTGGCTTTTGTCTCACCAATCCAGTTTTCAATTTTCTGTAAACTTCACAACAAGGGCCATGATTTCCCTGTGCCCTTCCAGAAAATCTATCAAGGATTTTGAAATTTCTTGCCCCCCCCCAAAAAAAAAACCAGTCACCCTAACCTTCTAAGCTGGCCTCCCTAGCTGAATTTAACTGGTCTAGAAGATTCCCTTAGAACCCATTGCTTTTGTTGTGAACTTGCTGTATGGATGGTATTCATCACTCTCAAAATTGTCTTACATATGTTTAACCTCCTCTTCACTAGCTTCAGTCTTGTTTACAAGAACAATGGAAGGACCAGCTCTTTGAACTAGCTGCTTTACATGCAACACTTTTTTTTTTTTGGTATTACTGCCCTCAGGTGGTGGGAGTAGGAGGCCCAGTCTTTGCTCATGGAGCTGGAATTGAACCTTCATCCCAGTGGACCGCAGTCCCGCGCACAACCACTACGCCACCGGGGCTCAGCCCACATGCAACACTTTTAAAAGCTACTCCTCCCCATCTTTATTGAAGACACAGTAATGCAAATATGACAAGTATAACATTGAGAGGTTTATCTGCAGCTATCCACTGATCAGAGATATGTTCAAACATATTTTCTTTGCAGTAAATCCATGCAAATAGGAACTGAAACCCTAGGAGCAATATATTTTTTCTTTATTCTCATGTGGAAGGTGTGTGTGTGTGTGTGTGTGTGTGTGTGTGTGTGTGTGTGTGTGTGTAAACTGAGTGGAGGCTGCATCTGACCAACTCCTGCTCCCATGGCTAATTGTCAGACATGATTCTAGCCTCCACACTTCCTACCAATTCTGAAACCAACCATTCCTCCTGTTGCAATGGATACACAGACGCACAGGCAACGTTCGTGATGATGAGGCTTATTAGAGAAGTTAACAGCTTACAGTTCAAGTGGGCGATGCTCAGGTGCAGTAGTTCAGTCAGGGCAGTTTCTTCTCTGCCATGCTCGACTTCCAGGTCCTTATCTAGGAGGTGTCATCTCCGCCTTGTGTGGGCAATATTACAACCATTCTTGCAGGACTGTCTAAAGCCATGCCACACCACAGTAAGCATTAAGTGGAAGGCACTCAGCTCCAACTCTGTGAGTTGGTAAACGCAGCTTCACCAATTAAGTGCTCAGAGGAACCCTGCTCCACAAATTAGCTTCCTTCCCCAAAGCACCAGCTTTACTCACTGTGTGGCTTTTGGACTCCACCACTGTGTTTCATGCTCTGCCTCTGGTTCTGTTGCTGCTGCGGCAGCCTCTGTTGTCACAGCTGTCTTTCAGAGCAAAAATTCCAACTTGCTGGACTCTTGGTGTGTCAAAAGATGTGTTCTAAACCTAGATTTTCTGTTTTGTTGGTAGTGAAATCCTCCCCTGCTTCTGAGATGGCTGATTTTATACCCAGCAGGATCATAATCACAATGAACCCTGTTCACAATCACCCACAGCTGAGGGGAATAATATAATCAGTAGCTCCCCTCCACCCCAACCAAGGCTATGACTAGTTGAACCATACTAAAGAATGCATTGCAAGTATAAAATTCTAAAACAGGACTCTTGAATTACTATTGCATTCTACGAGATTTAGAGAAAAGATAGCTCTCACGGTGTGTCACGTTCTGTGAATATACCACCACTGCAGAGTTCAAAAGTACAAACGTCACAGCCAGAAACAATAAACTTTTAATCATTGTGTTCAGAAAATCTTTTAAGATCATCAATGTCTAAAACCAGGAATTTTCAAGGATATGACAGAGGCTTCTGTCATCTCCATGAAAAGACCAGTTCATCCTAGCTGGAAGAACCATCGTGCCGATGTAGAGTGATTGCATTTTAGTGCCCAAAGTGAGAGCAGGAAAAACAGAGAAAGAACTAGCAAATCATCCACAGGGTAGTGCTTTATTGCTATAAAGACCTACCCTAGGCTAACTTCACCCAAAATCACGATAGTAAATGACCACAGAAAAGCATCAGGAACAAAAACTTACAAAAGATTCCGACACTTTTAGCTAGCATAATATTTTAACTGACAAGAAGCTTCAGGGTGATGAAGTGTAATTGAGACAGCTCCACCAACTATGTTATCCACACACTCTTTAAATTTGGCTCAGGTAAATGCAGACCTACAATACGAAGTGAAAATATATGTCAATTCAACTTTGGCCTCCATTGTAAGACCTTAAAATGATGGACTCTAACAAGGAATGGGTAAATTGAAGGACCCTTGGACAATCCAGCTGATGCTAAGAAGCAACCTGAGGGAGTTTGGACAATCTAGGGAGGAAAGGAGAGGAAGGGAAACAGTCACTTTCTCTATGAAGTAATTAGAAAGAAGTTTTCGTTCTGCCTCCATTGTGGAGTGTTGGTAAGTACAAGCCTTAGATGGAGAGACTTCCAGGGCTTCAGCCTATCAAAATCCGCATAATAGTGGAAAGGGATAATTGACCCCTTCAAAATGAAAAAAAAATATAAAGAACTTAGGATCTTTTTAAAGATTCAGTAAATTGAGAAGAATTCTAAGCTATTGAAATGTTAAGTATATTTAAGCGATTGTAGCCAGTAGCTTGCCCACCCAATAAGAAGAGAGAGTGAAATCAATGGTAGCATATTGGGGACTGCTTCTGTATGTATAGGTCCTAAATGTCTAGGTAATAGTCACACAGAAAACAGTCTTTGAATGAGCATGAGTGCAAAAACACAGTGTTTGTAAGCTGAAATCCTAAAAGACTTCTTGATGCTTGTATGCATTAGGCATACTTAAACAACTATCGGGGATCTGTATAAATTTTCTGCTAATAATTAGACAAAATCATTGATAGTATATACGTGTGCATATTTAGATATATATCATAATTGATCAGAGCTCTGAGTGGAAGGGTTTGTACTAATTAAAATCATTATTAGAGAAAAATCACACAAATGTATGCATATAAATAGATTATTTGACTAGCTAGGACAAATTGTGATTATGCTAGCAAAATTTTGAGATAGAATTCAGCAAATTTAGCAACTTTTAGTCAATAAGGTATTTTCTGTTTAAAGAGTCAAGTTAAGGAAAAAATAATGCATACCTTGTCATCCATTGTTCCTTGGCATTTTCTATTCAGATGTTTCTTATAGGAGATTTCTGCAGTTTCACTTGGTATTTTTATTTGGAATATTTTATGCATCACTAAATTACTGTAAAGACTACCTGTGTTAATTAATTCACAAGTAGATGCTTGCATTCCATCATATTTGGCAAGGATAGAGTACTATAAGATAAAAACGACCCCAAACCAAGCCATGGCTCTATCTTGCTTCAGATTACTATCTGTGCTGTTCCACTTTATTTTTATCAGAAAGATAAAGTTTGAAAAAGGGATACAGGGACAAGGAATTACCATTTTATCATCAAATGGGGTTGAGTTCTAAATCACTGTGGTGGAAAACTGGGCTAGAGTGTTTACTCTTTTGACCAACCGTGCCCCTCTCAAAATCTAAACCTTAGATCACACTATCTTCTGGGGAGCTAGAAGGACAAGAGAAAAATGAGGATACTAGATGAGGAGTGACTCACAAACGCCCTGTGCTACCCATACTGCTTCTTGTCAACATGCCAGCAAAACATGTTCTGTAACACATGGAGTCTGAGGGCATTAATGAAAAAGAATAGCTAAGGCAGGTTGCCATTTTTTAGCTCCATTCTCCCCTCTTGCCACTATGAATTGTTCAGGAACATGTGCCAACCTTCACATGCAGCTAACCAGGTGGGTGAGTGGGGAAGTAGATGCTCTTTAGTTCAACAAAGACACTAGATTACTAGATAGCTGACCATTACACGCTAGCAAATTGCCAAGTAATCAATTAATTTTTCAGGATTAATCTTTGAGAGAGAGAGATTTAAGAGCACACAGGTGGACAGTAAAAGGAACATAGAGAATTCTTCACCCTTCCATTGACCACATAATGGGCAAACAGTTCTCCTGGTTTCAAGGATTAACACGTAGGAATAAAGAATAAAACAAAATACCCCCAAATTTCATAAATATAAGCCCTTCTGTGGCACATAAAGGGAAGCATATTTAAACTCAGACACAAACATGACACAATGTATTGCAGTACACAAAAATAAAATTTAAAAGCTGTTGATTTATAATTTCGATACTTCAAAACATGAACACTATGAAAGGAAAGAACAAAGCAGTAATAAAGCAACATACAGAATTTTACAAAAAGCCAAAAGTGAGTAAGTATTAGGATTGTAATTAAATTGTGAATTAAATTGTGAATTAAAATGTGAACTGAGATATAAAAAGAGAAGAACATACACCACAGAAGGGGAACTGAGATGATATGAGAACATATATTTGAGAAACTTCCAGGGTACAGAGAGACAGGATAAAGATATGAAGATTATGACAGCAAACATGAAACAAGAGAGATCAAGCAGTCCCAACAAAACAGACAGATGAACACGAGTCCAGAACACATGGTGAAACATCAGTAATCAAAGTTGTGTCTACAGAAAACGTCCCTAACCAGAAGAAAGTGCTGAGTCTGCAGAATAAAGGGTCTCACTGAGAAACAGGCAGCATTCATGAAATGGAGCCAATATTTAGATAGATCCTGCTGAGATATGTGAATTTCAAAAGATAGAGGGAAAATTTACATAAACACCAGAAAGAAAAAAAAATTAGATTATCTGTGTCAGGAAAATTAACTAAGTTTAAGATGCTGTCATTGCTAGAAGGCTAAGAGGAAATATTTAAAGTGATATGGAGGAAATTGCTATACCTAAAGACCTCACTGGCAAGTATTCTGTCTTTCCTGTGCAGTTACAATAAAAGACAGTCTACAATATGACCGGGCACAAAAGTTGTACCACCCAAGTTCTCTCCCTGAAGATATGTTCCCTCTAGAGAGTTGACTCATCAACATCATCATCATGATTTTTTTTGGCACCACTGCCCTCTGGTGATCATGGGAGCTACCCAAGCTTGCTCGCAGAGAGCTACTGCTGGGTTTGAACCACCAAGCCAATGGGCCGCAGTCCCGTACTCAACCACTACACCACTGGGGCTCAGCCCTTCATCATAATTTTTTAAAAGCCCTTTACGAATGATTAAGTTCTATTATGGAAGCATAGCTAAAGAATAGTAAAGCGAGTTAAATGAATAATTTTATAAACAATCACAATATAAGACTTGAATTAAAAACATTTTTTGGCTCTTATAACAATCCATACATCAATTGTATCAAGCATATTTTACATATGCTACCATCATTTTTTGTTTCTGTTTTTTTGGGCATTACTGTCCTCTGGTGGTGGGGGTAGGAGGCCCAGCCTTTGCTCCCGTGAAGCCACTACTGGAATTGAACCTCCATCTCAGAGGGCCTCAGGCTACCATCATTTTTTAAAAACACTTATTTTATAAACATTCAGTTTGAACCCTTGGTTTCAGCCCCTCTTTTTTCCTTCCCTCCTCTCTCCCACCCTCGTGACCCCTTGCTAAATAATATTTTTATTTTTTTTATTTTTATTTATTTTTTTATTTTTGGGCATCACTGCCCTCTGGTGGTCATGGGAGCTACCCAGTGCTGCTTCTGGAGAGCAGCCACTGGACTTAAACTGCCAAGCCCACAGGCCGCAATCCCGCACTCAACCACAAATGCCATCGGGGCTCAGTTTGCTAAATAATAAATGATTACTATTTTCATATCTTACACCAACCACTTTCTCTCTTCACCCTCTTTTCTCTTGTTCACCCCCCCAGGAGGTGATGGTGTTATGAACCAATCATTGCTATCAATTCCCTCTTCCTCCCCTCCTCTCCACCCCTTCCTCTTACCCTCTTGGTATTGGTACTCACTTTTTTTGTTGTTGCTGTTCCTGAGGGGTTTATCTGATCTGGATTCTGTGTGTCCTGAGCTGGTATCTGTACTTGTGTACATGCTCCAGTCTAGCTAGAACTGAAAGGCAGGACTGGGGTCAGGAGGGTGGGGGCTGAGGAAGTCTCAAAGACACAGGAACAGTGTGTGTTTCATCTGTGTTATACTGCACCCTGGTTGACTCATCCTTTCCTTGTAGCCATTGTGGGAGTGGATGCTCCATTGTCTACAGTGGGTTTTGGCTCTCTGCTTCCTTATTTCCCTTGTTTGCAGCAAGATGGCTTTTTGCTTGTTTGTTTTGGGTCTTCTGATGCTGCTGACTTTGTCAACACCTCATGATCGCACAGGCTGGTGTGCTTCTTTCAGTGGGCTTGTTGCTTCTCTGCTAGATGGTTGCTTACTTAATGCCAAGCCTTTAAGACCCCAAACACTTTATCTTTTGATAGCTGGGCACCATCACCTTTCTTCAGCACATTTGCATGTGTACCCAATTTTTCCTCAGTGATCGTACTGGGAAGGTGAGCATCACAAAACGCCGGGTTGTTAGGACAATGTGTTCTTCCTGGGAGGGAGGGCTGGAACAGAGGCCTAAGTCTGTCCACTACCACAATGTACAGTCATATACTATATGTACATAGGCCATGACTTCTATTTTTAAAAGAGAAGCTAACTAATGTAAGTTATTAAGCTCTAGTAATAAAAATCAGGGTGTAAAATTCAAGATCAGGCAGTGAGCTCTGCCAGGTGGTGGAAACAGATGCATGCACATTAAAATCAAAATCCAAACTCATTGCCATGGAGTAAATTCTGACTCATAATGGTCGTATGGACAGAATAGAATTGCCCAAGTGGGTTTCTGATGCTGTCAGTTTTTGATGCTGTAACCCATTTCTTTTTCCCTTAGGACAACGGACTGGTAGCTACTGGGTTTGAACGGCTGCTCTTGTGGTTAGTCACTCAACTCACCTCACACCACCATCAGATGGTATTAACTTTTATATACCTTAAAAAGTCTGACCACCTTGACAATGACCTGATGAAGTTCCTTTAAATACACAATGATTTATTTCATTTGTTATATATGTATGTATATATATCTATATACAGATCTCTCTCTATATATACATCTTTATAGCAGTTTTAGTTCTGATTTCTATTTCTGGTTTCCCTATAAGTTTCACAGAAACAATAAGAAGTCTGTTATGGAGGCTATCTCTACACACATATATTTTTAGGACAAATGATGCAGAGTTCTAGAAACTACTTAGCTTTAGTCAAACACTTTGAGGAATGAGTCACTGGGTTTGGGAGATTCGGACCTCAGTCTCAGGGGACATCAAGGTTAATTGGTATAAACAGACCACAAAATGAATGTTCTACATTCTACTTTGTTGTGTGGGGTCTTAAAAACTATCAAAGGTGCAACTATTGGTCTCTCCCTATCTGGAGCAAAGAAGAGCAAAGAGTATAACAGCCTCAAGAAAACAATTTTTGAAGGACATAGGGAGCATTTGAATCAAGCCTCAAGACACTGGGATGTGAAGGAGTACATAGGCCTCGTTACCACGTCTGACCATGCTGACAGGACTGTATGTTGTAGCCCAGAACTTTTTTTCTGTTTCTTTCTTTTCTTTCTTTCTTTATTTCCCTTCCTCCCTCCTTTCCTTCTTTTTGTTTTTTTTTTGTACCCCAGAATAGTATCATGAAGAGTCCAAGAAAATGCAAAAATGTAATATTATGCTTCAGTTCTTTTTCCAACATTCTCAAATACAGATATTAATTAAAAGAAAACCCCAAAACCTACTGCTGTGACTGGAAATGACTAGCAAGCTGTGCATTACAGAGCCCCCAGTTATCAAGCTTGGTTCTTTTTCTCTTTTATTGTTAGGCCTAATTAGTCTCTTACAATTATCACTAGAATCTTGTTTCGGACCTGGAGGATCCAGAGCACATTCCTAATGCTTGATTTCCTGGACTGTGAACGTGTTCAGCGGAAACCGGGTAACACACCACTCTGTATGGCAGAGATATTCCCTTTGAGTGTTAATTAGTTCTTGGACCTTCGTTAACAATGTCCATCGAGCAAGCTTGTGCTAGTGTCATCTTGAGAATCTAATGCTATTCTTTCATAGACACATTTGCTGATAATTACAGAGGCTTATCGTGGTCACTGTTATCCTGGTCTCAAGAGTGACACATGATTCTCATTAGGAACCAGACAGTGTATCTAAAATAACAGGAAGCAAACTCCAGCAGATCCCAAGAGGCAATTTGGGAGAGGAGTAATGTTTTCCTCTTTGTTGCAGGCTTTCTTCTCTTATCATCAGGTCCTGCAAGTATATGCCCACCTGGTCTTATACTGGGCTTCCTCTCCGGCCATTCTACTGAACCTTGACCTCTCCTAGGCAATTACCACCATTGCTCTCTTCTCTAAACACATGCTTCTACTTGCCAAGCTTCCTCCTTTTGTCAATTATATGATTACCAGATTTTCCTCCCCAATTCAGATCCTCATTTTTGTGACCACTTATCTTCCAATCTGCAGGATCAGTTCTATTAACCATCCCTAGAACTAATTAGAAGGAGCGTGGGTGGTGTATTGGTCATGGTTGATCTAAGATCAACATGGTCACCAATTTAAAACCACCAGCAGCTCTCAGGAGAAAGCCCTGGTTTTCTATGCCAGTGAAGAGGGAGAGTCTCAGAAACCCACCTGGGGGTTGTCATGAGTCAGCTTGACCCAACGACGGTGAGTTTGAGTTTTGGAGTTTTGAGAACTAACAACCCTTCTTGAAAGAGAAGAAGTGACATAGTTCCAGCTCTAAACTCATCACACTTGTCATCTTAACACTTGCTATTGTTGTTAAGTGTCATGAAATCAGTTTTGACTCATGTTACTCTTCTATCTTCAGCAGAAGAAAACAGTGCACACCATCCTGACAATCACTGCTGTTTGTAGCCTTTGCTATGTGTAGTCATTGGGTCAATCTATCCTGTTGAGCATCTTCTTTTTTGTGGATCCTCAACTTTTCCCAAGGATGATGTTCCTTTCAAGGTTCCTCCAAATATCATGTGCAAAATACATGAGGTGAAATTTCACCACCTCCATAACTAAGAGCATTCTGGTCAGGCTTCTTCCAAGAGAGATTTGTTCATTCTTCTGGCAGTCCAAGGCATAGTCAAGATACTTCACCACTAGTGCAATTTAAAGGCGTCAACATTTCTCTGTCTCTCTTCTTTTCCAACTTTACATATGCTGAAATTTTCATAACTGGAGTTTTGTTCTCATAATCAAGTTTGTATTTTGATCATCTGTCACACACCTCAGGGACTAAAATGCTATTAAGCTTTCCCAAGCATTTCTCTTCTGTCTTCCCACCCCTTCTGGTGGTTGAATGCTGTACTTTTGACAGATTTTCCTGGCACTCAACAATTTTAGGTCTCTGAGAAGTCTGTTTCTTGCTCTGCCAGCCCACTGAGATGCTCTGTTGTTTCCATTTCAGACCTTTTGTGATAAATATAGAGGTGGACTGGGGTCTGACATGATAATATCCTATGTTCTGCTTGAGTATTTTTTTCTTGTTGTATAGCATGGTGATTGCCTCTTATTGTGCTTAACTAGGTCTCTTCCCATCTTTGGGGTAAGAACACCATAGTCTCTCAGCTTTTGGGTCAAGCACTTGCCTGCTACTTTCTGTGAAGCCTTAGTGAAATTTTTTCTGCACATCTATGCACAGACCAGCTCTTCTTCAAGACCCCAAAGGGAAATCCCATGTCTAATTCTCTATGTTGCTTCTTTCATTCTGCCCCCTGCCTCAGTGAATTCCTTCTGTCTATGCACCCTGTTCTCCATTTCGCTTCCATAGCTCAGCAAGATTTTTGCATTCTGTCTCAGTCAGTGCCCTTTTTCATGCTTGGAAAATGTATTTCAATAGAAAACCAGAGTTGATGTGGGATTCACCTCACAAGCTTTCCTTCTTTGAAGAATCATGGTCTGTGCTGCCTGGAGTCTAATGCTTCAAAATGATTATCTCATATCTTTTCTCCAATCATGTGGTTATTTTTTAAAGAAGGGTAAATTTGAAGTCAACTACTCTGTTATCCTCTGGCAGAGGCCAGAAACCATTATAGGCCTTTTGGGATCATTTCAATTATTTATTAATCATATGCAATTTTCTGTTTGTTCTGCAACTTTTTATTGTTTATGTCATGTACATTTTTAGGGTTCAGATAAACTTAGGAATTCTGATATCAAGTTATGTTCTGTTATATATGTGCATTAAAGTATCTGGGCTTTGAAATTGTTCTTGTGTGTTTGCTAAACTTAGGTCCTCTTTGAATGGTTGGCTGGCACATCTCCTGTTTGTTTTATGCCATTGTATAACATTAGATTATGTTTTACCTTATGCTATGTAATAGAATAAACCTTTTATTGTAGTAGGACTTGATGAAAACTAAACTCTTTGTCTGCCATTTTACATGGTTTATGACTAGAAACATTTCTTACAGATGAGCTGCTCATCTGAAATATTTCAAAACCATGTTTCCTCAGTAATTTGGATGCATCAGTTGGGCATGTTCAGTACATGAGAGTTTTATGACTCGGCAGTTTTGCTGGATTCCCAAGATGACACTAGCTCACGCTTGCTAAATGAATCAGTCATGTGGATAACTTTTCCTACAGCAGGGCATTTTGCAATGGCTTAACTTAAACAGAGTTAACTGTGTGGAGACAGTGTGGGAATTGTGCCCAATCTGACCTCACCACACAGGGTGAAACACTAAGGGGTGTAACAGAGCAGCAAGGGTAGCAAAGCAATAAAGTTCCTGGGGAATACCAAAAATACCACCAAACTCAACCAGAAAACTCTCCTACAGGTCAACAGACCTGGGCCTATTTATAGACGTTTCTTTTGTTGTTATTTTGTTTTCATTTGTCTTGTTTTTGTGCTTATTATTGTCTCTGCATGTCTATCCAAATAAGATAGATGGGATAAACAATCTAGAGGAGAAAGCAACAATGGGACCACTGGTTGTGGGGAGACATAGGAGAGGAGGATGTGGGGGGAAAGGGGTGTCAACCAACAACAACAAGGGAACAACAAGTAATCTAAACTTGATTGCAAGGAGAGTATAGCATGGCTGGGGGGCTTGATTAAGGGCAATATAGCCAAGAGGAATTACTGGAACTGAATGAAGGCCAAACATGATAGTGGACAAAAGAAAAGAAAAAGGAAATAAAGGATAGAACTAGGGCACATATGACATTTATAGAGGTCTAAATACAGGCCTGTATACATGTAAATCTATTTATATATAATGATGGGGAAATAGATCTAAGTATACACATTTATAGGTTAAGTATTAAGGAAGCAGACAGACATTGAACCTCTACTCAAGTATTCTCTCAATGCAAGAGCACTTTGTTCTAATAAATTGACATTTTGTAATGGTCATCTTCCTGATGACAAAACAGGTGCATAAGCAAATGTGGTGAAGGTAGCTGATAATGCTTGGCTATCAAAATATATAACATCTTGGGTCTTAAAACTTGAAAATAGGGCTAAGTCCCGGTGGCGTGGTGGTTGTGCGCAGGACTGCGGCCCACTGGGTTGGAGGTTCAAATCCAGCAGCGCTCACCAGGAGCAAGGCTGGGCCTCCTACTCCCACCACCAGAGGGCAGTGATACCAAAAAAAAAAGAAAAGAATATTTCTAGCTTGTCAAATTGATAATTTTATAAAATGAAGCTCTCTGCTTATTAGTTATCAATTGCTGTTTTAATTAATTATCACCAATGTGGCAATTTAGAACAACACGTCTTTTTTACCTTAAAGTTCTGGAGGTCAGAATTTCAAAATGGGTCCATCATCAAGGTATTGGCAGAAAAATATCTTTTCAGAAGACTTCAGAGAAGAATCTGTTTACTTGCTATTTCCAGGATCAGGAGACTAACAACCTTCCATGGCCTGTGGCCACATCCTACTGCCTTTTGGCTTGTTGTAAGATATTGTTATCTTCCTCTGATGCCTTTCTCTCACAAGAGTCCTGTGATTACATTGAGCCCACATAGATAATTGAGGATAATCTTCTCATCTCTCAAAATTCTTATTCACATCTGCAAAGTTTGTTCTGCTCTGAATGTTGGCATATTAAGGAGTACTGTGAATTGATGGTGGACAGTTTCAGGGGACACTAGTTTGCCTACCACACCAGGTGAGCACAATTTTGAGGTCCCACTCAGTCTTAAAAGAGGCTTGTTCAAATGAATGAAAGGTCCTTTAATTCATATTAGTTTCACAGTCAGTCAGCTTCTAGGACCATCTCACGAAGGATCTCTGCAGACATCCAGACTCTCCTCTGAATTCTCCGTCAAAAAATCAGATTTACTCCATGGGATTTTGACATATCTTTTAGTTATCCCCTTAGCAAAATAGCCACTCATGCATGTAACTTCTGATATCAATTTACAACTGTAATTCAGACTGAAATGAAATTGTCACTTACAGATGTCCCAGACCTGTCTGACAAATTTATCCTCTGATTTGATCTCATCAGGCAGTTATTGGAGAGTCCAGATACCTCAGCCTAGGAAACACTTGCACAATTGCTGGAAATGGGTAGATCTTAAAAGCGAAAGAAATTGTGTTGGAGAAAACTCAATCCCAAACCTAACTCATTGCCATCAATTCCCTTCTGACTTAGAGAGACCCTCTTCAGGGTTTGAAGACCATAAACCTTGGAGCAGACAACCTTGTCTTTCTCCCGAGGAGTGGTTGGTGGTCTTGAGCCACTAATTTTGCAGTTAGGAGCCTGAGTGCCTGTTGGAGACAATAGAGTATTTTAGTTAAAATAGGATTTGAGTATGCATCATACAAGCAAAGATTATGCATATTAGCAGGCACTCCATTAGCTATGTGATGACTGAGATGATTTTGGCATGGATTTTTGAAATCTATTTGGTGTTGTGAGTAAACTATTGGCTGCTTACCTTGAAGTCAGCATTTCAAAACCCCTAGGTAGTCCGTGGGAGAAATATGAGGCTGTGTGCTTATAGAAAGATTTACAGTATCAGAGCTTATGTCGGCTTGGCATGGGTTAGAATCAGTTTATTTGTGAAAATAGTTACTTCAATGTGTTTGAATTGTGAAATTGAACATAACCTCTGAGATTAAAACATGAAACAGTAATTTTCAAAATTTCAAAGTACCCTATTCATTCTTCAGCATAAAGGTTTCTATGAGGACATTCATGTGTTCACTTGAAAAGACATTATAAAAACACATTCATGCATTTTCTTTTGTATTTTTTTAAGGTCAAAATGACATAAAAGCTTTCCATAGTTTTCATTTAATTTTTCCCTGCAACCCTTCTTAGATATTTCAAAGATGAAAGTATAATTAGTGTTGTAATCTTGAAAAGCACAGATTTACAAGCTTTTCCTTTAATAGAGGAAAGCTGCTGAAAATTTTACTTAATTTTTAAAAAAGATAGGAATTATTAGATACTCCCTTTCTTATGTAGGAAAGGTAAATCAGGAGAAACACATAGATTTATCCTCTGATAGAAATTCAAATTTATGGTAATTATTTCTAAGTCTATAGGTATTCCTGTATCAGACTTGTTTGTAAATCAGATAAAGTCTTTGGGGAAGAACATGAAAAGCTAATTAGGACAAAGAGAGATTACTATTAATTTCAGTAAAGATACACCAAATAGCATATTTTCAAGGAAAATTTATATTTTGTATACTAAGAGAAATAGACCTAGATGAGCCAGAGCATTAATATTCAGCTCCAGTGAAATGATAGTTCTGTAGACAGATGTCTACAACCCACGAGAGCTTTTTAAAAGGTCATACAGTAATGTGAGTTGGACCCTGTTTGTGTTGAACTTCTCTTATTTGTACCTAATCATTCATTCTTTTTGTTAACTCATTTTATAAATGCTTCATCCCTCATTCTAGTCATATGATCCAAGTGATATTATTCTTAACAGTGGATAATTTAAAATAAAGTGACATAGTCTCCCTTTTCCTCCAGGGTAGGGAGTGGGTTATTTGCCCCGGTTAGGGAAATGGCTCTCAAGCTTTGGGGAAAATGGAAACTTCTGGGTGGAAACCTCCTGATTTATCTCTTCCTGGGTAATACAGGACGAAGCTGTGAGGTTCGGAACTACTGTAGTCATTTTGCTGTTACAGTCCTGGGAAAGCCTGTGCTGTTTGGGGAGGGGAACATGGATCACTGCATGGCCACTCAAGTGGGAGCCAATATTTTAAAGACCATGAATGAGAAAGGATGAGATGTTAAATCCTTTGGACTGTGTTATTCCGTGTTCTTTATGGACCACTAGAAATATCTTTGAATTTTGAAGTAATTAAGTCCCTACATTTCCTTTATTAATGATAGAACAAAGTTGAGTTTTTGTCACTTACAAAAAAAACATTCTTCTCATATGCAGAATATGCTACTAAGAAAATCAGAAGCTGAGTGGAAGGCAGTCTTGGTTTATTTGGTGACCAAATAACCATCATTTGGTAGTTTAATTGTGTTTTGGAATTTATACCATTTATCTACTAGGTTGTAACTTAGGAACATTGCTATATAAAAGTTCAGAATATTGGAGTGAATTTAGCTTCTTTTATTTTAAAAAGCCAAATTAGAGGAGTTGTTTAAATGTAGGGAAGGAAATAAACAAAAGTTCCCAAGGCTTTCCTAGGTGAGGTTTCGGTGTTTGAAGAATGCAATCTAAGGTACTAGTTTGGGATCATAGCAGTAGACAGAACGGGTCTTGGACAAAGTCTGATGCCCTAATCCCGTCCCAGTTGCCTCTGTTGTGTCCTCTCAGGTGCACGGAGCAGTCATGATGCCCGGGGAGAGTGTAGTGCGTAGGTTGAGACTGTGTCCTCTGAAGTGAGACTTGCTCCCTTTGAATCTCAGCTAGGCCATGTCGAGCTAAGTGACCTCGAGAAACTCACCACACTCTCTGCCACTGTTCTTTGATTCAAACATGAAGATAATGGGTCCACTGGTTGTAGAAACAGTTTCTGTTTCACAGTAAACCCAAACCAAATTCACTGTCACCGCATTGACGCCAACTCACATTGATCCTATTGGACACTGGTAAAATTTCCTCTGTTAGTTTCAGAGACTGTAGCTCTTCACAGGGATAGAAAGCCCTGTTTTTCTCCATAGAGCTGCTGGTGCTTTCCAACTGCTGACCTTGAAGATTGCAGCCCAGTCTGCTACCAGGGTTCCTTTAGGGTTCAACGTAGACACTATGTAAATGTCAATAATTATGTAGCTGAGATGCAGCCTACAGACAAAGGAGAAGAGGGGTCCCCTTCTCAGCCTTTGTTTGGTGCTGTTCTGAGGCAGGGACTAATAGAATGCCCTTTGCTGGAGGCTGAGAGAAAGTACAGAGAATCGAGTACTCCAGCACTACACTTGACATGAATTATTAATCAACAGAGACTCAAAGGGCTCCAGATTTAGCTAATTTGATTATGGAATTGTCCAGACTCAATAGATGGGAAACCAATTCAATTTTTAAAGGATTTGTTTCACAAAATTAGTCATTTATTAGTCAAGTCTGGGATTGAAAGCCTCTAAGTGCTCTCCAGTAGAAAGGTGAGACTGTCTGGTCTGGTAGAGATCACAGCCGACACAGGGAGGAGATGAGTAGGGTTTGACTTCATGGCAGTGGAGTCGGGGTTTTTGTTAGTTTGTTTCTATTTAAACCAACAGTGATACCCCAAGAGTCAAAATCCCAGAAGGAGACTTCCTTGACTCCTTATCATTTAGATGTCTAGGGCTATTCTCTTAGTGACTGAACAAAGGACAGCCAACTGGTTGACCTAAGAATTTCTTTTTTTTTTTGGATTTGAGATTTCTTGTTATTCCAGTGTGAATGATATGATATGTGCCACATACTATTGGCCACTATTTTTATTACAGAGCCAAATTCTTCCTTTTTTTAGAATGGCTTAGTAATGGACTCATCCATTTTCTCCCTCCCATTGACTATTGGGCTGTTAATAGTGGTTGCTCTTTCTTATTTAATCTTCAGTTTCCAGATTATAAGGAATTACATTCATACTTCGCTAAGAGCATTGTATTTTCCCTGGTTTTGGAACAATGTAGAAAATAAATGCAACTTTTGGCTGCTTCTCTTGGAAAGTGACATACATAGACTAGAGAAAAAAGAGCAAGAAAGTGGGCTTGTGAGGATATTTGGTTAATATTTTCAATTCAAGGTACTGTGCTCCTCCCTCCAGGTATAGAACCCTACTTTTGCCTTGGGAAAAGATGTTTCCTAGTCTTAGTCATGATTTGAGTCCAAGAGTTTTCAGTTGATCAGTATACGTTCATTTCCCAGCCACAGAATCCAGATATTGCCTGCATAAACAGGGAGGAGTCTGCTGGGACATGGGTAAGGAGAAACTTTCTCTTATTTTCATACAAAATTACTTGTGCATCTCCTATATAGAATTATTGAATGTTTTCCAAATAATTGGCAACGATTGTAAAAAAAAATGTTGATTTGGATTTTTAAATGATTGATTTTTGAGTCATCCCTAGAGGTTGGAGTAGGTGAAGAGAGTGATATCTGAGAATGGAGTAAATACTGGGTAAAACAGACAAAAACTGGATCCTGGGAAGCAATCATTTTAATGACTCCATTTTCTCACTTGAGATTAGCAATAACTTCCAAATTTTCAAAATAGGTAGCCAATAAATCCTATATGGTAGAATCCAATGATTAATAGTCAGCCTCCAGGACTGGACTTTCTAGATTCCAATCACAGTTTTTTACTTACTGATTAGGTGACTTTGGGGAAAATCTCTTTATTTTCAAATTTTTCTCACCTGCTAAATGAGAACAATATATCTACCCCAGAGCTTTGTTGTAGGATTAAATAGGATAAAATAGACCTTTTCACAGTACCTTGTATCTATGAAGGCCTGTATAAATGTGGTTGCATTTTCATATAGTGTAAGACCTTTTAAGTTGAGTCTTCTGTCACTTGCAACTGAAAGAGTCTCAATAGCTTCTTTTTACTTGTCAATAATACCTTTTGCACTTTCATCTGGACAAAAAATGTTGAAAAACATTGTACTAGTATGCTTTTGAGAGATACACGTTAGTTACAAATTCATGCTACAATATTATCTTGATTATAATCCACAGCACATACCCTCATCCCATGCAGTTCTGGCTTTACCCAAATTGTATAATTTGGTCATGCACTTTTATAAAATGTCACATGTTTAAAATATAAGTTCAGTTAAAGCTTATAAGGGATGTAATCTCATGCTTCTTCAAACTCTCATAGCTCTTATATGAGTATTATTCACGTTGATCCTATGTGGTAATTTGAAAAGTGCTGATGTCATGTCTTATAAAATCTTGAGAACAGAAATTTATGCTCAGCATCTCCTGTATGCCTCAATAACCCAAAGCAAATTCTAGTTGAGTTACAAACATTCTCCCTGTTATTGAGGTAAGAAAGGTGTATTCTCTTTTACCTGCTTACTATAAGATCTTATTCTTATATGCTAGTGGTTGTTTTAATAGGTAACTAGCTATACTTTTTAATTACTTCCAGAAAAATGGTTCAAGTTCAACTGTTTTAAAACACAATTCATTTTTTGGACAATCTTCTATAATGATTTGGCTAACAGTCAACAATTCAATATATCAAGTCAAGTCATTCCATTATTCTGGAGTACATTTTGAACTTGCCTATCTTGGACGGATCGTCAGGAACCCTTGTAGCTAAATTTAGATATTCCTTGTGTAATAAGTTGAATGAGCAGCATAGATAAAAAAAATCAAATAAATTAATGGCCTGTGCATTGCCAGCATTTTCCAAAGAGCATGATGTACCAATGGCGCCTATTTGCCAATCTCACTCTAATCTAGCTCTAATCTGGCACCAATATTTTTCAAGGACTATTTATGTCAAGGTCTCTGACAACATCCATGTCGCCAAGCCAGTACTTACCTACTATGTTATTATCCTTGTTTCCTTTATTATCTTGTCACCTGATATTTTACCTTTATAGCAATTGCACAGAAATTCTACAGTCGATCTTTTGCATTGACATTGTACTTGTGGTAGTGATGAGACACCCAAAGGGTGAGGAGAGAGTATCGCTACCTCTGATAATTAAGTTTCTGTATCCACCTGGCTTGGACCATGATTCTTAGCTGTTTGGTAGTTGAACGTTGACTGTTATGCAGTGATACAACTGGGCAGTTATTAGTGATCCTTCATTTTGTCTGTGCATCCTCCATTGTTGCAGAACACTGATTGTCTCATAACGCCTGTCTTATGAACCTTCCACATGGATCAGTGAGGGGCGGGCACGCAATCCTCTTTGCCTTCCATTTCTTTGGCCTCAGAGTGTTTGGCATCATGGATTTCTCCATGCCATTCTCCTTGTGTTTGGGTGACATCACTCTTTCTAGATTCCTTACCTCTTTGGCCTGTTCTTCTAAGTTTCCTTTTTCACTTTCCTCTCCTTTAAACTGATCTCCAAAGGGTTGAATTCTTCAGTGTTCGGTAATAGACTTTTTTTTTTTAATTTCCTCTGAATGAGTTACAGGATAGACTTTATATGTTTTCACAGATTTACGTACCTAATCTATAAGTTGATGACTTATAATTTATATTTCTGGGTCCACCCTCTTCTAGATCTCTAATTTTACCCATTCAACTGCCCACCTGACACCTTCATTTGGGTTGTTTATAGGCATCCCAAACATAGCATCAGTCTTGTGACTCTTGCTCCCTCTATAGTTTTCTTCATGTAAATACTGCAGTATTCTCCTTTTACTGCTTAATCTAAAAACCTAAGAAAGATCATGTACCCCTTCCTCTTCCAAACCCTCCAGTTCTCATTCATGAATATGTCCTGCTGGTTTATCCATATGTTAGACCTCATATGGCCTTCCTATGTACCATCCTTTTCAGTGCCTTCAAGTCCAGGCTGACTCTTGGAGACCCTGTAGGACAGGGCTGCAGTGTAATGTGAGCATCTGAGACCATTAACTCTTCAAAGGGGTAGGAAGCTCTGTCTTTCTCCCCAGGGGGTTTCAACCTCAGACCTTGAAGTTAGCAGCCGAGTGTGTAGCATCTATACTACCAAGTCTCCCTGACAGCCTTGCAATCTGAACCATATCTTATCGTCACACTTGAACTATTCAATATTCTCTTGAATGTCCCTTCTTCCTATCCTACTCCACCTGCATATAGCATATGACATCTAGATGGATCTTTTCAAAATCAATTTTGTTCCTTGCCTGCTTTAAAATATTCCAATGATTTTGAATTATACCACGAATTAAGCCCAAACTTCATGTATATTTGTTTTGAGAACAGTGTAAAATGACCCCTACTAGCCCCTAGAATTTCAACCCCTCACTGTCATTCTACTTTAATAATCCTGCCTTTGCTTTTCTCTTTCCAAATTTCCTCAAGTTTTGAAGGCTTGCACATTGTATGCTTTCTGTATGGGATTCTCTTTGTGTAACATTTCACATGACTGACTCTTCTGAGATTAATCACTGCCTGCTAAAGGTGGTATGATGATCAATGCCTGTTTCTGATTCATTGCTCACCTTTTTCTCTACCATAAATTTGTTTCTTTCATTGTACTTTATATTAAACAGTTTTATGTATTAGTGAAGTTTGCTTGATTATAACTTTTTATCTCTCCCCTTAAATTTTAAAAGCTGCAAGTTTTAAAATTTGGTCTAGTGTTTAGCACATGAAAATATCTTAAAACATACAATGAAGGATTGGAGACATGGATAAGGTTTTGACTTTAAAAAAATCCATCACATAAGTAGGTTTTGACTTAAGTTCAGTGTTTCTATTTCTTTTATAGTTTTTATTATTGCTTGCTCTAGGGCTATGGTATGAACAAAAAACATAGCACCAGCAAATGACATGCCACAACACTGTAGGTAGTACATATTCTGCACGAAAGGATGAGGGAAAAGTGTGATTTATAATTGTCTTAATCAGAGGCTACATATATAAACATTTCAATCTGAATATACCTCTAGGTAGTTTTAAGCAACCTTGATAAACATTCAGAGCTGATTATTTGTACATGTATTCAGTAAGCATTGCCATAAGTATGACCAGCAGTGTGAGTTTTTCTTCCTCCTTTGTGAGCATCCTAAATGACAAAAAGGGAGAAATGATGCAAGCACAGTGACAAGTAATCCTCACTAAATCCAAACTATTTTCATCGAGTTGATTCTGAATCATAATTATCCTATAAGATGACATTGAACTATCCCAAACTGCTTCTGAGCAGAAGGCTGCCACAGTTTTCTTTCACAGAGTAGCTAGTGGCTTAGAAGCACTGGTATTTGACCAGAGGCTGAATGCTCTCCCATCATCACCCAGGCTTCTTCTAACAAAACATCATTGGGGAATTATGACAAGAATATATTAAATTAAAAATGTGAGAACTGTACTTTTGACCTTGATTTCTCTATTACTAATGATGTTGAATATGATTTCAGCCACTCGACTCCTTCACATTTAAAATAGAATGAAGAGTATCTGTCTCTACTCACCTTTTAGGCCACTGGTGGAAATAAAGAAAATATACGATAGTTCTTTGAGGAAACATAGTTCTGTGGGCCCCTCTTCTAGTTTTTGGTGACTGTTGGCAATCCTTGATGATTTTTCCTGCTTTTCGATGACTTCGTCCCTGTCATCCCATGGGGTTTGGAGAACCCTCTGGAGATGAGAGAGTTTGGAATTCTCATAGACTGTTGGTGAGCCTATGAACATGTACCATACTATGTAAAATGATATAGTGCTACCTCAAACAACCAGGAATAGAAATTCCATAAAGTTTAGGAACCCCTCTGCTGGGTAAATATCCTGAAGAAGAAAGAGACATAAAATGAATAGATTTATGCACACTATATTTGTTGTGGCACTGTTCACAATAGCAAGAAGATGGAGTCAACCTAAACTTCATTACTAAAAAACAAGGAGGAAACCAGGAAGCACCTCAGAGCAGGGAGTTAGTCAATCCCCAAAGGGCATCTAGTGAATGAGCTCACAGGGGTTTTTTTTGTTGTTGTTTTTTGGGCATCACTGCCCTCTGGTGGTCTTGGGAGCTACCCAGCCTTGCTGCCGGAGAGCTGCTGCTGGATTTGAACCACCAAGCTAATGGACCGCAGGCCCGCACTCAACCACTATGCCACCAGGGCTCAGCCCCTAGCTCACAGTTATAAAGGAAAAATAACAACTACACCAGTAAGAGAAAGATTTTCCTTCCAAAGGGAACTGATTTTGGAGATTGGAAGGAAGGAAGGGCAGGGAAGAGAGGATAAAGCAAATGACTTGACTATTGATAACTTTGGTGACATGAAAGATTGTCCACAGGAAGAATCCTTGGTGGCATGGTGGCTATGCATGGGGCTGCTGACTAAAAGGTCCTCCGTTCAAAGCTATCTGTCTCCCCAAGGGAGAAAAATGGGGCTTTCTGTCCTGTAAAGAGTAATAATCTTTGAAACTCACAGAGGCACTTCTACCCTGTCTTATAGGGTCACTATGAGTCGACCTCAATTCAATATAAAGAGTTTGAGCCCACTAGAGAGAGAAGAGAAACCAACAAGCAGGTGAAGAGTGAGCTATTAGACTAGGGTTTGATTTCAAAATATTTAGTTTGAAATGTAAATCCCTGCCTAATTTACTATTAAGAAAATGCAGCAGTTCTCCATTTGGATCCTAGGCCTAGGTTTGGTAGCTTTTGTTAGCAGAGAGCAAGGGCTAAGAGTCACAGAGTCAGAGACCTCTCCTCATGCATTTGGGGGCAAGGTCTATGATAGAATTGGGCTCACCTCTTTAAACAGGACCTTTTTAGATGAGGGGTGCTGCTTTGTAGGGACAGGTTGTAATTTTTTCATCAGCTTGCTTGGTAGGCAGAACAACTCTGGGCCTACGAGCCCTGGAAAACTTAAGAGCAGCAAGAGTGGACGTCTTCAGCAATGACATTGGGATGTTCAGGCGAGGCAAATGGCAGCATTGTGAGATGTCTGTGCCAAATGGCCTGGTGAGGTGATGATGGAAGGGAAACAAAAGCTAGAGAGAAGACCGACAGCATACTTCCTGGTCTGAAATGACTGCATCCAGCACATTGCAGGCTCAGATAATTGTCACCTTTTGAAAGTTCTGGAAACAATTCTTTTCAGAAAGTAAACTCTGGTGTATGAACACTTGGACTTGCTTCTCAGTCCCCGGCAGCTGGCTTTGGGTGAGTACTTAATAAATATTTCCTGTAGAATGAATTCAGGATGCTTTCATAGGAGCTGATTCGCAACCTTCAGTTCAGTGCATACTTACTTGAGCTTCTATAATTTCACCATTAATGTATTTGTGGCCTAACTATTGACACAAAATAGTGAGTTACATCATCTGTTTTGTAGACACAGCTATCTAGTTTGCAGTACTCTTAACAAGGAAGGGGCCTTTCTCTTTGGTATGTGTGTGTGTGTGTGTGTGTTGGGGGGGGGAGGCAGGGATGGAGAACCAAGCAGAGACAAGGGTGTGGTGTAAGCATGTTCTCTGCAGAGGCAAACCCAGTAGATCTATATGTGGTTGTTTTCCCACGAGAAGTGATGCTGCTGCTTCCTCCTCAAGTCTGCCCAGGCTCGCTGATCAGAAGGAGAAGGGCTGGGGGCACCCTCCGGTTCCTCCCAAATCCAGCGCTCCTGTTCTGTGATTCTCAAATCCCAAAGCACTGAGGCTAGAGCAGTACCCAGAGGCAACTTCAAATCAAAACCTTCCTTGCATCCTTCTCTACCAAGTCCTACAAAGCCCTGCACAGGCAGCCCCCAAGCATAAGGCATCTAAGGTGCCTGTTTAAAATGCAAATAGATTACCTTGGAGGGGTTACATATTAATCTATTACCAGCCATTAACACTACAACACAAATTAGTTTTTCAGTCAGTCACTGAGAAGGCACTGCCTCGGGGAATGGTACATAGGAAAGATCTGTTCATTTTTCCCCCATCTTAGATTATGATTTATTGTACAAACAAAAATTGCAGCAGCAATAAAAAAGACATCTAAAACAAGGATTAAATTCCTTCCCATGGTCCTACTGCAGGAACATATTAAGTTTTATTTGGTTGAGTCAGTTCAGCTCCCATCCAGATTCAGGATCAAGTTCAACTAAAAATTTTCCATGTGATTCTGAATAATTGTGACAACCATTTAGAGGAGAAATACTGGTAGCTCAGTGGGTTAGGCATTGAAGCGCTAACTAACCCAAAGGTTGGCAGTTCTAACCCGCTCGCTCCTCTTTGGAAGAATGGGGAGGCAGTCTACATAGACCTCAGAAACCCTAACAGAGCCATTCTACTGTACTCTATAGGGTAGAATCAGGTAGCTAGCAGTAGTTGATTGGTTTAGTATTGATTGAGTACTTACATTATTCCAGAAACTGCTTCATAGACTATTACAAAATTAAGTAATGTCATCCAAACAACAGCTCATGAAATAAACATTTGTCAACATCCTTTGCAAAACTGAGGCCCAGAGAAATTAAGTCTCTTGAAGGAAGTCTCCAACCCAGGAAATGGTTGATTCAAACCAACCACTGATGTACCTGTTCTGAATCTGCGACTGTATCGTCCTGTGCCACAAGGAAAATGAGACATCATGTGTTAATTCACTTGTCCTACTTCCCATAAATAATACATAGAAAGCAGAACCAACATTCTAGCAGGCTGCCTTGTGTCCTTGTAACTGGGTTAGCCGACTGCCAGCTGTCATGGAGTCTGGTGGAACATTTGGTGATCCCATGTGTGTCGGAGGAGAACTGTGCTCTCTAGGGTCATCAAGGAGTATTTTTTCAGAAGTAGAGCACCAGGTCCTCCTTCCAAGACATTTCTAGGTAAATCTGAACCTCCACCCTTTGGTGAACCAGCAAGCACATGGACTATTTGTACCACCCAAAGACTCCCACTCCTCTCCTGGCACGCTTGTCTAGTTGAAACCGTCGCCAGCTGGCTCAATACCACTGCATCCATTTCAAATGGTTGAGGTTCAAAAAGGCTGACTAATTTGCACAAATGCAGATTATAAATGATTCATCGAGGTCTGTTGACTACAGGGCCAGGACTTGTTTTTGTCCTTTTTCCACCTGCCTCTATTAACATAAAAAATTTCAATACAGTTTTAACAAAGAAATTTAATGGGTATCTGTCCTAATTTCTTCATGTTATTTAATTCACAAGCACTTTCTCTTGTTATTCAGTGTTTTCATAATTATCATTTTATTGACAGCCCAATAGTACACAGGGATGATAAATCATAATGTACCTAAACTCTAGTTTTTTTTTTGTTTAGAACATTCTGCTGTTATGATTACTGCCACAATAAAGACACCCACACACTCTCATTTTTCTTGTAAACCTTTTCTTCAGGAATGGTTCTGTATAACATTTCTCATGTTGCTTGATTGACCACCAGTGGTTCAGTTTCTTGGAGAAAATGCAGACTCATCTCCATGCAGACTCCAATAGCCCAGTTACTTCTCCTACAGTCCCAGGGCTGAAGAGCTTTAGATTTTTATGCCCTGCAGTTGCTTCAGACTCTGACAGCAAATCAGGTTCTGCTATCTACTTGTGCCCGTCAGAGCATGGCCTTCTGCCTTCTCATGGCTCCTTTCTTAGGGCCGCCATGTACAAGAATCCAAGTGTGCATTTCAAGAATAGCCAACACATGACTTTCCATTGAAGCCACTTGGCTGAATGAGGACCATATTTGGGGGACCACCCAAGTCCTTGAGACCCTGCCCAAATTGTGTTTATCCAAATGCATCAGAAGCACAGATGGCCAATCATTAATTGGACATCTTCTTCTCCTTCTTCATCATGTCACTAAAACAATGCAATTCTTAGTGTCCAGACATCATCTGTCCCATAGAGTACAAATTTCTTGAGAACATTGGGTTTCAATATGAATCCTATACCCAGGAGATGCTCGATGCTCATATATTAATTGACATCCTCTTATGTTATCGGGGAGGGCAAGGTGCCTAATGCTTTGTAGTCAGTTTAGTCAAACAACTACTTTCATTAGAATGAAAGATTGATGATTATGGAGAGTTTGTGTACTTTGGATTGCACTACAGAAGTAATTTATTTATGCTAATCATAATGTCTCATTCCATAAAACTTTCAGTGAGTAAAATATTGATTTTTTAAAATAAAAGTCACCTTGAAAATATAATGGGTAGACCACAGTGCTACTGGGGTTATTCTCTTCAGTAGAGAGTTAATAAAAAAGAAATCTTTCCATTAATCTAATCTTACTACATACATTTGAGGAAATAAGTATCTTGGAAAAGCTTGTTAATATAAATTCCACTCAATGTTATATCTCGCCCCCCCCCCAGAAGTATTTGGAAAGAGGCTAAGATCATCTCAGTGTCTTCTTTTAAGGTTCGCTATTAAATTGTTTTAAATTTAGAGTTAAAGTATCGATGCCAAGGTAGAGGAAGCTTTCCCCATATGCTGGGAGCCCAGCTGGTGTCGTGGTTACCTACTGGACTGCTCACCTCAAGGTCTGCAGTGTGAGACCACTGACAGCTCAGCTTCACTCCTGTGGAGAGTTTGAATCTCAGAAACCCACACGGTGGTTCTGCCCTGCCCCACAGGCTGCTCTGGATTGGCAAGGGTTTAATCATACATCCAACCTAAAACCATGGGTTTTACATTATTAGGTGCAAAATATGAGCTATGCTCTTGAGAAAATCTAGATAATTGGACCATTTATGTTATTGCCACGAGGAATAATTTTCCGAGTCCATTACATATTATATATTTGTTTACATCACAATTACCCATGATTTGGCAATTAAAAGTGAATTATAACCACCTGGGAGATGAGAAATATAAACAAACAGTAGCAACATATAAATATAAAAAATATGATAATAGGGTAAGTCACAAAATATTGCAATAGGATCATAGAAACCTTATTACATATTAGCATATTGTTTCTAGGCACATCCTCTTTGGGG
This sequence comes from Nesogale talazaci, assembly GCA_004026705.1. Lineage (NCBI taxonomy): Eukaryota > Metazoa > Chordata > Mammalia > Afrosoricida > Tenrecidae > Nesogale > Nesogale talazaci. The sequence continues at coordinate 105,368 of PVJH01001610.1, read as the reverse complement.
GCATACATTGAAATGCTTATTATGATCAGGATTGACATGCTCACAGAATTTGAGAACCAATCTCCACAAAAAGTTAAAGAGCATTTCTATCTTCTTAAAAGTTTCAATGTGTCCTATTCTCATTACCAGGCAATTACTGACCTGCTTTCTGTCACTATTAACAACCACTGAATAGAAGGAAGTGTCCCAGAGCAAAGATCAGGTTAAGAATGTTGAATTGAAGTCCTATCAAGAGAACAAAAGGCTTCAGCAAAAAGATAATAGGTGTGTGGCTTTCCTATTATAGCATAAAAGTTTCAGGACTATTAGGAAACCAACCCAAACTCACTGGCATTGAGTTGGTTATGACACACAAAGAGTTGGAAAAAGATACAATGATGGGCTAGGATTAGCAACCCAAACAATATGGAACTGTGAAATCAATATCTATCTATATCTGTAGATATTTGATTGAATTTTCTTTCTTTAAGGCCCCCTAAGGAGGTGAAAGTAAGTGTGTTACTAAGAGAACTTGTCTGTAGCCATCTACTGAAAGCAGAGGCATAGTTAAACACATTTTATTTAGATTCAACCCAGATAACTGGAACCTTTTTATGGACCCTCCTGCATCAGTATTTTTAGTCAATAAAAAGTGAGTTACAAAGTATAACGTTTTTCTAAATTAGATAATTCTGTGCTTTCGACAACTTTTAAATTATAGAAAAAATTAATAGGTATATTATATCGGTTTTAAAATCTCTCTTTAATTAAATAAAGGTAAAGTTTGGACGTTTGTTTCTCACTCCTGAGGCTTCTCCAATGAAACAGGACAAATGCTCATGGACAAGCCATTGCTACTTGGTGCTTTGACTCATACATCATCTGCATCTGTAGAATCATCAAAATATATGGTCAATGATAAAATACAATGGTTTTCAAACTGCATCAAAAGAATCACAGGTAAAAAAAATTTAGAAATTTAAAAAGTGGGCAAAAAGATAAAAGAAGCACAAGCCTTTACAGAGGGGCATTACTGACTTCTGCAGATTTAAAGAGAGACCAATGCATCAGCTTAGCTATTCCCACTCCTTATTGTTCTGACTGCCATGTTTGTCTGCTTTATAAATTGACTTCCCATGCCAACATTCTTTGTGAAGGGTGAAGAAGTTAGGCTTTTGGGTTAAAACAAATCTGTAAGCATTTGTTCTCATTTAATGCATTTTTACAGACATCAGTTCAAGCCAGTATATATTTTTTCCTTTGAACTTCTTTTGGCATTCCAGATAAAATATAATATTAACAAAGATTTAAATAATGATTTAAATCAATCTATAGAGTGAAATAATGCTAATAGAGACCAGAAAGAATATATTTGGGTGTTTAAATGATATGCTATCCTAAGAGACAGAGACAAAGTGTAAGAGGACAAGCAGCTTAGAAAAGCCAGCAAATCTTAAGCAGCAGGGAAATTAAAAAGAATGTAAGGACTGAAAGTTTGAAGTGGGCAGATGGAGAGGAAGGGGGAGTCATAAGACTATATTTTCAATTTAGGCTTTGGTTCAAATACTTAAAGTAGGAAATGTTATATTTTTCAACATTGATTTTGGCTCATCTCAGCCTGGAGTTTTCATAGATCTTGCTCAATTGGGATTATAAAATAAAAAATAAGAAAAGAGGTAAAACTCAAAAATAAGACTCAAAGGAGTATGGAATGTAATAAAGTAAAAAGCTTTCCAAAGAACCCCCAGTTTACTTTGTCTGAAAAGTAAAATTTACTCTTGCAATAAGTTATGCTTTCAACAAATATTTATTAAGACTCTACAATGCACCAAGCAACTCTAGGTCTAATATATTGAGATGAATGACTTTATTCTCTGCATTTCAGAAAGGGAGAGTTAAATAGTTGAAAACTTTTCAACCCCCACTTCCATTCTACTCTCTGCTGGATTTATATAATAGCTTCTAATATCAGTAGTAGTATTTTCTATATAATTTTTCTTTTTTTTAAAAAGTATAGCTATTTTGGACGTTTGTAAATTATCTAATTTAGATAGTAGCACCTATCATCTTGATGACTTGATTAAGTTGATCAAGTATATCACCATTGGTAATTTCAAATGACGGACAGATTTCAGATTAAAACTAGGAAGGCAGGCTTGGTGTTCTTCTCAAATCAGCCAATGAAAACTCTATGTATTTCAAGAGAGCATTGTTCACAGTAATGCTGGAAATGATCCTTCTAGAGTGGAAGACACTCAAAAACACAGTGGAAAAACAACAGACTCAAACATATTAAATATCTTACAGATGATGCAAAATGAGGCAATGCTTCTGCCTGTTGTACATAGGATCTTGATGAGTTGAAATCAACTCAATGGTAAATAACAACAATGCTGTAGCTGTGATTCCCTACTAGGTAACAGCAAACAGCTTAATGTTTAAATGTTTATAGTTTAAATCATCTCATGCTATGAAGGCCCTAAAATGTTTCTACACAGTAGGTGCTCAAATGTGTTTTGTGAATTAAAATTTCAAAAGCCAGAGTGATAGGTATAAATTAAATTTTAATAAGGCTTAGTTCTTCCATTTTGGCTTGTTTCTCCCAGAAATGAAGTGTTGGACTACAAGTCTAGACAGACTGAAAATCCAGGGACAGACATAGTTATTTCTGAAACTCCACCGACCTTATTCTCCAATCTCTATGGCGGTCCATTATTTCTGCATCCAACCTGTGTGCTTTAGCAACCCTTTCTATTTTGAGACAATACCTTACTTGCGAAATTCCTAAGTCTTTCATTTATACGTATCTCTTTCCGTTCATTTCTCTAATTATAAGGCAGGGGGACTGAAGTCAGCACAGCAGTAATGAGTAAGTGGGCCTCTGCATTCACAAGCAGGCTTTCAGTTTTACTTCCATATTTTCTTCTCTTCCAGATCTCAAACCAATTATCTTCAAAGCAATGACTAAGCAATTTTAAGTCCTAAAAGTGTATCACATCTCGTGACCTCCCAATGTCCCAAACTAGCAGGGATTGTTGTATCTATTGATTTGAAGAAGCTGATTGATGAGTATAAAGGGTGGAGTTTTCCTCTTTCAAATATAGAAATGCCTTTACTACTTACTTGTAGATATAAGTATTTTACTATTTTAACAGGCTAGTGCTCAGATTTCAAAATAGCTCTTTTTATTAGACACTCTGGTAGGTGGACTTTCCTTAACTAAAATGGTACTTAAAGTATTTTTGGATAAAGTTGTTTGCTTTTCCTCTAAATACCTTCCCTCAACTACAGGGAATGAGTAGGTAATCTTGGCTGTTCTAGCAAACTGCATGGATGTGTGTGCTTCTAAGTTTAGAGGTAAGTTTGATCCACTCCAGAGAAGATGATTAAATTAACACAATTTCCTAGCAATTTTACCTTAGGGATATACTCACCCTTTACTGCTTTGTCCTTCTCTTCTCAGCTTTTTGTGCTGTACTACACTACATTTTGCTGGAAACTTTCTCAGTTTATAGGATTTCTTTCTACAAGGCCTAAGTAAATATGGAATGCACACATTTTAGAGAATTACCATTTGTATAAAAGTGGGGACAAAGACAGATAGTCTACCAAGACAAAAATATTCAATGCTATTTCCCCCAATTATTCTAGTGTTTAAACGGTACATTCTTCAGGTAGGTTGCATAGTTACTATGGCGTTTATGAAGGCTGGAATGTTCTTATGTGATTTACCTTCCCCACTATTCTGTAATTGGTGGAGAATCTGAAAAAGATTTTTTTTAACGTGGGGGGGGGGGAAGAAAGAAAGAAAGGAATCAACAACAATAGCCAATTATTCTGCTGTTTGAAACCAAGAGGAGGGCTGAAGTCTTTAGAAACAAAATCATGTTCTTCTAAGAAATACTGTAAAATGTTTCTGCTTTCATCTCCAAAAGGTTTCCATCTATAAGCTTTTCATTTCCTATGACCCTGCTCATTTCTGCTTTGCGTTTATGTCTTTGTTCATAGCTGTGGGAAATCACATCAAAATGAAAGACTCTCGGGAGGCAAAATGAGAGACGAATGTAGATGATGTGCAGGGTAACCGCGCTAAGCAACCGGAGAGTTCCCCTAATGAGCCACACTCTCACCTCCCTGTCTTTGCAGAATGCTGCCTCCTCTCTGTCACGATCTCGCTATTCTCTCCTGGATAATTCCTGTTTCTTTTGCAGGACTCACTTCAGACCCTGGCTCACCAGGTTGCCTTCCCCAGACTCCCTTGTCTGATTATGCGTTCTCCTCCATACACCCCAATGTCTGCGCTTCCTTCGATCACAACAGCTTTCTTTGTGCTGTGATGGCCTGCCTGCTATTCATCTCTGAGATGCCAGACCTAACCCAGTGTCTGTCACATACGCTTTGAGTGACTTAAATGTATGTGGGAGAATGATCCCTTGCCCTTGGAAGGGAGGAAGGGGCTCTCTGCAGAGGGAAGGGTGCTTGTCTGAGTCCTGAAAATAGAAGATGGGGCTGTGGGTGGGGGTGAGGTGTCTGAATTTCTTGAGTGGCACTGATGTGAGTTGAGGAATAGTGGCCTGAGGGAGGACTTGTGTGATACAGATAAGGGGACCCTATCACAGAGTTTGGATGGACTGAAGGGAGGTGAGAAGCCAGGCCTTTTAGACACAGGGACCACACTTCTGATCAAGCATTAGAAACACAGTTGTAAGACAGAAGGTAAGGCCCTGTCCGAAAGTGACAGCCAATTAAAATTCAGGAGTAGTCACAAGGCCCCTGGCAGACTTTTCCTACCAGACTTCTTTGCTCGCTGATATCCTTTGGGGAAGAAAAAAACAGAAAAGGAACATGGCCTGCGAAACTAGTATGTTCACCAAGCACCCCTGTATTCTTTTCCACACATAGTGATGCCGTGTGACAACAGGGGACTGGCCTGCAGGGTTCTTAGGGCTGTAGCCCTCATGAGAGCAGATCACCCTGCCTCTCTCCTGAGGGGCCCCACGGTGGGTTCAAATTGCCACATCTTCAGAGAAGAAATGCATTTTATTCGGAAGATACCTAAAAAAACCCAATGGGACTCTCTTTACACTATTGCCTCACACAAAAGTTAAGAATAAATAGATAGGTCAAAAGCATTATCCTTATGTTTTTCAGCAATCAGGTTGGCTTTTAGGTAAACATCAACTCAGTTGTACAAAAGCGTGTATTTCTACACATTCTAGTTGAATTGAGTTAAATATGCAAATCAATGTTGCACATCGTTCCAATTTAATTGATTGTAAGCTGGTACTTTTACACAAATTTGGGGTCTGTGGTGCCCAGTTCAACTCAAAGCCAATTTAGTCACACCAGGTGAAGAAACAGGAAATAATTTAATCACTTATGCATAAGCAGGGAATAACAGTTTTAGTACTCCCTAAATGTCTACTTCTCAGCTCTCCCTAGCAGGTTTTTTTTTTTTTTTTTTTGCATCACTGCTCTCCGGTGGTGGGAGTAGGAGGCCCAGCCCCACTGCTGGACTTGAACCTCCGTCCCAGTGGGCCGCAGTCCCGCGCACAACCACTACGCCCCCGGGGCTCAGCCCCTAGCAGTTTTCTATAGTCAAAGCTAAGGTAACATTTGGTGAAATATCAAGTGCGGTCTCCATTGTTGAATGCAGAACAATCATAGCTGGGTTACAAATTATGAAATATCAAGTGTGAGCAGGGGAGATAGTGTTTATATAGGATGGCTGAGGGTAACGAATGAGTCGCAAGTTAATCTATTTTTATTACATATTTTAGGCACCAGTAAACAGCATAAACAAACATTTTTCCAGGGTTGTTATGCCCCCTCGTTGGTGTGAGCAAAACCTCCCAACAACTGTTATGCCTCATAAGGTGGCAGTGACTTCTTATTTTACTGGATGGACCCATGGGGAAAGGATTTTTATTTTTTTAAGAATTTGATGCATTTCTCTACAGAAGGCTGAGTGCTTGTATCAGGTTGGACTTTTGCCGTCTCCAAGTCTAATCTGTTTTCTTGGAGTAACTGTCTACTCATGAACATTTATTTGGTTGTGAGACTTATCATAAGGTAACACAGGCTGCACATGGTACCAAAAAACTGATGGCCACATTATTTTCTCAAGATGTGATTGGTGGGCATGCCAATGAAATGACCTCATCCATGTGAACTTTGTAAGGAACGCGTCCTCCGACACATGTGAAAATGAAGGTGAGCAAAATATAATAGCACAGTCAGTGATGACAAAACTTCTGCTTACACCAACAAAGTGACATTGAGAGTTGTGTCAATTATCTCAATTATTCAGGAAAGCTATTATGTTGGTCAATTTATACACAATTTTCTCTGGAGAAAACATGCATGTTTCCCTAAATGGGCAACAGCTGCCATCTTCCCACCTGTGCCCCATTGAAAATTTCATGGACTTATTATGCCAATGTAATTTCCCCAGACAATGCATATTCCTTTTTTTTCACAGAAATTCTCCAAAAGCAAAGTGGAGAATGAATGAGGGTAGGGAGAATAAATGTGTTTTCAGGAGACCTGATTAAATAATTCTGCTGATCATTTCCTGCCTCATTTAGAAAGGCAAAATGAAAATTGAAGCAATTATCTGAATAATCCAGACTCCCCATCTTGGGCCTTCACATCTCTCTGAAAGGATATGACTGAAAACTCTTTGTTTAGGATCCGTTAGACCTCTGAGATCCCCTCTAAGCTTCTGTCAGACACATAGGCTTGGCGTTACTAGATGGAATCATATTTCATTTGACATTGCAGATGAGAAAGGGGAGTCAGGATTCCAGGATCACGTCGGATGCTGCCACAGTGCTTCGGGGTATTCTAATCAGAGAGGCTGCCATTGGAAGAGTCTTGGGAAGCTGTTGACTTTCAGCGACAACATGGTTCCTCAGTATCAATCATTCTAAATATGATCGTTTCTCTATAGGAGTGCTTTGCTATTTATAAATTTAAAAAGTGCTTTTCCTTATCACCCAGTCTCTATCTTTCCATCTCCCTTCCAGACCCTCAACTGCCCAGGGGATATGTGTTTGCAATTGGAATGCACTGTGGGGGTAAGCATTGGGTTCCTAACCTCAAAGTTAGATACACAGCTGTCTGCTCCCAAAGAGATTTACAGCCTAGGAAGCCCTAGATTGTGCCACTAGGAGTCAGAATTGACAATGGATTGTGGTTTGGTTGGATTTCTCCATCGTTATGTGCCCTGTGATGTATTTCTCATCTTTCCAGGTTCATTCCAGAAGTCATCTTTCCCGTACTGTTTCCTCGCACAGGCTGCTGCCTCCTGTCCACTCTAGAGAAACATTACACATTTCTTCCTTCCCACTCCCCGAGTCTTCAGGAACTCCTGAGGCAGAAATCTGACAAGCAGTATGCTAATGTGGTGCTTTCCTGGGCCTTCCCTTTACACTGAATTCCTTCAGGGGAATGATTTCTTCCCATTCATTTCTGTGTCCCAAGACCTAGCAACACTGCCTGGTCCAAGAAAAATAACCTCGGAAGGATTCTTTCTGAGTCATGAAGAGTAGAGCTGGTAAAGGTTCGTAGTTCAATTTTCACGCAGATAATTTTATATTTGGTAATGAACAATAATGTACCTTAAGGTGAAAAACTGACAAATGGATGTGTGAGAGATTGTATCCCAGAGACCTGACCCCAAAGAGAATGCCTTTCTGCTTGGGGCACCTGTCGGAGAGAGCTGGACCTCCACCGGTGCGGTGCCAGCTTTCTGAAAGTAAACGAGCTGTGGCTTCCCCTATCTTTTGCTGGCCAGAAGGTTAAGTATGGGAGTACTACCTGGGCAGAGCAACCAATGTGCCACATGGGGTTTTTCTGAATTAAAATTAACTTGAGGGTGACTAATAAGTACACTAACAAATGGTGATGAAGATGAAAAAAACAAACAAACAACTCATTTCCACAGGGAGTTTAAAAGCATTGACTCTAAGAGTTGGCCTGCTATGCTCAAATTTCAGTTTATCTGATGCACAAGATCTTTTGGTTTTATCCCCCGCACAAGAACTTTTTAAGGCATGGAAAAGCCAGGGTTTTGCTTTGAGGACAGAGGTGTCACTGAGCTAAGCCAGGGCATTTTCAATTGCATCCTAGAAACATGGAAGCACGACATTGAATAAGGAAGACTGAAGACTAACTGATACACTTGATTTGTGGTGCTGGAGAATGATATGGAAAATACCATGGGCTGTCAAAAGAACAAGCAGATCGGTCTTGAAGGAAATGCTCCTTAGAAACCAGCCACACCACCAGCTGCTGCTGCCAGTTGTCCGATTCTCTTTGCCTTGTACATAAATCAAAGATAACTGTATTCCTCTCATATGGTTGCCAGAAGGATTCAATAAGTTACTATAGGTAAAGCATTAGATTAGAGCCAGGATCCAAGGTTTCCTAATGTCCTATAGGCTTTGTTGCTGCTCAAAATGAGGAAACCGAGAAAGCCTTCATGAATGTGAGTCTGAGGTATGAATTCTTTCAAATCAAGGAGAAAAATAAGAACTTTGTTCTTAGAAGTGAATCGTTCAAAAAAAAAAAAAAAAGAAGAAAAGAAAAAGAAATGAATAGTGAGAGAACTGGATGTGCTGTTTGTCCTTCTGGATGCACTTTAAAAGCTCATCAAGAAAAATCAAATACTTCAGGCAGTAACCAAACAGAAACTCGCGCCTTTCCAGGGAGGATACTGATGGAGAGGTACAGCAGATTTTCTAGTGGCTGGGAGCAATTTTGGCAAGGAAATAATATAAGCAGACATCATTTCGAGTAAATACTCCCTTTACAATAGTTACTGAAAAGCTATTAAACATGCCTTCAGGTCAAAATTTACAGCCAAACTCACAGATAAGATTCATAGCACTTTGGTTTGGCGAGGGGCCTCCTGTGGTCGCACAGAGAATATTTAGAGAACTCTTAACTTTGCAGTGCTATGTCTTATTTAAGTGATATTATGCATGTTATAGGCTGCGCTGAAATGAAAGAGAAGTAAAGCATAAGGGTGATACCATAAAATCCAAATAAACTGAAGTTACATGCCAGCATTGGGAATCACCAGAACATCTTGAAATCACACGGGTAAAATAACATGTCCGAATGAGGCAATTAAGCCAGGGTCCTCATTAGAGTGTGTGGAAATTCATAAAGGGAGTGTGAGTGTTGAACAACACTAAATAGGGTGTTGCTAACTCCTGTGGTGCATTGGTGGGATCCTTGAGTGAAACATAGGAAAGCAAATACCCCAGGATGAAGACTGACATGGAAAAGGCCGATTGCAGAGAGTTGAAAGGCAGCAGGGAAGATGAGACGCAGCATCTGACTCAAGTCAGAAATCCTGGTCTTTGTTTCACTTCTTTATTTTTGGCAGCCCAATTTCAAGAAGTTAGGTCCTCTCTAAGCTCGGGTCTGTAAATTGGAGGTTATAGCACCTGTCTGCTTTGTAGGCCTGTGGTGCGACTCAAACAAAGCGAAGGATGTGTAAATATTTTCGCACTTGAAAGTCTGAAATAAATTCAAGTTGTTCCCCAAGACCATCTTAAAAATGAACTCCAACTTCACATATTTCCTGCGCACAGAGCCTACATTTTTTATTTCAAGGAAGATTGAAAATGGGCTGTGCATCTGCATAAGAGGATAATGTAAGAAAAAGTAATGAAGCCAGGAACAAAATAGTTAGTGTTTAACAAGTGAACAAAAACAATTGTGCTTGGTTTTTCCCTAAAATGTATCCTGGGAGGCTACATAATTGAAAATTTCTGACTCTCAAATGAGCACAGGCCATAATTTTTGAAGAGGCCTTGCTTAGCATGAGTTCTTGGGATTGCGCTCTTCAGACCTTAAGGGAAAATTGAATGGAGGGTTTAGGGCTTCATTAGGAAGCAATTTTCCTCTGGCTGAGTAACTCGGGATCGTACCAGCTGTGATGGGAGAAACCCTGCCAGCTACCCAGTTGCACTGTCGCAGGAAAACCCAAACTACCGTGTATGATTTTAGACACTGTGCCCCTGAATAAATTGGGACTGGATCCAGCCAAACCACAATAAATGTTAGAGAATCATAATTTTTCATCCCGAAACAAATGTGTAGCCACTTACCTCATGATATCTATTTGACAGACCATAAGTTAGGAGGTGTGGGCACCTTTTGAGATGGGTGATTGATCTGAAATGCCACATACAGGTCTTGCTTTGGAAATAAACAAATCCAGAGTATGACTCTTGTAGAATGCACAAAGAATTAACCACATGGGCTGAACCCATTTTCAAAAACCTGAACACTTCTGGGAAAGGGAAAATGTGCAAACTCTCACACCTTAGCAATCAAATGACGCCAACTATTCAAAGACAGGCAAGGAAAAAAAAACCCAAAGCAATTGAATTGGGATTATTGCCAGTAACAAACTTTTTAAAGACTATTTGGACATGTTCTAAGCTGCATTTTATCTGACAAAGATTACTCCAGGAAGCAGCATACAACTTCTCCTTTTTAGTTAATGCTCTGGTGCTCTGCCAAACCCCCCTTCGCTGGATATTTTACTCTGCCAACATACTCTTTGCTGGATATTTTTCCCATCACAAAATATACATACAGGAGGTGCTGTGACTGTTGACTGCTAAGGATTCACAACTTTTGTCTTTGTCCTAATGCTCCTCCCCTACCACCTGCAGGATAGCCAGTGATCAACAGCTGATTGACCCAGGGGCACAAGGCTGGCTCTTGTGCCTCCAGAAAGAATCAGTTCTGAGATTTTTTGCTGCAGAGATTTTCAAGGGACCATAATTGCATGTAGCAATTCTTTTACAGATGAAAGACCAGGTGCTACTTGCCTCTTCTATTCATTCTCCTTATGGAAATAGTTCCATGTCAGAAATCATTTTCACCAGAATCCCTCTCTCAGCCTGTGCTTCCACGAAACAAAATGTTTAAGAAGATCAGTTCTCAGAGTGCTGTGGAGTTGTGGAAGGGAGATGGAAGACCATTAAGGACATTCTACAAATATCTCTCCACTTAGATGACGTAGAGATCTTAGATAGGTTCTAGTAAGGTTTGGGAAAAATTCACTTCGGAGTTATTTTCTTTGTCACAAACTCAAACCAGATCCACTACTATCAAGTCTATTCTGATTCAAAGTGACTCTAAATAGAGCCTCTGGGACTATATATTTCTTTGGGAGCATCCAGCCTCCTCTTCTTCCATGGAAGAAGGTAGGTTTAAACCATTAACCTTATAGTTAGCAGTCCATCACTACCAGGACTCCATTCCCTTACATACATCCATATTTCCAGAAAATAGTCGCAAACTCAACATTGTTCATCTTATTTTCAGAAATGATTTTCTAATAGCAATGATTTGGGAAATAAAAATCAGTACTATTTATCTATTGCTGCATAAAAATTCACCATTCATCTATCAGCTTTTTGTACTGTGAAGATTCTATGTATTGCTGTGATCCTGGATGTTATGCCACCCTTATTTCAATACAAACAAGATCACCCATGGCACACCAGTGTCAATTTTAGGCACTACCAGCCTAAAATAGACCAAGAAGAAGGAACTGGTGCTATCCTTCTAAAAGATCAGTCAGTGAAAACTGTCTGAATAGCAGTAGGTCACTGTCTGATATACTGGTGATGATGAGCCTTTCAAGTTGGACGCCTGCAAACACATGAGTAGAGAAGAACCATCTCTTCAATGTAGCATTCGTTTGAATGATGTTGGAGCAAAACTTTTGAGACTTTTATTTGCTAATGTGACAAGAATCAAAGTGAGAAGAAACAGCTGCAGACATTCATTGATGAATGGAAGGTGGACAATCTGAAGTATGAAACAGGAAAACAACGGGAAGTTGTCAAAAATTAAATAAAATGTTGAAGAAAGAAATCCTAAGCATCCATGAGCTGAATGGACTGGCCCTGGCCATCTCGAAGAAAAGGGGTGAAACCTAAAGGCAAGACTCAAAGGAAAGTGGAACATCTTAAAGTGTGAAACTCCCCAAGGAACCAAAGTCTGTCTTTGACCTGAAGAAAGTACAATTTATTCTGTCAATGGGTTATTATTGCAACGGATCTTTATTAAGGCTCTAAAGTGTGCCAACAAATTCTTGGTCCAACATATAACAAGGAATGACTTTTTCTCAGCAGTAGAGAAAGAAACATTGTAAAACGAAGAAAGTTAAAACAGGATTGTGAGGACCAAAGTGGAACTCAGATTTCATCCCAGTTGAACTTAGAGACCACTGTGATAATAGATTTGACATAGTGAACACTAATGTCTGAAGACTAGACAGATTGTGGGATGATATGTCGAGGGCTTAAAAAAAGCCAAAGCTCATAGATAGTCTTGGAAAGAAATGCCAAAAAAACTGATGTCAGAACTGACTTGTTCTTGCTAAAGCAAATGGATGAAATGATGTCATAGAACTGACCAGATTGCAATGGGTTCTGTAAGAAGGAACAGTGAAGATTTACAGTAAAGCGCACACAATTGGAGTCAGAAAACAAATCGAAGGACACTTTCAGCATGCTTTCAAAGAAATGTATGACTCAAATTGCAAAATTGAAGAATTATTTAGGCAAAAATACCAAACACATAAGAAGCATTAAAAGTAGAACAAAGGAATACACAGTCATTGAGCCCAAAAGAATTGATTGTCATTGAAAACCAATTTCAGGTGTTATTATATTATATGGCCAAGAAATGACGGTATTGAAGCAAAATGGCCATGCTCCACTATAGACATTGAAGGAAAACAAGTCACCACACATTGACAGAATACCTATTTATGTATTTTCACAAGAAGATGCACCACTGGGAGTTCTGACTTGTTTATACTAAAGCAAGGAAAGCAGTTACCTGATCAACTAACTGAAAGAGATACAGATTTGTGTTCCATTCAAAGAAAATTCCAAAAGAATGGGGAAAATATTGAGCAGTGTAATTAATATATCACACAAGTGAGGTTTTGCTGAAGATTATTAAAAAAAAACTGTTGCAAGGAAACATCAGAAATTCACACCAGATCCAGAGGAGCAGATGAAAGGAAGGTTATCATTGCTGATGTCAACTGGAATTGGCTGAAAGGAGAGAATGTTTATTTGCATTTTAATGACAGTACAAAATAATTTTCCTCTGACTACTAGAATAAACTATGGATGACTTTGAGAGTTATAGGACTTCCAGGTGTTGTAAAGCTTATACATCAACCAAGAAGCAGTCTTGCAAAAAGTAAGATAGTGAAAACTAAAAATCAACCAAACTCAATGTTACTGAGTCAATACCAATTCATTTAAATCAGGAAGTTTGAGGTTTGTGTCCCTTTACCATACTTATTCAACCTATGTGCTTGCTAAGTAAATACTCTAAGAATGTGGCCTTTATAAAAATGAATGCATCCAGATTTGAGGAACACTTATTAAATGTGATATGTAGATAGCTCAAGCTTCTCTGTCCAAAGGAAAGAAAACTTGAAGCACTCTTGGGTGAATATCGAGGACAAAAGTTGTCGGTACGGATTATAAAAATCCAAACCGAAACTCACTGCCATTGAGTCAATGGCAACTCATTGGGCAGGACAGAAGTGTGATTCTGAGAATGTAATTGTTTATAGTATTAAAAAAGTCTATTTTCCTCCCAGGGAGTGACTGATGTTTATAAATGGTGGACCTTGCATGGAGAAGCCCAGCGCTTAATTGTTATGCAACCAGGACTTCTTAGTATGAATTATTCCTCAATCTAGATGATTAAAAAAATTCTCACAATGGGACCAATAATTGGAAATAATACTGGAGTTCTCAAGAACTAAATTTTACTTGAATCCCTAATCCATGCTCATGGAAATAGCAGTTAAAACATCAAACTACACTTTGCACTGCACAAACTATTCCAAATGACCCATGGGATATATAGCAGCCACTTACATTTTCAGCTGGTGTCAATTGGGGGTAAAAGTTAGACTACTAACCACAACATTGGAGATTCAGACCCATCCACTCAGCAGGAGAAAGAGGAGACTATCTGCTCCTGTAAATATTTTCATCAGAAGCTAATATTGGGTCATTATCAGTCAGAATCACCTGAATGGCAGTGGGTTGACAGTACAATGCAGGAGCTTTGGGGGGACTGGGGGCTCACTCTGGAACTGGGAGATGGATGATTCAGCAGGAGGAAGATCCAATTCCGTAAAACTGTACTGTTTCCAAAATTACATACAATGTTGCTATGAGTAAAAATTGACATCATGGTAGTGGTTTGGAGGTAGGGTTTTACGGAAATAAACTATCTCACTCCTAGTTCAGTGGCCACCTTGTGAAAGCCTATAGAACTGCAGAAGTCTGAAGAAAATGACCCCCTCCTCTCCAGTACCAGGGGATTCCATGGAACATATACAATTAATTGTATCAAAATCCATATACCCTCCAAACAATGATGAAATGAATTTCATTCAAATATCTTGAGCTACTGAATATCCAAGGTTTCAACAAAAATATTCAAAGGGAAAATAATTGTCTGGAAAGCGTTATAAACACAAAAGCAAATACATTGCATTGAGTACTAAGAGGCATCTAACCCAAGCCCTGATATTTACAGGTGGCCTATCTGCATGTGAACTCTAGCCACTGTGTAAGGAACTTGGCAGAATTTTTGAATTCTGATGTTGGTGAAGGATATTGAATATAGCACAGACTAACAGAAGAGCTAAAATCTCTCTTGGAAGAAGTACGGTTGCAGTGAAATGCTCCTCAGAAGCAAGGATGGTGAGACTTCATCCCTATACCTTGGATATGTTACCAGGAGGAGTGATGTGTCAGTCTGGGTTGACGAGAGAAACAAATTCATAGACACTCATGTGTATAAGAAATAATTTTATATCCAAGAACAGTTTAATAGTGAGAAAACAACTCAGTCCAGATCAAATCCATTAGCTCATTTGTCTGATACCAATCTATAAGGTCCTCTTGAGAATCATGACACACATGCTATGAGGCCAAATGCAGGACGATCACAGGCCAGGGGGTGGAAGGGCTTGTGGATCCCATGGTGGTAAAAGCAGCTCAGTGCTGGCAGGGTTCTCCACATGGCTCTTTCAGTTACAGAGCCCTAGGGTAGCTCCATATATCTTTTCTACAGGGATGTCCTGAAGGCAGTGAACCAGGTGTGGACCACCTCCAGTGATCTATTTATCTCCTGATTGCCTCGAAATGAGTTAATCAAGCTGTGATCTTACTGACAGTCTAAACTCCACCCCTTCACTCATAAATCTCAAATTTACAACAGATTATATATCTACTACAAACACATTCCTAGAGAAGGACGTGCTTGGTCAAGTAGACGGTCAGTGACAAAAGGAAAGACCCTCGGCGAGGTTGGTTGACCTAGTGGCTGCCACAATGGGCTTAAACATAGCAACAACGATGAGGCTGGTACAATAGCAGGTAGTGTTTCATTGTGATGGAAGGACACCCGGCAACAGCGTAAAAAATGACTCCAAATGGAGTAACATAAACAACATATCTCACTTTTGTGGGTTGGGAATATGATCATGACTTAATTTATCAGAAGCCCACCCAGCCAGTAATCTAGGCTTTGCTGGGGATGGACTGGCTTCCAACCTCAATTCACTGTTGGCACTATCCAGTTCCTTGAGGGCTGTCAGACTGGGCGCTTTAGCACCTTGCTTGCTATTATCTGGAGGCCACCCTCAATTTCTGTCAGATGGGTTTCTGGACATGGAAGCTTACTTTATCAAAGCCACAAGTAAGATAAATAGAGGAAGCCCTCTAGCAAGATAAAAGTTTAAGTCCTGGGTAACACAATCATGGGAGTGCCACCCCTTCCTTTTTGCTGAATTTTATTTCGTGGAAGTGAGTTGCAGGTGTCTCGCACACTCGAGAGATCATGGGAATTTGTGCGCTGCTACATTTCCTAATTTAGAAAAGAGAGGTTTGGAAGTGAATGGATCATAAGAATTATGGGAGAACGTTAGAACTCAGTTTTGTCCCCCTGAAATGTGTGTTGAATTCCTGGCTTTGCATCTACGGATGTAATTGTGTTTGGAAACAGGACTTTGGTTAAATTAGTGAGCCTGTACCAGAATAAGGTGAATCCAAAACCTAATAACTTCTGAGCTAGAAAAAATACCAGAATAATAACAATCATATGCAAAAAATGCTCACAATCACCAGCATCAGGGAGATGCAAATTAAAACCACAATGAGATACCACTTTACATGTATAATACTAGCCAAAAAAAAAAAACAGATCAAATGCTAGAAAAGATGTGAAGGGATTGGAATTCCTATACACTGTGGGTGAACTTGGAAATATAGCCACTGTGGAAAATGACTTAATGATACATAAAGCAACTGGAAATTGAAGTCCCATATGATACAGCAATACCACTATTAGGCATATTCTCAAAAGAAATAAGAGGCGATGCAAAAGTGGAGCTGTGCTCGCCTATGTTCATAGCAGCACAGTTCACAATCGCTAGAAACTGGAAGCATCCCAAATACCCAACAGCGGAAGAATGGATTAAAGAAACTGTGGCACACACACATAATGCAACACTATGCATCCCTAAAAAAAGGCACCAAAACATGAACCACCACATGACATGGAAAGACCTGGAAACCAATATGCTAAGTGAAATAAGCCAATCATAGAAGGACAAGTATTGTATAAAAATATCAGAATATACACAGCACAAATACCTGGAGGAAAACAGAGAACATACAAGGATTATCTACATACCAAGAAATGCCAAGGAACTATGCAATGCCCATGGTCACTGATGAGGAATCAGATACCACGATGGAGACCCACATCATGATTTGGCCCTCAGAACTGTTAGAAAAATAAATGTCTGTTGTTTAAGCTACTTGCTCATGGCATTGTTCTATGGCAGCACCAGCCCTGGAAGAACAGTTGGTTATGAAATGACCTGCTAACCATAAGGTGGTTGGTTATAAATTGGCCTGCTAACTCCAAGGTCAGAATTTCAAACTCACCTGCTGCCATTGAAGAAAAAAGCTGGGGTTATCTACACCTGTAACATTTTACTAGTTTTGGAAGCCTGAAGGGGAAGTTCTTTGGAATTTCACTTGATGACAGTGAACTTTGATGTCTTTAAGGGAACCTTAGGGGCACTGTTGTATAAACATCAGGCCTACTTTCTTGGGAAACAGATGAGGCTGTCTGATTCTATAAAGATGTATAACTTTGGAAACTCTATACACTGTCCTTATGAGGCATCAAGCCCCAACTCGATGGCAGTGGTTTTTGTTAGGTAACCAAGATGGTGAATATCATAGAAATGTGAGCGAGTTTTTTTTTTTATTCCTGACAGAAATTCTAGCCTATATGGCCAGCTAAGAAGTGAGGGGGAAAATAGGAACACCCTTTGATGGAAAAATCTTTTTTGTAAACTTAGAGTGTTTCTCTGTCATTTTCAATAACTATAGAAAAATGCTTTTAGGGAAAAAAAACTTGGTTGATATGGATAATAATTCCAACCCTTTCCTATGTTCTTGAAACCACTAAATGGCTCAGCTGATAACACCAGCCTATCCCATCACACTTCCAATTACTTTCAAGGAGGACCCTTTTTAGCTTAACAATGCTTTGAATCAATAGAGATTTATTATCAAATCAAAACCAGTAAGTCTAATGTATTCTTTAACTGACCATCAAGCAAGCAAGCAAAGAGACAAAAACAAAAACACCCTTGCAAGTTCTAGTAATAACATATTCAACAATAACAGTGTGAAAAATTTCATTGAGGAGCAGAGATTTTGTTAAGTTTTATCCAAGGAAACAAAACAAACATTTTAAGTTCTGTTTTGAACTAATGCTAAAAATAGCAGTGTCTCTGAAAGAATATGAATGCAATAAATACTGGAAGCAAAGTGACCAGTATATCCTTCCTTATTCAATGTCCAACTTTCATATGCAAATGAGGCAATGGAAAATCCCACAGTGTGGGTCAGACATACTTCAGTTTTTGTGATGGGTAGGTTTGTTATGCCAACATGGCCACAGAAGATTGGTGGATCGGTTGTGACGGCACAGCCAATGAGAGCACGGGATGAGTTGAGGGCCAGATGTGGGAGGGGTTTCGCAGGTCCTACCCCCTCTCTCTCTCTCTCTCTCTCTCTCTCTCTCTCTCTCTCTCTCTCTCTCTCTCTCGTTTCCGGATCTTCAGACCAGAGAGCTGCTTTGTTTCGTCCTGTGCCTCGACCTCCAAGCAACACTGCCCGTGGGACACCTAATCGTGGACTGTGTTACTGTGAGTTAAGGATCCTTCAAGCCCTGCTTTGCCACGCTCCTGAGATATACATCTCTTGAGCTGGGGACTGTTGGACTCTGTCATCTGGCTGACAGTTGGTGACAGTTGGTGACTGTTGGTGACTGTTGCTCTGCCGTTTGCTGCCTGTAACCAATAGCCTGGATTGCTCTACAGAGGACTCTAGTGAGTTGCACTGAGCAATCTGTATTGTCTTATAGTTAACTTTTTCTCTTTTTATCTTATATACCTTTCTCAATATATAAATATATAAAAATAATTACTAGTGTCCTGAATTTTATTTCTCTAAGAGAACCCTGCCTGACGCAGTTTTCAAAGTGACATCTTTGCCTATTAATATTCTAAAGAAGTTTTGTGCCAGAAATTTGCCTAATGTGACTGTTTTAATCTCTTGACTGCTGCTTTCATGAGCACTGATTGTAGAGCCAAGCAAGACAAACTCCTTGACAAATTCAACCTTTCCTTCCTTTATCATGATGTTGCCTATTTGTCCAGTTATGGGGATTTTAGTCTTCTTCACATTGAGTCATAATCCATATTGAAAGCTGCAATCCTTCATCTCCATCATCAAGTGCTTCAAGTTCTCCCCAGTTTCATTAAACAAGGTTGTGTCATCTGTACCTCTCAGATTCTTAATAAGCCTTCTTCCAATCCTGATGCACAATTTTCTTCATGTAACCCAGCTTCTGTGATAATCTGTTCAGCATGCAGATTGAACAAGTGTGATGAAGAGATGCAGCCCTGACAGTCACCTCTCCAGATTTAAAAACTTCCAGTATTCTCTTGTTCGGTTCCCACACTTGACTTTTGATCCATATACAGGTCCCACAGAAGAATGATGAAGAGTGTGGTATTCCCATTCTTCACATGGTTATCCATAGCTTATCAAGATTCATGCATTTGAATTTATTTGCATAGTCAATAAAACATAGGCATGTGTCTTTATGATATTCTCTGCTTTCATCCAAGAACCACTTGACATCAAGAATGATATCCCTTGTTCCGCAACCTCTTCTCAATCTCTGGAAGACCCCAGGCAAATGTACCTCTGCAACTATTGTTGGATGATCCTCAGCAAAATTTTATTTGCATGTGATAGCAATGATATTATTGTATAGCTTGAGCACTCAAAGGCAGTAAGTTTGATTTTGGAATCTCCCTTCATGATTGAATTCATATAGCTTGTTAGTCATTGGGCTAGATGTAGGGATTTTACTTTCCTGTGAATATGAATCCTTAGGACTAGCCTTCAAGTACAACATCTGTTTCAGGAAGTGTAGGCAGTTTCCCATGATGCTATTCTTGCTTCCAAAATTAGCCAGGGACTGGTTTTCAAACTTGACTGCATATTGGAATCACTTGGTGAACCTTAGAAATACTAGTGCTCATTTCTGAAATTAGAGATTTCAGATGCTACAGGATGGTGTGTGTGTGTGTGTGGGGGGGGCGGTCAGAATTGGAATTTCTCAACTATATTTGATTGAGAGGGTCAACTTGGCAATTTTGCTTATATTTTTTGAAGCTCTTCAAAATTAACCACCCTCTCAGGAATCCTCTGCAGTGGAAGACCATCCTTCTCTAGGGTCATAGGTAAATCATTTCCCTGAGGGTTTTGCCACTATATAAAGAGTCTCCTCCATTGTAGAGGAAAAAGGGATACAGATCTGCCCTCTCTGTCCAGTTCTGACCAGAGCCCAAGGCCTCTGCTTCATTCAAACCTTTGATTTCCAAGAGTTTAAAATTTTCGGACTTGTTTTACTTTATAAAGTAAACTTTTGTCTGTTTCATATAAAATGATATCTTCTAAATGGTCCTTGAGCACTTTACCTAGAAGGTCTTCCTTTCTTTGTTCCTCCTCTTTATTTCTCTTTCCAAGAGCGATTGTTATTTTTTAAGCAACATGCCATTTCTTTCGTATGTTACAGACTTTTCTCAAATGTCTCATTTACTCACTTTCAGAATGAGGGGTGATAAGACGGACTGCCTAAACTATTGGAGGAAGTTAAGACTTTTCGACAGGCAGACTTTCTACAAAGGAAATCTGTGAGAATAACTGATATGTTAGCAACCCTCTACATAGTACAATGTGGAGATGTTTGTCTGTTGGAGTCACCTAGATTGACCTGTCCTTTCCAGATAGCAATAGGCTTCTCAGAAGTTGAGAATTGTGTTAGAGTACAAAAGAGACCCAGATATCAAATATAGTTTAACAAGAACATCTCATCAATCTTAAATGGGATCAAGATAAGACAAAGACAGATTATCCAGATGAGGAAGGATATTAGTATGAGGCCATAATGGCATCCAAGGGTTCATAGTCACAAATAATAATACATGGCACTCAAAGAAAACTGCCATACTGTATAGTGAGTGGCAGATTAATAAATCAGTTACAAGTGGGACCAAAGGCGCAGAAATAGGACTATGATTGAAGAACTTTTAAGATTGGTCAAGAGCCTTCTGATCAAGGCAATCAGGTAATGACTGAGAGGGTATATTTCCTGCCCCACCCCCTCCTGGAACTGTCCCAGTACAGTGATCTCCATAAAAGACAAACCCAGGCAAGCACCTAAGAGAGACTACACCTCCTTGGGTTGGTCTGGGAGAGAGTGGAGGTATTCAACCTTGTGAACAAGGAAGGTCTTTTCCACAATTCTATACTCCAGAATATTAAGTGAACTACTTTCCAGCATTTAGTTGGAAGTCAATTTAGATATTCTCCCTGAAGCTCCCAGTTTTCTGAGACCTTTCTGTGTCTCACAATGGGCTGACTCCCCTGTCATTAGGATGATGGTTCTCTTCCTTCCAAGCCTGTGGGTGGATTCACATGCTAGTGTTAATGATCTCTAGTGTAACTGGTTTAGCCACATCTACAAGTCTGGGGTCAGATCTTGTCACATGGGACCCTGATGCCTCCCTTTCCTATAATGTGCGCAGATAGCACAACCCCTTCCTGTGACATATGTCCTTACCTCTAATTAGGGGCCTGGCATGGCTCCAAAGGGTATATAGGGATTGGGCATGAATGATAGAGGCTTTCCTCTTGTCTCTCCATCCCTCTCTCTCCTCCCTTCTCTCTCCTGCCTCTCTCAAGCCCTCTCGGTGCCAGACAATCTCGGCCCCTCACCCTCATGCAATCCTTTCCCCCATTCACTGTCTCTTCACGTGGGCGGCCCCATGGGTGGAGGTGAGCATGCTACCATTATGTGATATCTGTCTGACTCTTAAGAATTCTCTCTGTCTCATAACTTTACCATAACAAATAAGAATTATCACTGTACAACTGGGCCTACCAGACCCGTGATGTAGATATCGGAAGTTGGCATCTTCTGATACAACCTTGTAATGCACTCTTCTTGAGGGGAAGCAAGCAAGAAAACAACAAACAAACAACAACCCCAAACAAACTCAGTGCCACGGAGTTGGTTCCAACTCATACAACACTAAACAACAGGGTAGAACTTCCCTTGTGGGTGCAGGAAGCTAACTCTTTTCAGGAGAAAACCTGATCTTTCTTCCATGGAGTGGCAGGAGGTTTTAAAATGCGGCCCTTGTGGTTAGCAGCCCCATGGGTAGCCACTATACTATGAAGGATCCCTGACTGGTGGCAAGACTATTTAAATCCTTGGTTAAGGATCAGAAGAAATTCGTCGGACCCTTAATTTGCAAGTAGATTTTGGCTTTTCATTGTCCTCCACAGCCTTTTGAAAACAAACCCTAATAAATGATGAGGATGCTGGCCAGTAGAGGCAGGCAAGGGAAGGGAGGCAAGTTCTTTCATCAATACCTGCACATAGATGTCCAATCACGGTTTTCTTTTATTGCGTTTGAGTATTCCTTCCTTTAGTCAAACTTAAAGGCGCCTCAGTGCTAATATCAGTTAAACGTTGTACTGCTAATTACAATGATGTAAGATTCAACTCCTTCAGCAGTTCTGCTGGACAAAGACGATGTTATTTACTTCTGTAAACTAGAGTCACTATTGGTTAGAACTGGAACCCTAGCAGTGTAGTGGTTATGCGTTAGGCTGCTCCCTGCAGAGTGAGCTGTTCAAAACCACCAGCCCCTCCACAGAGTAGAAAGACAAGGATTCCTACTCACATGGATGCTGCAGTCCAGAAAACTCACAGGGGGAGTTATACTCTCTCCCATAGGATAGCTGTGGGTCAGAAATGACTTGATGACAGCGAGAGGTATTTTGGAGCTTAAGGTTTTTTGTTTGTTTGCTTGATTAGTCAGAATTGAATTGCTTCACCAACAGTTAGCTTGACTGGTGTAGCCAGACTTGCCTTTTACTTGTATTTACTAAGCAGATCAACTTTCCTTTTTACTGATGCTCACAAAGAAGGTGGTGGATTCTTCACTAAACCTCCCCTATGCAGTCTCGTTTCTACCACCCACTTTTTACTGCGGAATCCTCTCTTTTCCGCTTCTTCATTATACGCTTTATGCAGGCCTTTGCCATCAAAAGGCATCTGAAGGCGGAGAGGAGGGTCTTCCTTATGGCATTAGAAACACTCCAACATCACTGAAAAGTCTGCACAGTATCCTGTTTTGTTGATGCCTCCTTTTTCATTTACTCAATGCATTCTATTGTTGGGATACAGCTTTTCCTAAAGTTTTACTACTGTCAACAATTACACGATAAACAGCTATATAATAAAATCTTGGTAAGTCCTTTCGATAAAGTCCAACAAATATAGCTGTTAGATTAATTTTTGCATATTCAGAGGTGCAACTATGTCATGCCCATATTCTCTCAATATAGAGTGCATCAATTTACAGTGTCTGTTCCCTCTTCTCTTTTCAATTCCATGTGAGATAATGAGACCTTTAATCTTTGTTAGCTGTTTGGTAAGTTAAAGATTTTGTCTGATTTCAATGATTCTTTTGGAAGAGACTAACCACCTGATAGAAATAGCATTCCTCCATGCAATCCAGTCACACTCTGTTCCTTTGCCTTATTAAGGTCTTTCTGTAGCACTTATCCAAACTGTATTTATTAGTCATTGCCACCATTTTTCAACGTCCTGTGATCAGGGGTAGGCTTTTCTATCCTGTCCTCCCAATGCTTAGAAAAGTGCCTGGGAGTGCACTGTTTAAGTATTTCCTGAATAAAATAATATG
Source organism: Nesogale talazaci (assembly GCA_004026705.1). Taxonomy (NCBI): domain Eukaryota; kingdom Metazoa; phylum Chordata; class Mammalia; order Afrosoricida; family Tenrecidae; genus Nesogale; species Nesogale talazaci. Next base: position 81,931 of record PVJH01001610.1, on the reverse strand, counting down.
ACCGAAAAGCATACTCTGGAAAGTGCATTTTAATAGGCACCTTAGTCTATTTTAAATGGCTAAATTTGCAAGAGTTTGTTTTTTCTTTCATTTTCATAACTCTCTACAGTTAAGTACAATTATAACCACAACTCAAGCACCAGGGGATTATAAAGTATGGGGTCTTCCTGCAATTAAGAAAGCTTTTCTTTTTTACCTGTGAAAATAGAGAGGACCTTCTGGTAATAATTGCACATGCTGAGCATTTAACTATAACACCAAGTTCACTGCAAGAATATGCACATTTTTCTATCTTTTGTCTTTATCATAAGCTCTTTAACCCCCTGCTGATCCCAGGACAACTTCCCCTGTGATTTTGATGGCAGGAAATGGAACTACCAATCCTGTACAGATGTCAGGGAACCAGCCTTGCAGACAGCTGGAAGAAACAGGTGTACAGAAATCCAGGGACTATTAACGTATCTAATTGAATAAGTGTTGGTAGTTACAAAAGTAATTAAGAATAAAAGAAAGTGCCTAACAAAAACATTGCCGGTAATCACTGCCAACTTAAAATTTATCTTGTGAGGTATCCACAAAAACGGGAGCATTTTATATCGAATATTACCTTTTGTCTTGTAATTTACATAGGTGTCTTTAATGAACAGCTCTTTTATAGTTCTACTGAGTCTTTCCAGTGTATGTTGCAAATACCTTTGAAACAACAGTATCAGCAATTTAGAGTCAGCAGGCTTCCTCCTGAATATTTATAAAAAGATTTCAAATGTATACTTACCAATTTTCTTGTGAAGCCATGTTGTCTTTTAAAAATTGCTATGTTTTCTCTTATCCTAGAAACTCCCTTCTTTTAAAAGTGTGGGATTTAAAATTTTTTTTTGCCATGACTTCTTTGTTGTAAGTATTTCTACATTTAACATCGTAAATAATTCCATATAGCATTTAAAATAACTTTATTGGGGACTCTTACAGCTCTTAGAGCAATTCGGACATCAATTGTATCAAGCACATTTGTACATATTCTGCAATCTTCATTTTCTAAGCCTTTTCATTTTGTTTGAGACCTAGGTATTAGTGCCTCTTTTCCCCCCTCCTTCTCTCAATCTTCCACTCTCGTGAACATTTAATAAGTTATTGTCATTTTCAAAAGTAAGTTATTATTTTCACACCTTACACAGACCGCTGTCTCCCTTCACCCACATTTTTGTTGTTCTTCCCCCTTTGGGGGAGGGGGTTGTTGGAGGAGTCACATGTCAATTCTTTGCAATCAGTTCCCTCTTTTCTCCCCTTCTCTCCTTGCCTTCCTCCAATCCTCTTGGTATGGCTACTCCCATTTATTTTCCTGAGGGGTTTGCCTGTCCTGGATTCTCTGTATCAAGAACCCTGCTCTGGACCAGCATCCACGCTCTTGTCTAGCCAGATTTGTAAAGTAGAGCTGGGGTCATGATATTGGGGGTGAGGAAGCCTCCAGGAGCCAGATGAATAGTGTATTTTGCTGGAGCCATACTGCACGCTGGCTGACTCCTTGTGACCAGTGTTTGAGAGGATGTCCAATTGTCTATGTATAGGTTTTATGTCTCCACTCCAACTCCTATGCTCTCAAAAATATGATTGCTTGTTTTGAGTCTTCTGATGCCTGATACATATTCTGTCAACACCTCAAACCTTTAAGATCCCAGATATTCTATTTTTTAATAGCTGTGCATCATCTGGTCTTTTCAATACATTAGCTTATGCACCCATTGTGTTGGAAGAATGAGTATCACAGAATGCCAGGAAGCGTTCTTGTGTTGAGGGAAGGCTTGATTAGGGGCCCACAGTTCATCTATATATTGCCAAAATCCATCTATATATTGATATGTATGCCAATATACCTCCATTTTCATAAATTAATATAGTCTGAGGAGAAAGTAACAGGACTGATGGTTTCAGGGGGCCTTGGGAGGAGGACGTGGAGTGAAAGAATCAGTGAACAGACAATTCCTCAGACAGGGGAACAGTTAGGGAATTAAAATCAATGGCCAAGAGGTAGCATAGGGACCTTGATAGTGTTGGAGCATCAGTAATCTAGTTGAGACGAATTGCTAAGAGGCAAATGAAAAGTAAGCCTGGTAGTGGGGCAGGAGAAAGGTTAAAAAAAAACAACAGAAGAAAGCTCTTGGAAGCAAAACAATTGATAGAGGAAGAAGCATAGCTGTACACATATGTCCATATTACATTTTATAGCATTTTTCTTAATTATAGGGGAATCATGGGTTTATTTTAAATCTTAACCAAGGTAAATAATCCAGGTAGAAAAATCACTTATGATGTAGACACATGGAGCATGTGTTCAGACATTTTATATATTGTGGAATATTTTTATCGGGCATTTAAACATTTGTGTGTGCATATTTGCTTTAATAGCTTTATTGAGGGATCATGGGGATACTGTACATGTGTACCCTATACATTTGGTAAACTTTGATATGTATAAATATTTATGAAACTATCCTACAATCAGTATAATGAATATATCTCTCTATCTCAAAAATTTCCTCATATTCTGAGGTAATCCTCTTTTCCTTTCTAGACCAGTTCTTCTCCCATCTACAGACACTGGTTTATTAGATTGCATTGCTAGGACCTTATAAAATGGAGTTTTACATCATGGATTCTTTTTTTAAGTTTTGGCTGCTTGCACTTGGAATGATAATTTTGAGATTCATCTATGTATATATGTGTATCAATACTACATGCCATCTTATTGTTAGAAAGTGCTCCTGTATGTATTTATTACATTGCATTTCTCCATTCACTTGTTGTTAGACATACAAAGTATTTCTAATGTTTAGATATTATAATAAAGTTATTAGAAATATTTGTGTATAAACTTTGGTTTATGCTTTATCTTTCCTGGTTAAACATCTTGAACTAGAATGACTGGATTAACCCGGATGGCCCAAAGATTAAGTTCTTGGCTCCAAACTTGACTCTACCAGATGCTCCATAGGAGAAAAATAAATGGTAGCATGTTCCCCTAGAAATTATAGCTTAGCAAGCCTCTGAACTAGTTCTCCTCTGTTTTATAGGTCTTTGTGAATTGGAATTAATCAGGCAGCATACAGCAACAACATGTAACTTTTTACCAAGCTGCCAAATTGATTTCCTAAATAGTTACATCTTTTTATAATCTTATTTGTAGTCTATTAGAAATGTAATGTGTACACACACTTACTGACATTTGGTATGTTCATTTCAATTACAGACATACATATGTCATAATAAACTCTTGTGGGATACTGTGTATGTCAGGAACAGTGTATGTCAGGGTCACATTCTTACATTATCTTATTGTATCTGTGTGTTGAACACATAATATGAGGAGCTGGATATTTTAGGAAGAACACGGCATCAGGATTGGAGGAAGGCTCATTAACAACCTGTGAGATGCAGACACATTTTCACTTGCTGAAAGTTAAGAAGTCTTGAAGCATTTACTGATGAAAATAAAGAATTTAGGATGCATTCCACCTGACGATAAAGAAAAAAGTATTCATAATCAATAAGTAGCAGCAAGGTACGTGGAGAAAATAAAGCAGCTGTCAAGATTTCCATTAATTTTGAGCCACAATCAATGCCCATGGAAGCAGCTGTAAGGCATCGAGCCACTTTCTGCTGCCAAAACAAAAAACAGAACAGACAAACCCATTGTCATCAAGCCAGTGGTGATTTGTAGTCACCCAATACAGATTTGAATGAAGGCCAGTGAAGCTTTTTCTCATGTACTTTTCTGCATGGTATCAGGAGTGTGAAGTCCCTAGAGATTAGACTCATCGGACATACCATTTCCAAAGATTTATTCCTACTTTGTAGAGTTTTTTTTTTATTCTTCTGATAAAGTCTTGGGTTGAACCAAAGTATTTACTTTTTATGAGGTTCTTGTTATCTAGTTTGCCCCTGTTGTTTTTGAATTTCTAGTTTTAAGATTTTTTGGACCCTAACTGGCTTTGTTTGGTGTGTCTTATTTTGGTCTTCTTTGTTGTTTTGTTTGGAACTGAGTGAAATTCTTGACTCTCCAATAATTTCAACTCAATATGATTCAGCTGCTTCTGACTCATCGACACCCTTTAGGACAGGGTAGAAATGTACCTGTGGGTTTATCAGACTTTAACTCTGGAGGAAAATAGGAAGCCTCATCTTTCTTCCAAGGAGCTGCTGGTAGCTATGGCCTGCAATGAATTTGTAGGTGGCAGCCCAAGGCATAGCCAGTATTTCACCAAATTTGTGGTCTTTGTGGCCACTGTTTGTATGCAAACATACATATATATGGTGATATATAGATAACTTTATTTTCTACTCTCTTAGCTCCTTTTTGGTTTCACAAGTTACATATATACTAGACAGCTTGAGTTTGAGTCCCACAGCTCACTGATGCTCTGTTCCTTTTTGGTCTGTATTTTGTTTTAATTATTTTTCCTTCTATGTCTTCAAGTTCACTATTTCCTCCAACCCCCATACTATATCAAGTCTCTCATAAATCTCTTCACAGAAATTTTAAATTCCACACACTGCATTTTATTTCTCAGAATTTTCATTTAGATATTTGTATTGTATTTTATTTCTCTAACCTATATATATGTATATATGTATATGGAATACCATTAAAAATGCTATAATTTTTCCCTAACTCTAACATTAGTGTCAATTCAGATTCAGTTGACAACTGAAATTGTTGCACTCACAAAATGAATTGTACAAAGTTTTTCATCTATGGTGTGGGTAGGAAATAAAGTCTGAATCCTGGTGCTTCAGTGGGTTGTGCATTGACCTACAAGGCCAGCAGGCATCAGCTGCTTCACAGGGAAAGTTTTCTCTTCTGGTAGAGATTTATAGTCTTGGAAACTCACTGGAACAGTTCTACTCTGTCCCATGGGGTCACTATGTGTCAGACTCTACTTGATGTCAATGTGACACCAACAAATTGTTTTTTTTCTTGTTATATATGTTCTTAATATATTCTTAGTTCCAAGGATAGTGTCCAAAACACAGGAAATGGTTACAAACTATTTTGGAACAAACCTTTATCATTTCTGTCTCTTAAATTTATATCCCAAGTCTGGTTATCACTCTTGAAGGCTAATTGCTGCATTCAAAGACCATCTTGACATTTCAAATTGCATATCTAGTATGTATCTCAAAATTAACATGTTTTGAATGGGGCTCCTCATAACCTCTTAAAAACTCCTCTCACTTCCTTCTTCACAGTAAATGGTAACTTAAGTTTTCATCTTTTCATGCCAAAACTTTGGACTTGGCAGCCTTTTTTTTTTTTACCTTATGCATCCAATTCGTCAGAAAACTGTGTAATCTCCTGAACTCGGTTACTTCATCCCACCTCCACAGTTATGCAAGCCTCTGTCAAGTCTTTCTTGAATTAATGCAAAAGCCTTTCAAACACTTTCTGCCCTTTGCTCCTTTTAGACAATTTTCAACAGAGCAATCAGAGTGATTTTGAAAAAAATGCAATTCAGGTCATGTCACTCTGATGTTCAAAATCATCGAATGGCATCCCTTCACCCTGAATAAAAGCTCTAAAATCCACTCACCAACAATTCTACCCATAACCTGTCTCTTAGTTAACATGCTCACCCCAACTGCTTTTTTTTTATCCTTTGGGTTTAGCTAAAGTTTTTCACTTTCTGAAAATGTTCAGTCAGTGTGGTCCTGCCTCAGGCATTTTTACTTGATATTTTCTCTTTCTGGAAAACTTTCTCATGAGATATCATCATGTCTCACCATCTCATGATTTTCAAGTTCTTGATCATTTTTAAAAATTCCAGTGAAAACTTCCATTACTACTACGTCTAAAAATTAAGACCCATCATCCCTTGACTCAAAATTTCTTGTCTCCATCACTGATTAATTTTTCCTTACTACTTACCACCATATAAAATATTATTTATTAACCATAGTTATTATATGCCCCTCCCACTAAATTTAGTCTTCACGAGATGTGTTAGTCTGGGTAGACCAGAGAGACAAATTCATATACTTGCATATGTAGATAAGAGAGAGTGTTATCTAAAAAGTAATTGTACATTAAGAAAACATCCCAACCCAGTTTAATTCAAGACCATAAGTCTGTATTAGCCCATATATCTGAGACCAATCTATGAAGCCCTCTTCAGACTCATGAAACACATGCAATGAAGCAAAATTCAGGGCGGTCACAAACCAGTGGGTAGAAAGATTTTGGATCCAGTGGTGTTGTAAGCATCTCAGTGCTGGCAGGAAATTCTCTGTGGCTTCTCTGGCTTCAGAAGTCTGGTGTGGCAGTCATGTGCTTATGTTAATTTTATGATTGAAATGTAGGGGTGGAGTCTAGCCTGTTAAGCTGGAAATAGCCATTGAGTAGACAATGAAGCCTCTATGTGGGCATGGCTTTCTCCTGAGACTTCTGGGAAATCTCGCAATAATTTCCCTCATGAAGATGAGAAGCTATCTTCCCCAGTTGTTGGGAGGTAGTTTCAGAGATGATTAATCATGGACAAGACAAGCTGGCAGCGTTTGAGAAGCTGGAGGAGGCAGCGGAGAGACCACACAGCTTTGCCCTGATGGAGCCAGACCTCTGAAACTGGGGCGGCCACATGGAGACCTCTGCCTGTGATGAGTTGCTTCTGCTGTTGATGGACCCTGAGCCCTGGAGGTGAGGTGCCCTGCCAGCACTGGGATTCTGCACCCACTGACCTGTGACTTCGTGAGTTGGAAGAAAACTTTATAGACTGATTTCAGGCATATGGGTTAATTTTGGACTTAAGACTTTGAACTGGACTGGGCTGGGATGCTTTCCTTATATCGATATGCGTGTCCTTGAATTTGTTCCTCTAGTCTACTTGGACTTACACATCTGGTTTCATCCATGTGGCTTGTCCAGCTAGGGCACTAGTGTTTTGTCAGCTGCAACATCTCAAAGGGAGCCATCCTTGTCAGTTGAGCGTCTCCACCCCTACACTGTTCATCCTCAAATTGACACCAGATTAGGTGACTATCACATGAGGGAAATATTTGGCTTCTTTTATTCAAATCTCTATCCACAACATCAGAACAGCACCTGGAACATGACAGATGAATAAATTCTTAATATAATGAGATAATAAATTATTGAATATTCTAGAAGGTTAAGAAGATGGTAATTATCATACATGCTGTTAAATGCCTCTCAGCTTTTGAAATTCTCTCTAAAGCTTTACATATTGATGAATAATGAACTAAATGTGTAGTTTTGAAAATATTTCTGATGGAAATAAGTGGAATGTATTTATGGCAGGGAAAAGCTAGCAGCAGGGGACCAATTTTAAAAGTTTTTTTTGGGGTAATGGTTTCTATATGTTAGGTTTGTACATTGTTGTCCAATGTAAAGAAGCAAATGAAAATGTAAACCTCCGGAAAGATTGGTTTTAGGGGATCAGAGAAAGAGATGAATGAAAATATTGAAATAAAGGAAATAAACTTCTAAGTGTATCTGTAAATTTGTCACATAACTTATAAATTCATGATAATACACAATAATGAAATGGATATAAGAAATAAACAATTGTGGCCTCAAGTATTAGCTCTTTCACTCCTATAAGACTATAAATCAGTGGGTCTCAACCTGTGGGTTGTGACCTCTTTGTGGTAGAACTACCTTTTCACAGGGATTGACCGATTCATAACAGTAGAAAAATTACCATTATGAAGTAGTAATGAAAATAATTTTATGGTTGGGAGTTCACTACAATATGAGGAATTGTATTAAAGGTCACAGCATTAGGAAGGTTGTGAACCACGGCTGTAAGAAAACAGCATAATCACTTTGTAGCTCTTTTCTCATTGATTTTTTGGGGGGGCATCACTGTCCTCTCGTGGTGGTGGGAGTTACCCAGCCTTGCTCCTGGAGAGCCGCTGCTGGATTTGAACCGCCAAGCCCATGGGCCGGAGTACCGCACTCAACCACTACGCCACCGGGGCTCAGCCCTCTCATTGATTTTTGGATAGAATTATTGCTTGTGAATTCGAATTTTACATCAATGAACAGAGATTTTCTGTGTCAGGGTCTCTGAATCAGATCACTTGGTTCTTCCATTTTGTATTGGAATATTCTTCATTTTATGTGGTGACAGTTCTTTTCTCTGTGAGTTATTTTGGAAATTTTATTATGTATTTGAATAATGTTAATGATATTGTTGCTTTGGATGCTTTCATATTTGCATATATTTTCATTTTGTTCCAAGGTCTTTTGTTATCTCCTAACTTGACTGTTGAAGATTTAATTTTGTTAATCTTATTTTTTCCAATTTCCAAGGACACTTTCTAGGTTTTTTGGCATTTATTCTCTTAGCATCCTGTTTATAACTTATGAATATCATCCACTTTTAGACTGCTAATTAGAATATTTTAAACTTCTTTACTTTTCCTTGGTTTTCTCTATTTTCAGGTATTTTCTATTCCTGTTCATTTTGATCTTTCATTTTCATGCTGTATTCACTTGTCCATTTACTTCTAATAAATAAGTTCTCTCTAAAAACTCCACCTAATTTCTTTCAAACTAACCTGGCCTCCACTCCCTCATTTCAAATGGGACAAAAAAATCTGCTCTATGCAGCAGAGGTAGACTACCAATAAGCAAGTTAAGCATGGGTTCACTTGTGCTTACTTACTACTCTGTAGTAAACAGTTTGCGTAGGTTTTTTTTTTGGGGGGGGGCATCACTGCCCTCAGGTGGTGGGAGCAGGAGGCCCAGCCTTTGCTCCTGTGAAGCTGCTGCTGGAATTGAACCTCCATCCCAGAGGGCCTCAGTCCCGTGCACAACCACTACGCCACCGGAGCTCAGCCCTTCATAGGTTTTTAAAGACAAGAAACTGTTCGCTGCAGATTAGTTAGTAATTGAAAGAAATCCAGTGCTTTTCTTGTGGTGATTAAGTAATCTAACACTGACGGGACAGGATTTAAAGTGGGCTCTTTCGTGCACATGTTGTCATTTGCTGGCTGAGACTCATAGGAACTCTCTAGGTAGCAGAAAGAAACACTGGCTGGTCCCGCATCACCCTCATGATTGCTACCTTTGAACCTATTGTTGCAGTCATGGTGTCAAGTCACCTTATCAGAGCCTTTCTCTATTTCACCGACTCTCTCTCCAGGGATTAGTTTTTCATGCTAGCATTACCGAAGTAAATGAGATTAAATAACTCCGTCTTCACCTCTAGTGGCCATTCTGGGTTAATTCCAAGACAGATTTTTCTTTTTGTTTATTTGAAAGTCAACAAAACTTTGCATAGTCTTCTCAAATGCAACAATTCAAATGTCTCAATTCTTTTGCAGTTTTCTGTGTTCATTCCACAAACTTTCCAAGCATATGAAGTGATCAAAAATACCATGGATTGGGTCAGGGGCATTTCAGCCCTCAAAGTGACAGCTTTGCTTCTTAGCACCTGAAATAGTTCTTGCACAATGGATTTAGGCAGAGAAATGAATCACCCGATTTCTTAACTGCTGCTTCCATGAGCATGGACTATGGATTCAAGTAAAAGGAAATTCTTCATAAGTTCAATAATTTTGTGCATTTGTTCTATTTGTCTAATTGTGAGGATTGGGGTTTTCTTGACATTAAATTGAAATCCATATTGGAGTTCACCATTTATTGATCTGTATTAGTAAGTACTTCAAGTCCTCTTGGTTTTCAGGAAGCACAAGATGAGTTGCTAATGAATCTTCCTCTAACTCTGATGCTGCATTCCTCTTCACATGCTCCAACTGCTCGACTGTTTGCTCATAATACAGACTGAATAAGTAGACTACGGATTCAACCTTGACACAGTCCATCCCTGATTTCAACCCATCCAGTGTCCCCTTGATCCGGTTGACCAGTTGCCTCTTGGGCTGTGTACAGTTTGCACATGAGCACAATGAAGTGCTCAGGAATTTCCTTCCTTTAGATTACATCTACAGTTCTTATCCATTCAGTGGAGTGATTTTGCATAGTCAATAAAACAAAAGATAGCAGCTTTCATGTCTTTTCTTCCTTCAGCTAAGATTCATCTGATGTCAACACCGATGCCCTCATTCCATGTCCTTTTGAATCCAGCTTGAATGTCTGGCAGCTGGCTACCAAGGTACTGCTGCCACACATTTGGAATTATCTTGAGCAAAATTGTACTTGCTTGTGGTATGAATGATATTGTTTGATAATTCTGTAGTCTCTTGAGTCACATTTCTTTGGCAAGGTCAAAACGGATATTGCCTAGCCAATTAGCCCAGTAGCTACCTTCCAGATTTCTTGGCATAGACCAGTGAGTGCGTCTAGTGCTGTATCATTTTGTTGAAATATTGCAATTGATATTCCATCAATTCTTGGAGCACTGTTTTTTCTCCATTGTCTTCAGTGCAGCTTGAACTTCTTCCGTCAGTATTATCAGTTCTTGACAATTCCTACCTCTTGAAATGATTGAAGGTTTACCAGTTCTTTTTGGTAAAACGACTCTTTATTTTTTCTGTTTTCTTTTGATGCTTTCTAAATCATTCAATATTTTGCCCATAAAATCTTTCAATATTGCAACTTGAAGCTTGAACTTTTTTCTTCAATTCTTTCAGCTTACGACATACTGAGCGTGTTATTACAAATTGGTATAATTGAATAAGCATCTGAAAAAAGAACAACTTATTTTAAATTGCCCAATGAAGCTTGCAGAAAATACGGTTATGGAGCAATAACAAATTCCTACCTTAGGATGGTATTGTGATAAAGAAATAGTGACTCCCCATAACTGTGAACTTGGCTTGACCATGCATCCCTTTTGTAATTTCGTGCATCACTCCATTATGTTGTGAATCCTAACCTTTCTGATGTTAATAAGGCAGGTTTAGTGTCAGTTATTTTAATGAAGCAAGGGACAATCTGCAGGATTGATTGCATTTAGAGTCCATTTCTTTTGAAGTATAAAAGAAATTAAATAAGCAGAGATCAGATGGGCCTTAGTGCCAACAGAAAAATGAAGTGGAGTCCATCCTTCAGACACAAGAACTTCTACTATGGACCTTCTAGAACCAGGAGAAGATTATTAACAATATAATTGGGTTCCAAGAGATACCTAGTCCAAGAAGATAAGGACTTATCTTAAAGAAGAGACCAAGAGAAACATATTTCTCATGTACCTGGAACCCTTGATTTGTATTGCTAGTCTCCCAAACAGTGAGAGAATTAATTTCTCTCTTTATTTCTGTTGTACAGGATTAGATAACAAAGACAGGTATTATTACTGTAGATTATACTATTTCTTCAAGAAACTTGCTCTGATTATTTTCATGATAAATGAATGCTCATTATTAAGGGACAAATTGGACAGACTGATAGTGTCCGAAATTAAAGGAAGTTAATTTACTCTGGCAAAAGTTTTTATGTTTTGTACAATGTCAACCTAAAATCAATTTCTAAGCTCTTTTAAAGAAACTTAGACAAGACTGGGTGTATGGAATGTGTTTGTAAAGAAAAAAAAATAGTGCTTTTAATTTTTTTATTAAATGGAACGAAACTGGTGGCTTCAAGATGAGAAAAAGAAAAACAGAAAAAAATTGGATGAGACAGGTTGTAGAAGGTTATAATAAGGTTCAATGGAAACATTAGTTTATCTACAAGTTTATTAAAGGAAATGCTCTGCTAAAGCAGGAAGACTTAGTGCTTTCCAAGAAAATAATGTTAGAAGGAAAGAATATAAATATTTTCAGACTTTCAAAATATCTTAACCCACTTAAATGTCTGTAAATACATTGAGATGACTAATTCTTGATTACTATCATGGGCCAGAGAAGGTGAAGCCAGTTTTTATTCACTCAGCAGAAGTCTGCGAGGTTATAAATATTTAAGACAACCTATATCTGGTAAAAATATTTATAATAAACGGACTTATAGCAGATCCATGAGGTAGCTCTCCAACCAATTATGTTGCTTAGGAGATGCGTGGTGGTATAATAATGAAGTCTTGGGCTGTGATCACCATGTTCTCGACCACTAGCAGCTCTGCGAGAAGAAGCCTGAGCATCCTACGTCTGAACACAAGTGCAGTCTCAAAAAACCATGGGGGCTCAACATGAGTTAGTATTTACTTAACGGCAGTAAGTTAGAGTAAATTGTTCCTACTGACTCTAATTGTTAATTATCATCCATTTTTGATTCATTATTCTCAGGAACATTTTTACAGGCCCAAGGTTTTGATTCCTGAAAGTCCAAATCTCAGGATGGGCCTGAGAGTTTCCTATTGGGCCGAGTATATCAAAAACGGCTAGCAGCTAAAAGATTTGCGGACGTCTCAGCAAAAAGGAGGGCCCTCAGTTTTTGCTAACTCATCACCATAATGTGATACTGAATTTTGGGGAGTTAAAACTGCGAGTCACCTCGCCCAATTAAAAAAAAAAGAGCTGTTCCAGAACAAATTGCTCAATTTACTTGGGGGTTTAACAAAAATTGAAGTTCTCTGTTACTCAGAAAAAAGATCACTAGGACAGAATTGAAAACGAAGAAGACCCTCAACGAGAGGGACAGACACATTGTTTGCGACAGTAGGCGCAAGCACAGGAGCAACTGCGGGGCTGGCGTCGGACGGGACAGTGCTTCATTGTGTCCCGCAGATGTTCCTCTGGGTGGGACCAGACTGGATAGCACCTAGCAGCAGCCCCAGCAGCCTGCTCGAAATCTGCCCCTTGTCCCTTTGTGGTTCTGTGCTGGCTTGTGTTCTGCTGTAATATTAGAAACTGTGTGACTGGTATTTTAAATGTTTGCCGGGTCATCCATGGCAAGCAGGTTTCAGTAAAGATTCCATATTAAGAACTGACTACAAAGAAGGAATAGACATATGATTAATGGAGGGCAGATTAAAGTTGTCAAGGATTGGATCCCCACTCAAGAAATAAAACAGCACATATCTGCATGAGACCTCCTTAATGTGTGAAAGGGCAAAGGTGTCACTTTAAAGATTAAGGTGAGCCAGACTCATGCCATGATTTTTTAATTTCCTGATATGCATGTAAATGCTGGATAAGAAGAAAGAAAACCGAGAGAAGAACTGATGCATTTAAATTATGGTATTGTTAGAGAATACAAACGTGTGATGGACTTCCAGAAGAACAAACACATCTGTCTAGGAGGAAGTACAGTCAGATTGTTCCTTAAATGTGGGATTGGTGAGATTACACTTCGCGCTTTTTGAGCATAGCAACAAGGCAGAACAGTCCATGGAGAAGAACAGCCTGCCTGATAAAGTAGTGGTTTAGTGACAAACAGGAAGACACTTACATCGTGGCTGTGGCTGCAATAAAGGGCTCAAAGATAAAAAATGTTGTGAGGATGATGTGATAGGTAGCTTTGTCATGCCAACAGGACGAAAGAAGGTGATAGGTATGTTTGTGGTGACGACATGGCCAGAGAACACGTGTGAGATTAATTGAAAGGCTGGAGATACAAATGGCTCGCTAGTCTCGCCTTTCCCTCTCTTGCTCTTGGATCATCGGACCAGCCGGCAGCCTTGTTTGTTCTGTGCCTCTATTTGCAAGCTACACTACCCATGGGATACCTAATCCATGGACTGTGTCGCTGTAAGTTGAGGTTCCTTCAAGCCCTGCTTCACCATGCGACTGGAATAAACATCCCTTGAGCTGGGGACTATCAGACCCTGTCACCTGACTGACTATTGGTGACCTGTTTTGTTGTTTGCTGCCTATGACCAGATAGCCTGAATTGCTCTACAGAGGATTACCTGGAAGCCCTTAGGACTTGAAAGACTGCCAGTATATTAGCGGTCTCACAAAAGTGAGTTGCACTGAGTCATTCGTACTGCTTTATAGAGATTAGTTAACTTTATTTCTTATATTAGATCTTTCTATACATAAAAATATACATAAAATTATTAGTGTTCTGGTTTTGTTTCTCTAGAGAACCCTGTCTAACACAGATGCTATCAGTCATGCTTCCTTTAGTTCTGTAGCACATTGGAACTTATGAATTGTAACTGATTCAACTACTTAAAATAGCTGATAAGATTTTTGATCCTACAGAAGCGCTAGGAATTTTAAGAGTAGTACTGGATAATGGAATTGTCTTTGGTTTTCTTCTAGTCCAACAAGAAGGTTATGCAGCGGCCAATACCTCCTTCTGCACTAAAATAAAAATTGTAGCAGAAGTAGAGCAAAGTATCAGATTCCCCAAAAAAGGCCACTTGGTTTCAAGTACCCCTGGATATAAAATCCCTGCCTCTTAGATATCTTTATCAAGTTATCCTTAGGGGACTAACAATCTCTGTTTTTAAATTATGGTGCTGGGAAAATGTTGAAAGTACCACTGACTACGAAAAGGACAGACAGGGAGAACGATGGCCAGAATGCTCTTTAGAGGGAAGAGTGGTGAGCCTTCATCTCTAGTACTTTGGCAATCTTGTGAGGAGAGATCAATCCCTAGAGAAGGACATGACCCTTGGTAAAGTAGGAGTGCAGCAGAAAGAGGAAGGGCCTTAACAAGAATGATTGAGTGGTTGCGGCAGTGATCTCACTCATAAGAACAATTGTGAGGATGACACATGGCCAGCAGTCTTTCTTTCTGCATACATAAGATTGTTTTGAGTCAGAACCACCCCCAAAGCTCCTAACAGCACAAGGCTTAGGCATTGGACCATGGATCAGATTAATGCTGCTATAAGCTCTACTTATACTTATGGTTATTATCATTAAAGTAGGGAAAATTAGATGTTCTATGAAAGTTATCAGCAATTAATTGATTCAGTATGTTAGTCTGGGTTGACCAGAGAAACAATTTCGCAGGCATTCATACGTGTAGAAGAAAAAGCTTTTTATACAAGAGCAACTGAATATTGAGAAAACATCCCAACCCAGTCAAGATCAAGTCCATAAATTTTATGTTAGCCCATCTGTCTGATAGCGGTCTAAAATTTCCTCTTCAGACTCACGAAACACATGCAATGATTCTGAATGCAGAAAGATCACAGGCCAGTGGGTGGAAAGTCTTGTGGATCCTGTGGTGGTAGAAGCGTCTCAATACTGGTGTGGGTCTCCACATGGTTCCTCCAGCTCCAGGACTCTGGCTGCATCAGTGTAGCTCCATCAGACTCTTCATCATTAATGTCTTGTAGGGCATGAGTCTGTGTCCTACTTCCAGTAAGATATTAATCTTAGCACCTCCAAATGAGGTCATAAAGCTACAACATGATTGGCAGGCTAAATTCCGCCTCTTCCCTCCTAAGTCTCAAATTGACAACAGATTATGTAACTACCACAACTCAGTGTACTGATTTGTTACTGTAATAATTAAGTTTTGTGTTAACTTGGCTTAGTTAGAATTCTCAGTGGTTTGACACTTAAGACCTAGGTGTCATGTATAACATGACACAATGTAACCAACCCCATAATTGGATCTTCTGTGAACAGTCAATCAGTTCAGGAAGATTCTGGTGATGTACAACTCAGGTCACAGTCCTATTGCAATTGTTAGAAAGTTTTCTCAGTTTGTGGTCTAATTCTCTAAGTAAATCCTGTGGGAATGTTACTTTGCTTCTCACTGGTTCTAGATGTATTATCTTTTATCTCATGGACCTCTAATTCTTCATACTTGATACAATGGTCTGCCCAATTGTTTGCCGACCCTGGAAACCATTATTGGCCTGCCATCTGATCTGCTGAATTTGGATTTAACCATCTCTACATCCACCAGTCAGTCTGTGCTCTTCCTGTTTCATCGCTTTCTTGTTCACCATCCTCCAAAGGCACTTGAGTAAAGAGCCTTCAGTTCAACATTTAAGTAATGGGCTCAAACTAGACAGAATCTAGCCATTTTTAAAAACTGTGTTAGCTGTTGCCTTGATATAGATTTCTCTCTGGTTCGGCAATGGCAAGGGAAGTGGATATATCCAAGCTCCACTGCCTTTCTTATTGTTGTCAAGATCAGGCATGCCTCAATTCTCTATCTTACTTCTCCTATTCTGACACCAACCCTTCTACTTACAGCACTTTATTCCATTAATTCTTTGCAATGATCACACAGAACTCAGCCAATACTAGGAACTAAGAGGGGTTACCAGGGAAGTTAATAAGCTTCCACAAGTCAGGATCAGCAAACAGTAAGAATCTATCTACAATACCACCTCAACTCAGTTAGGAGCCACATCTCTTTCCAGTTTTCTTCTTGTGATCCCTTGACCTTTGGCTATGTGGACCAGGGAGCCAGAACCCATCTTGTACTATGTCACAGTTTCATAGTCTCAGGCTAGGTGAAGAGATGGTACCCCGTAGTCTTGGTGTTGCTCCTCTGAGTGTCTTTGCATATTGTCTCAGTGGCCTCGGACCTACCATCCAATCTGCTGACAGATTGGATGGTACATATGGTTTCAGCAGCCTCTACCACTTCGGACAGAGGTCTTGGATGTCCTCTTCCATATGGTCCCAAGATTTCTCTTTGTGACTTTCATATATCAAGGAATGATTTTGATGGAAGTTTCCTTGTCTTTTGGCTGTTCATACCTCTATGGTTCATAGTTCTTAAGTATGTAGTAGAGTTTAAAGATGCCTCCAAGGAAACAAAGGATGTGACTTGGTTTACACCATCTATTCAGGTCAGAATTTAGCCCTGCTACATTGAGGGCTTAGCCCATCTTGATCCTGTAAGAGCAATCCCCTCCAAAATGAGATCATAACCATGGGCACATAGTCCAGAATGATAATACATCATATTAGGAAATACAGCTGGAAAGACTACATTGATTCTGTATCTGTCATCTATTCACAGCAACATGACCACAGGATTTTAAGAAGGAATTCATGTTCTCCCCTTGTGTTCATTGGCTTTCCTTCTCCAGAGAACTCAGCCAAACACAATTACTAAGAATCAATATGTATATTGATAAAACCTACGCTGCTGATGGGATCTTGGTGATGTTGTGGCTACTTCTTGGCCTACTGATAAGGAGGTTGCCAGTTTGAAATGACCAGCTGCACCATTTGAGAAATATGAGACTCTCTATACCTGTAGAGAGTTAAAGTCTAAGAAACTAATAAGGGGAGCTCTGTCTTGCCTTATAGACTTATCTGCTATGAGTTGGCACTAACTCAATGGCAGTGAGATTTTTATGATTTGTTTTTAATTCTGTTGATGGAGAAGGTCTTCTTCAAAAGGTTTCCCGCTGACACAGAATCAAGTAGTTCCTCTAAAGGGACCTTGACCTGTGCTAACCTTTCCAAAAGATTATTAAATATTGGATGCTAAATGAGAATGTGATGAAACAGTGGCTAATGACCAGGGCTTTATAAGTGATGGTGTCGTAAGTTTTAAAAACATGCACCAAAAACATCTGGCTATCCAAAAGGTAATATAAATAAAACAATCTTTGTGGAAGAAAGTATGTTATCCTATGTAAACAGGATTTTGTAAAAATCCTTTATCCAAAGGACAGAATGTATGAGAGTCTAAAATCTGAGTCACTTGATGTGTGTGTGTGAAGCCTTAACTATATTTTAGGTCTTAATGTGTGTCTGCACTCCATATTGATGTTAACATTTTCCCTTTTAACACCATTTTTCTCTTCAATGTTCAACTTTTGTGACTTTAAAGAAACATTCTCCCTCTTCAATCAAACAGACGCTGAATGTCAGAGCATATACTTGAGAAGTCTTGATGTATTATAAACAATATTTTTTACAATAGAATCCCAGAAAAAGACATACTTGAGAAAACAGTTTTAAGAACATGTTCTAGCAAAAACATGTCACACAATTGTCTTTTGAATATCCTGTAATTATCTAGAACACCTGTTCTCAACCTGTGGAATGTGACCCCTTTGGGGGTTGAATGACCCTTTCACAGGGGTCTTCCAATTCATAACAGTAGCAAAATGGCAATGATGTAGTAGCAATGAAAATAATTTTATGGTCGGAGGTCTTTACAACATGAAAAACTTTATTAAAAGCTTACGGCATTAGGAAGGTTGAGAATCACTGATGTAGAAGCATACATGTTTGAAATTATGTACCCTTATCATGTAATCACAGTTATACTTTATCCACCAACCCCTGCTAAGCCACTGATTAAAAAAAGTTTGCTTCTAATTTCCATGATTTCCTGGAAACCAGTGGAATATTAAAGTCTCTATTCTTTCTTTGACACCCTAGAAACTTCTGTATGTGTACTGTGAATTAGATTCCCTGTTCCCTATTTGTGGGTCATTCAGTTTGCAGTTTAGCTAGTGTTGTATCCTTGTTAAACCACTCCATTTTATTCAGAAATCGTGTTCAAATTTTATCTATTATAGTTCATTTAATGTAAGTGGTAGTGACGTAAGAAATTTTCAAGCAAAAGCATTCATAATCCTTACACAATCTCACTATATTTTTTTCATTTATCATGAAATTTGATTGTGTCTCAGTTTGAGTGAATTAGCCCTTTTAACATGAGTCCTGAAATGAAGAAGATAACATGAAAAATTAAAGTTATCAAGCCATCCACATGCAACAGAAAAAAAAGAGACAAATATCCTTCTGTGAGATTTCAGATCCCTGTTCAAATTATTATTATTATTATTAATTTGCTGCATCAACCTACAATGACTCAAAAATGGTGATCATTTAAAATAAATAATAATAATTAAATAGCATACATAAAGAGGCTAAAATTCTCATTGTGCTGAGCATGGATGGTCTTTTCACTTATAGGGGCTATTTTCTTTTATAAGAGCTAATGACGTTGACATCAGGCATATCTTCTAGAAAGAATTGAATGAAACAATCTCCAGGGCATCTAGAACATATGTTAGAAGCCATAAAATAATATTTCAATAGGTGAAGAAGATATATTTGAGAAAATGAGACAGAAGCTAGGAAGTGGAGTGCCTGGGTTTTATTACTGCATAATCTTTTTCATATGTTTCAGTAGATAAGGATAGAATTCACCTGAAATTACTATTTGATTCAGAATGCAGAAGAGAAGAATCTCAAAGACCCTGGAAAACATAAAATAAAAGGAAGTTTCATTGTTTCCAAAGGAAAAAAAACCCAAATAGAAACGTATATTTTTCTTTCATACAAGAACAATATCTTCATATCAATGCAACCAACTTGGATTTTGCATAAGACAGGTCAAACTGGTCTTTTATGTATAAATGTATAAATCAGCAGTCAGGAGAGACATACTGTTAGTGGACAGACTACATATTAAATATGTATACTTGCCCATAAGAAAAGACCCTATATACGGAGATCTCTAAGTACCTGAGAGAAGACAAGGACAAAGATGCGTTGAATTTGAGTTTGTCTACCCCAGTTATAAGATTTGAATCCCATTAGCAAATACACTGCTGCAGACTATGCCCTTAGGAGGGAAGTTTGGAATTCTTTGCTTCACAGTGTTTATTGCATATACGACTTCCCCTCAGTATCTTCTGAGTTAGAAGTCTTATTCCTGGCCTCAATTTCCTGCGTATGGTCCACATGGCTCATTTTAGATTGAAGTATCTGTTACCTTATCTAAGAGTATCTCCTATCCATCCAAGGTGCTTCTCACATTTGAGAAACGTGATGGGTAGTTCATTTAGAGATAACACTTTAGAGAAAACATTGCCAAAGACATGTGTGTGGGATTATATTACAATTTATTTTTTATACATACTTCAGGTATATTTACTCAACTAGTAATTTTTCCCACTTCTTTGAAAACAAAACAAACAATGGGATAAGTGAGAGAATGGGAAAAATGTGTGTTTTCCTGGGAATTCTTTTAGATCTGTGTCATGCTGTTACCAGAAATTCATAGCCCTGGGGATATAAACTTGAACATTTTCATAATTCTGCTCTTTATGGAAAGATGCAATGAATCATAGCCTTGTAATAGATTACTCATTGGGCTGACAATCACATAGACTAGCAGTTCAAAACCCCCAGCTACTTCATGAGAGATAGATGAGATTTTTTAACCCTCATAAATATTTAGTCTCAGAGACACACAGAGCAATTCTACTCTGTCTTTTATAGTTGCTATGATTCTAAGTTGACTTAGTGGTGGTGAGAGATAGAAAGACCCAGGGGCTATACTCTTCAGTTCTCTTCAGACTTTCCTGCAGATCAAGATATAAACAAGTTTCCTGTATGTCTATCTTCTCATTTACTGTTTGTCTTCATAGAGTCATAAAAGTAGCTCCAAACAGATTTAGGAAGGCTACTTAACTCTAAGAAGATTGCCTTAATTTTCCTTACTTAAAACCCTCTAGCTATTAATCTGAGATCATCAAAGTTGAAAGATAACCAATGTGTTTGATTTTGCCTAAGTTATTATCATAGTAATAAAGAGTGTGGATGATAGAAAGTTCCTGACATAAGCAAAGAGGTCCCTTTAGTATTTTTTGATTTGTTGCATGTTATGCAGTATCTGAACCATGGAAAAGAAGGACCAGTATTTATCATAAGACTATATTAATAAATATATTACACTGGATAGTATTTAGCTTGAGGCATTTTATCTGGATGTTTGTATCTGAAGCTATTTAGAAGGGCTCCATTAAGAGATGATTGCAGGCAGGGCTATCACAGCACTGTGAATTAAAACAGCTTGACTGGATTATTATATATTCATTGCACTCACAAAAATTAATGATAATGACAAAAGCCAATGTAGATATAATTTTAGGTTTCACTAAAGAGGATTTAATCTTCCTACAAATCAATGCGATATTATCCCCAAATAGAGGAATTGTGTCCATATTCTTTGACCAAGAATTTATTCAAAAGGGAGCAGAAAGTCAATTTTAAGTCATCCACTTAATCACAGTTTGTTATTATATTGAAATTATGTAGCAACTGCAAATCCTACAGAAATTCCTGAACCAGTGAGAGGTAACATTACAGTCAGCATTCCATGTTTGGGGAAGGAACTCTGGTGTAGCTTGCATGCCTTCCAAATCTGGCGTCATCATCACCCAGAGAGGTTTTTGCTTTCTTCTCAGAGATACTTACCTTCTCTATGGATGATGCATTTATTTGGAATTCATGACACAGAGGGAATGCATATGTTTTGAAATATAAATATGGAAACAGGTATTTCTTGCCCTGTGGGGTTTTGTGACAAACTGACACACAGTGCTAATTTCTTGCTTTATGAAGCTGATATTTCTACAAGAGTCCATAATTTTTCTCAACTGAATTCATGCCTCTAATAAGTTCTCTCAGAATGAAATGAATCCTTTCACTGAACTTTGAAGAGGGCCTTGTGTTGCCCTATAAAGTCAAAGGGTTGGTTAGCTTAGATCCCACATTCAAGCTCCATTTGTAATAGGACTTTACCGAGAAAGGTTGAGCACGGTGTCTTTTTGTTTCTATGTAACCAAGGAAGAGGTGTTAAGGGGCTTAAATTTGAGTGCTTTCCAGAACTGAGACTACAGAATTAGACCCTCTATTTCAGTAAGCTCTGTGAGAAGCTAAGGAACTCTAGGAACAAAGTGGTTACTCATTAGTCTGTTTACTACAAGGTCAGCCATTCGAATCCACCACTTACTCTGAGAGAGAAAGACAGGACTTTCTACTCCTGTAATGAATTACTGTCTTGGAAACCCACAGGGGCAGTTCTACTCTCTCTTACAGAGGTACTCTCGGTTGGCATCCACGTGACCACATGGGATTCGAGTTTTTGGTTTGAGGAGGCATGACAACTATGGGGTAGGCACAGCTGCAGACCTTGCACCCTTCTCAATGCCTTTGGCTGAGGGTGGTGGCATCGTGGGCATCGTTTGCTTGGTCCTGCTCTCATACGTGTTAGACTTTCTTTAATGTACTGCTCCATTGGAAAGAAATTTCTGGCTAGTTCTTTGCTGTCTGAGCCTGATTCTATGTACTCATATTATCTGCAGGATAAAGACAACTACAGAATATCCAGGTCAGAGAAGGCTATCTTTGGAATAGTCCTTAGACAATGGAGAGATATCAAATTCACTGGTCCTTTATGGCCCTTCTCTAATTGCATTTGAATCACTGACCACAAAAGGTACCATTAGGAGCTGAGGAAAGGCAGTTCTGTATCAGTATCCTAGACTTCAGTGGCTATTGGGACAGGTTGGGATCTTGGAGTAGGGATGGAAAGCAGAACTGGAAGCATGGGAGCTTGACTTTGAAGTCCCCAAGCATGTTCTTTTCTTATGGTAAAGGAATCTTACAGTTCCTCTAAAGTCCAGAGCGCCTGAGTGGAGGTCAAATCACTGGGTGCAGAGGATCTGCTGTCTCACACTAACTATTTACAGGAGAGTTATTGATATCCTAAGATTCAAGAATTACATCTTCTACTTATTTTCCAGGTGGTGCTGGGAGGTATCATGGTAATTCAACAGAATTCTGGGCTATTCTGAGATTCCAGGAACTGGGTCTACTTAGGGGAACAGTCAAGGAGTTCCCTGGCAAAGGTGATTTCTATAAGAGCCAGGTATGGTGCCCCCCTCCCTTAGTGTGAAGAACATTACAATAGGTGGGTGCAAAATAAAAGTGCATGATTTTTACGAAAGTTAACAATGATCATGTGCAAGGGATTATCAGGGGATGAAGAGAATCCTGAGTTTAAAAAGGGAGTTATTTAATTAAGCACCTGCTATCTAAAAGAAATAGATGATAAATGATAGATGGATGATGATGATGATGATGATAGATAGATAGATAGATAGATAGATAGATAGATGATAGATAGATAAATAGAGATAGGGACAGGTAATGTGCAATTACCTATTAGCTATTTTTTTAATTAGAAAGGATGAAACTAAAGGTTTATTTTTCTGTAGATTCCAACTCATCATCAACTCATGTGTTTCAGGGAGCACTGGACTCCATCAAGATTCCAACCACTGAAGTATTATTGAAGTAGATCTACAGAGTCTTCTTTTGAAGTATTTCTAGGCAGATTTCAGCTAATAACTTTTTGGTTAGCAACAAGATGCCTGGTTGTTTGCACCACTCAGAGGTAACCAAACCCAAACCCACTGTGGCTGAGTCCCATCAGAAGTGCATTCAGACCCTGCAAGACCAGAAGAGAATTGCTCCGTAGGACTTTTGAAGATGTACATTTTTATGGAAACAGACTGTCCTATCATTCTTCCATGGAACCCAGCTGTTCAGGCAATGATCCAAAGCAGGACAGTTAGCTGAGATCATACGTGACAATAACACATTTTTGGACACTTAATTGCCCTCTAGAAATTCCTACTCGTCCTGGGGAAGGATAGCCTGTTAAGAAGGATTTCCCACAACTAAGCAAGATAAAGGTTTTGAAGCATTGCAATAGAAATAGTTAAACCCTTCAATGACCTCCCATTGAATTGATAGTATTGTCAGATTTTCTGGGAGACTTACAGAGCTCTTTACATCGTCTCCCCAGTTTTCTTGCTGTTCATAGTGTTTCATTCAGTTTCTTGATTTTCCAGATTCTCGCCAGTCTGGAGTACTTTGCAATGTTGTATAGGTGGTTTTCCACATACCTCAGATCTGCTTCTATTTCTCATGGTTTTAGGTCGTCTTTCTGGCAATAAGATTTATGTGCTCCATTCCTAAAAACTCATCCATACCCACTGCCTCAACTCGACCCTCTGTATGGTGTCCTGGGTGGTACATTGTTATCACAGCTGATAGTTTCACCTGTCTTTTCCTTCACAGCTACCTGTGGGCTTGAACCTTGAACCCTGGGTTAGCAATTCAACCCTTACCTGACTGTACCACCAGGGATCATTTTTCTCTCTCATAATATTCTTTTTATTTAATAGATAACACTTTGTAATTATATCTTTGTATTTATTAAAAATGATTTGCATTTTTAAGAGACTAAATCACTGTGAAGATGAGGACTCTGACAATTTAACTACTGAATAACAAGGGCCCAAGTGAAGTTATTTTATCATAGTAGGCCTTTGCTATTAAAAATGTTTGATAAATTACTAGTCCTTATTTATGAAAATGCAATCTCGTTTTAGTTTTCAGACTGACACAACTAAGGGGAAATTTAGTTATATAATTGTTGTTTTTGCAGAGTTTTTGTAGGTTTCATATCCTTACACATGTCTGCTGTATATGTGGGATGCCATACTTTTCAGAGAGACCTTGATATCCATTTGCCATGTGTCTAATGACATATAAACCCAAGTTCTGTTTTCCCAGCACTTTTAAGGATTATTTTTGCTTTAACTTCTACTATGTCTTTACTTTTGTCTCTTTCTGCTTTTAGACTTGGGCATTACCTACTGACTTTAAATCTACCTGGAATACTTCCTACTCTGGGAGTTGTTTCACATTTTTCTACTTCAACATTTAGAACTCTCTAAGGACTTTGGATAGCACTCAAACTTATGACTGCTTCTATTCCTGGTTCTCTCAGGTTTATTACACTAGCTTAGCAATGGGTCAGGGCCTGAACTCTAGTGCACCTTGTCGGATCCTTATTTGATCCCTCACTGCATCCACTGTCCTGATGAGCAACTTTCTTGCTCAAAAGTTGCAGGGTTTCCATGAGGAGGTGTATGTCATAATTATGTCTTAGGGATCTGTGTAGCAATAATGCTTTACTTCTTCTCACACTACCTCTTCCTTCATTTGTCTCTTGGTCAGACTGGATTGCATCTGCTTTGGGACTTGGATAAAAGACCACACGGCATGGACTTGGGCCTCCTACTACAGCTCAGAAGGACTGGATAACAGTATGTGGTACTGCAGGGGAGCTGTGATAAGACCAGTGATAAATTCAAGATTGGAAAAAGATAGACAAAATTCCCATATTTCTCTCTTGTAGGCTACTCAAAGCAGTGTAAAACTACCCAATAAATAAAATACAAGTTTACTTGTGTTTACCTATTAATCTGTGAACAATTTTACATTTTACCCCATTACTTCAAAGATCCTGCTTGCTAGATATGGCTGATACTTGTCTCTCAGCCAGCTCTGCAACAGCTTCATTCAGAATCAGATTCTCTTTTCCACTCTGTGATTCCTGATAGAGAAGGAGTGGAGCACCCAATAGGACGGTCAGCATTGTGTGTTAGTCTGAGTAGACTAGAGAAACAAATTCATAGACACTCATATGATATAAGGGAAAGATTTATATGCAAGAGAAATGGAACATTGAGAAAACATCCCAACACAGTCTAGTCCAAGGTCAAAAGTCCAATATTACCCCATATGTCTGATACCAGTCAATAAAGTCTTCTTCCAACTTACGAAGCATGCGCAATGACAACAGAACAATCAGAGACCAGTGGGTGCAGAGACTTGTGTATCTAGCTGGGGTAGAAGCATCTCGGCTGGCAGGGGTCTCTCTGTGCCTTTTCTGGCCCCAGAAGTCTGGTCCCATCAGGGCAAACCCATGTGGCTTCTCCTCTGGCTCCTCCAGTCTCCAGAAATCAGAATTGATCAGCATGCTGTCATCTCATCTTGTTAGTAGTTTGTCTCTCAGGAACTCTGTCTCTCTCCTCCAATTGGGAAATACTGTGAGACCTCCTAGAATTCTTAGGAGAAAGCCAAGCCCACACAGAGGCCTCATTGGCTATCTTCAGAGTGGCAGACTAGACTTGACCCCTACACTCCCAACTATGAAATTGACATCAAGTACATGACTGCCACATATGGATTTGTTTGTCCTTACTTATTCATCTGAATGAACAGTTTCACATATTAGTGTTGAAACTCAATAAATAAACTTAAGTAAAGGAGAGCTTAGCATACTTATTGGGTAATACTGACTCCAGGATCTTTTCCTCTTTGTAATCCTTCTGAAATAGTCTTGGATGTTGAATTAACCTGTTGACCTCTAACTGCTCGATGATCTGCAATGTTCTTTGAAGGGTTATTTAGAAGGAGAAGTGGGTATGGTAACACACAGATGGTATTGTATTCCCCCTTTTCTGATGTCACTTCCAGTTTTCTCTTTTCCGTGCCTCCCTGGGCTACCACCTTCCAAGTAATGTAACTAATTGTAACCCTTTCTTCCTGAAAATTTATACTGGGAAGTGTATCCAGAAGGACAACATTTCCGATAATAAATAGAAGCAATATATAAAATCAAATGAGAGAGTATCAGATTTTGAAGTATAATTTCATGAGAAATGACTCATTTTTAATGACGAAAAAATGACTATATTTTAGGTCAAGGCTTTTATACCTTTCCAGAGTATGTCCTAGGAGCCCTGGTGTCATAGTGGTTATGCAAACAGCTTCTAACAGCCAGGTCAGCAGTTCAAAACCACAAGCCACTCCATCGGATAAAGACAAGACTTTCTACTCCTGTAAAGTTGCATTCTCTGAAAGGCTGTCCTACGGGGCTGCTATAAATCAGAATTGACAAGCTGTCAGTGAGTTACTGTTGAGTTAGTGTATCTTCTGATTGGAATTGCAAATGCCCTATGTGGTTTGGATATCAAATTTTTAAGCAAAACACTATGAAAAATAAAATATGTAAATAATAATCTGGGTAGAGACTCATCTAATAGTTTGAATTAGCAAGCAATGGGACATTTTCCTTCATTTTCATAAAAATAAATGTCTTTTTTTTAATAGCTTAAGATTTTTTTTAAAGTAAAACTGCCATCAGTTTGGACTACCAATTTATTATATTTAGAGGTTGGGCATTCTCTTCATTGAGGAGTCTCCAGTTCCTAGAGTGAGTTAAACTATGCACTGTCAACTTACCAATTACAGCATTTAAATCTTCAGGGTTTTTTTCTCCATATGAGGCAGGAGCAAGATGATTACAGATCTTTTTGAGTGTTAATTGTGTCATCCAAATAAGTCTCCCCTGAATAGTAGAGATGTAAGTCTATTTCTGATGCAAGCACTGATTGACCTCCATTATTTTACTCTCTGGACCTAAAACACTTCTCTATAGAAGTCTAATCAGAATAATTGCCTATGTCCCTAGAGTTATGTGAAAATTAGATAATGTCAGCAAAAGTGCTTTTTAACTTCTATAGTGGTATTATGACCTTTTTTCTTCACCTAGAACAAGTCTGAAAATAGTTCTGTGATAACCTCTCATTAAAGTTTGGAGTCTATTTCAAACCAATGATATGGAAGGAGAGTAGCTATCGACCATCTTGAATAACTAATAGGTAGAGTTTGGGAGCAGAAAAGGAATAGGAGAGCCACAAAAGGAAATGTTAAACTTTGGACACAAATATTGGCTAGCAAGTGGTAAAGTTCCTTTTCAGATATACTAGACACATTCAGTCTCTCAGAAATGATTATGATAGGCAGCATTATCAACAATCTAAATTTTAAAAATTGTCAACATTTTAATGTTGTCCTTGAAAGAGGACTCTAAGTTAGACAATTCTCTTAACCGGATTTGCTCTCCCAGGAACTTTCTGTGTAGTCAAACAAGTTCTTTAGGGCTTTAGAGTTCACAGTGGAAAAAGAGGCAAAAATAAAACTGAGAATGAGTGTGGGGGATAGGAAACTTTGGGTAAAATTGTTCCCAGAATAGTTTGGAGCATTAAAACAATGAAGTTGCTGAAATGAGTAAAGAAAGTGTCAAGGAAGGAAAATATCTGATTACAGATTTTACTCATGTATATCCTTTTTAGTGGGTAAAGATAACAAGTAAGAAATTTGAGCTATTATGAAATTAGTCTGAGGCTGAGTAATTGTCTTTCCTGCGCTATTATTATTTTTTGTTTAAAAATGCTAATGTTTTTACAATGAATAAGATGCCAGGTAAACAAACTGATAAGAATAAAGAAGAATAGGCCAATAAATAATGAGAACCATAAGTTGTTGATGTTGCTATAATGCAAATCCCTACAGGGTATTTGGAGGACATGATGGCATTCTCTTCCCATGAAGAGCTACATACTCGGAAAGCCACAGGAGGACGTCTCCCTTGTCCTACAGCAGTGGTTCTCAACCTGTCGGTCCCGATCCCTTTGGGGTCAAACAAGCCTTTCACAGGGGTCACCTGATTCATAGTAGCAGCATTATGGTTATGAAGGAGCAACAAACGTCAGTTTACGCTTGGGAGGTCACCACAACCTGAGCAAGCGTATTAGGAAGGTTGAGAACCACTGTCCTGTAGGGTCACTATGAGTTGAAATTCACTCAACAGCAGTGAATTTGGTTTGGAAGGAAGTCATCACCATTTTATAGGAAAGGGAACAATTAAATGGGAAATTACAATTACATATTTAAAGTAAAGCACACATTTTTTTCGTCATTGTAATGGAAAAATTCCAAAAATGTATCAATGATTTTAATTATGATTTTTTTCTACTTGCTCTTTTAGGGGTTCAGAAAACAAATCATATGAGCCCAGAGTGCTGTTTAAAAAAGTTTCCTTTGAGAACAATTAGTTATGTCAGTATCTCCATACTGCATAATGAACCACCTGATTTCATTCACAGTCATCTGCATCGGAATGCAGGAGAGATGATATTTTTCAGCTCAGAGGTTTCTTCAGGGGAATACTAATTAAGCTGATTTAGAAGAGATTGGAAATCTACCTGCCGTATACATTGTGTAGAGTCCATGACTATCATCTAGCATTAGAGTAGAGCTCAAATAAATATTCAAGTCATATCTTATGGCTCTATGAATGTGTTTCTACAAAGTTTTTTAAATTTTAAATTGTATATTTTTTTCTCAAAGGAAAAAGAGTATCAGGGTTCATATTCTCATTCTGCCACTTCAGTTACTATGAACAACTTGTTTTGACATTCTGGGCCTCAGTTTTCTAATCTATGAAATGCAAATATAATGCAATTATCTACAAAATCCATTCTAGACTTGCTATGAGGCATGAGTAAGTCAATATATTAAAAACATTTTTATAACATATTTGGAAACACACGGGAGGACTTCTATCTTTACTGTGAGTTTAAATTAACTCAATAGGAGTGAGTTTGGTTTGGAGCAAACATTTAGAACAATATTTAATCCATGGTTGGTGGTGTATAGTGCTGGGTTTTTAAAAAAGAGTTTTTTTTAACACTTCATCCACATGCCATGCAATTCAATAATTCACTTATATCAAAAAGTTGTAAAGTTATCACAACATTCACTTCTAGAGCATATTTTTGTTCCTTGTACTCGGTGCTATTCATGTAGCAATTACTTTTTCTAATTGTGGCAAAAATATCCAGAACAAAGCATTCCCCAATTCCACAACTTCTACATGCATATTTCAGTGCCATTGAGTATACTCTTCATGTTGTACAACCATTATTGATATCCTTGACCAAATTATTCCACTGCCAATAATATAAATTAAATACTGGTTTTTATTAAGGTTAAGAACACAGATTCTTGAGGAAAATTTCCCTGAATGTCAAGTCTGGTCTGACAGATACAAGTGGTGTGTCCTTAAGCGATTTGTTTAGTTTATGTATCAGCATCTGACCATCTTTAAAAGGGTGTTTGGAAGAGACCTTGACTCTAGCATAGTTATGAAAATTAAAGGAGGAGATATACACTAGGCACTCAAGTAAGGAAAACTGTACCAGATGCCAAATATATGTATCATCTAAATATATTTTGATTGCTTTTATTGATGAACTATGTATGCTACATATAATGAAATTAGATAGATAGAATCTACTATTGTTATACTTAAAGACAATGTTAAGATTCATATTTTAAATACATTTTATCTAAATTGAATGGGCACTATAAATGAGAGGAATGGAGAACTATGAGACTATATAGCAGAGAGAACTAGCATATTGGCCAGTGATGGTTTCTGAGTAGTTGTTGAATGTTCTTGAATTTTGAGAAGCAATTTCTAAGATAAAGGTAGTGCAAGCATCTTTGTGTGTTCAGGGGTGTGGTAGGTTGAGAGGAGGATAAAAGTTAGGAAACTCTTTTAGGCAAGAGTAGCAATCTGATTAGCCAGGATCAGGGAGCATCGAAGTTCCTGAAACCAATTTCCAGGGCCTAGAGAATGTTGCTGTTATTGGTGTCATCAGCTGATTCTGACTCATAGGTCAGTATACATGCACAATGTACCACATTTCTGTGCCACATTCACAGTGGCTGCTATGTTTTAGCCCATTGTTGAAATTATAGCCCCAATCCGTATCATAGAGGGTCTTTCTCTTTTTTACTGCCTTGATACTCTCCCAAGCATGATGTCTTTTTGCAGGGACTGGTATCTCCTCATAACATGCTCAAAGTGTTTGGGAGAGGCTTTGCTATCCGTGTTTTTTTTTTTTGGGGGGGGGGGGTGAGGTGGGGAAGGCATTTGGCATCACTGCCCCTCTGGTGGTGGAAGTAGGAGGCCCAGCTTTTGCTCCTGTGGAGCCGCTGATGGAATTCAACTTCCATCCCAGTGGACCGCAGTCCTGTGCACAACCACTACGCCACCGGGGCTGAGCCCACTATCCGTGTTTTTAAGGAGCTTTCTCACTGTCTATCTTCAGGACAAATTTGTTTGTTGTCTGAAAACCCATTCTGGTCCTCTGAATATTCTTTGCTGACACCATAATGCAAATGCATCAATTCTGAGATCTTCCTTCTTCTTTGCTCAATTATCATATGCATGAGACAATTGAAAAATATCATGACTTAAGTTAGGCTCATCTTAGCCCTCAACATAATGCCTTCTAAGTACATTAAAGAGGCCTTGTTCAGAACATTTTCCCAATTCAATAATTATTTGACATCTTGATTGCTGCTTTCATAAGGCCAGTTATATATCCTGTATAAAGAAATCTTTAACAATGCCAATCATCTATCTGTTTATCATGATGTCGTTTATTGGTCCACTTGTGATGATTTAGGTTTTCTTTATAATGGGCTGCAATCCCTATTGAAGGCTGAAGTCTTTGATTTTCAATAGTAAGTGCTGCAAGCAAGATTGTGTCATCTTCATATTACAGGCTTTTAATAAGCCTTTTTTCAGTCATGCTTCTGAGCTAACCCTATAAGTATATTCATGTAGATCTATTTCCCCAGCACCATATATAAATATATTTACCTATGTACATGCATGTATTTAGACTTCTATAATTGCCTGTTGCCTCCAACTTCTTTCCTCTATTTCCTTTTCCTTTTCTCTTGTCCCATAATCATGCTCATTTTTCATTTGGGTTTCAGTAATTTCTCTCAGTTACATTACCATTGATCAATCCCGACCAGGCCTGTCATGCCTTTCATGCCACTGATTTTCATCACTTGTTGCTCTTTGGTCCCTGGGTTGGTCAACACCACCTTCTTTCCCTCACCTCCCTCTTTCCCATGTACCCCTGGAGTCATCAGTTCCATTGTTTTCTCCTCCAGACTGTTCATCCAACCTATCTAATTTAGATAGACCTACAAAGATAATAATGTGCAAAAAAAAAGACATAGCAAGATGAAGCAACAAAAGAAAACAAAATGACAACAACAGCAAAAGAAACCAAATGTCCAGAAAAAATACATAAATAAGTAAAAAAAATAGCAAAAAAAGAAAAACCTGTCAATACTTCAAGGTCGGAGTGTCCTCAGGTTGAGTCTGATGGGGTGCCATACCCTGGCCCCAAAGTCTATCCTTGGCACTCTCAGGACTCCATGCTCTGCTCACCCTACTGCTCTGCTGCACACCCTAAGTGTTTTGCCTCAGTGTGTTGTGGTCAGACCGGATGCAATCTTGACCAGCTTTCAAAGCTGAGTTAAAAAATTCTTCCTTTTCACTTCTTAGGTGCAGTATGAGACTGTAAGCTCGCTTCTTTGAATTGCTGTCTTGTTAATCCACAACTTGTTTTTTCTTCTTTTGCATGAAAAAATTATCTTTATTTCTCTCTCTTTAAAATTCACATCTTAGTTATGGTATATTATTTTTAATAGTTTATTGTGATTTGATGCAAACATCAAAGTTTGCATATTGATGTCCATTCAACAATTCATACATATTTTGTTTTTTTGACATGGGTTACAATCCTTACAATGTAACAGTGCTCTTTCCACTTCCTCCCGGTATTTAGTAATGTTAGTAGTCCTTCTTCCCTATTGTTTCCTGCCCTCTGAGCTTGATGCCTTAAGCAAATGTTGTTCCTTTGATTTCATAACTGTGTTGAATTGCGTTATATAAATGGACCATAGTTTATGCTTCTGCTGGACATGAGGCTGATTCTAATTATTTTATATAAGAATACAGTATAAAAAACATTTCTGAGTCCATGTCCTCCTTTTTCAAGTCTTGGATCCCAAGCAAAGAGTCTAGCTTTTTCACATGGAACAACTGTTTAACATTTGAATGCTCCAAATTAATTGCAACTTAGGGACCTGACTGGTCATAAATACACTGCATATTAATAGTTCAATGGTAGATATTGTAGGAAAGAGGTGTAGGAGTTGGGCCGTGGTTACACCTATTTGTTTCTATGCTATCAATATAAACTGTTGCACCAGGACCTATTTCCCTTGTTTGGATTTCTATTAGCCATAGTCCAGGGCCAGTTCTATGTGCAGTCCAACTTCTTATTTTAGCTACTATCACCTTTTGGACAAACCTCCACTATGTTTTTGCTTGGGACAACTGCTACATAAACCCTATGGCCTTCTGTCAGCCTTACATTCAAATGCAGGAGACTAAAGACCAAAATAGAAAGCAAGCGAATTTGATCTGCCTCATGAGTATGAGATTGGCTTTACAAGCATGCAAGCTTCTAGGCAACATTTTTTTCAAAATCAGTGGACAATTTAAAAATGAAAAACTGAAGAGGAATTGATATCATTATTATGATATTGATGAAGAATGCTGACTATACTAGAAAAATGAGCAAATTTTCCAGAAATTAGTCAGACTAATGCCCTTATTAGCAAGGAGTGAAAGATGATGCCTTGTTTGGTTTTGACATGTCATCAAGAGAATATAGTCACTGGAGCAGGACGTTAGGTTGGTTAGGGCAGAAGTTCATGGAAAACAAGGATGCCCTCCTTGCTTTTAGTCTGGCCCTGTGACTGCGACCATGAACTCAAACAACAACATCTGAGAGGATGATCTGTCTCTAAGATTGCTGTGGGTCAGAACAATGACAACTTAGTTTGCAAGGCTTAGCCAGGGGGTTTTCTATTCCCATTTCTTAGTCACTTCAGTGAAGATTTGATAGATAATGTGGATCTCTGTCTCCCTCCTTCCTCTCATTCTCCATCACATCACTTAACCATACTTACAAGCGTTTCCTTGGTAGTGTTTACAAAATAAAGTTTGCAGACATTGACTTGGGGTTCATTGCTGAATGCAAGAGTGCTGTGCAACCTTGGATGAACCACTTACCTTCCCTTTCATTTGTATACTTCCTTGTAAATAGACGGGTTTGCCAATAAGGCCATTCTGGTTACATGGTAATGTGGAAGTCTGTAGGCCATTGAATGTATGCTTCACTGTAGACTATCATCATTTATCCCAGAATTCTTCTAGTTAGACAAAGCCAGAAATGTTTCTTTTCTTTGAAAAGCTAATATGCATGACCTTGATCCTCAACTCATTCATTTCTTTCACAAACATATGGCTATACAGCATGGAAGCTCTTGGGTACAGAGAATAATTCATTGTCCTTGAGGAGCTTTTAGACTCAGGAAGGAGAGACCCAAGTAAAAAGTTCCATTATAATTCAGCATGGAAAATGCCATAACAGACAAGGACCAAATTATTAAAGGATATTGTGGGTTTTTTTTGTTCAAATGAGGTAATTGCTCCTTGATATTCTCAGCTCAAAGCTATCTTTAAACATAGATTTTAGAAACAGATAAATAAGTATTTGAATCACTGCTCCATCAATGCCTGGCCTTGAAAGTGCTAGTTTCATTTTCACTAAAACTCAGTTTCATTTTTGATGGTAAAGATCAAGGTAGTTAGCAATGAACAAGCAAGGCTTTTGTAAGAATGACACATAAGTAGTCTAGCAGAGCACCACAAGAGTAATAATATCTAAAATTGTGTAATGATTATATTTCCTATTAAGTTCCTCTTAATATTGTTGAACTACTAAATTATATGATTTGTGGCTTACATGTCAATAAAACTGTTAACCAAAACAAAAAACCCAAATCACTGCCATCTAATTGCTGTTGAATCGCAGTGAGCTTATGGGACATGGAGAAGATCCTGTGACTCTTTGTAGAAGAAGAAAGTCCTGTCTTTCTCCCGTTTAACAGCTGGTGATTTCGATCTGATGACCTTTCAGTTAGCAGCTGAGCATAGAGCCCCTATACCACCAAGGCTCCCTTTGAAAGTACCAATAGACTTCTACATAAAGGACTATTGATTGCTTGTCCGAGTGCCTTCTAGGTTTTAGAAATGAAATATGCTGTCCTCACAGAACTTACATTCTAGTCAGAGTACATGGTGATATCAAAATAAAAAATAGATAAGCCAAATAATTTCTGGCTGTCAAACAATCCATGAATATAAAGGAATATCCTAAGAGAGAAAGTAAGTAGGTGAGTAGGGTGGGGGAAGTAGTTTTAGATATATTGGCTAGAAAGTGCTTCTCAGAAAGCATGGCATTTAAGATAAAACTGAAGAATTATCTATGATATAGACAAGACGCTAATTCCAGGAAGAGAACCATACATTCCTTTTCTATGTCCCATCCTTTCCATACCTTCTCTTATTGCTATTTACTTTCCATCTAATTTTGAATGGAGATGAATCATTATTAGTATTTGAATTGAGGAATGCATCTATATGTCCTTTCATTCCTGGACTGTTTTTGATGTGCAGTAGATTTAGACACTATGTGCTTTCAATTGTTAAAAGTGAAATTAATTGAGTTCACAGGGAAGCTAGGTTGTTGTTGGCATCTGCCCTCAAATGGGTCCTGGCCATCCTCAGAGTTATTGCTGGTCTGAGCCCATGGTTGGAGCCTCTGTATCAAACCATCTCATCAGAGGAGATCAGAAACCTATCACCAAGTCCATATTTTCCAACTGCTATTCCTACTTCATTTTCCAACTTTCTCATTACAATGGTCATTGGTCATCAATTGTCACTGCATCTTGGGAAGCTATAGAGGTAATTGAAAGTTATAGAGATAGAAAAAGCTTTTATAGACTGAATCTGTGATGTTGGGTAAAGATGCACTTTGTATCTCACAGTACTTCCCAATCTTTTCCCAATAGTTTCTTTTCGTTCTCTTAATTTTGATTTTTTAAAAGGCATCACTTACTAAATAATTACATCTATTAAACAATAAGGGGATATTTATGATTAAAAGACAGAACAAAGCAAAAAAGCACCAGTGCCAATCAGACCTTCTGATTGAATCCCATTCCTAGAAGAGGAAATTCAAATTGAAGGCAGGATGGTATTTGTTCTGTGTGTTATTGAGGATAAGCACACACCTTCATATTTATTGTCATAAATAACACTGCACATTTAAGACCTATATAAACCCCGACCCAAACTCACTGCCATTGATTAGATGGTGACTCAGCAATTCTATAGGCCGCATAGAAGTGCCCCTCGTCGTTTCAGCGACTACCACTCTTTATGGGAGTAGGAAGTTCCATCTTACTCCCAAGAGGCTGCTGGTGGGTTTGAATTAGTGACTTTGTAGTTAACAGAGTTCCTTTGAGTATCTATAATGTTCTGGATACTTTGAGATGAGACTCACTTGTTTTGGAGAATTATAATACTAGTTTGTTATCAAGGATTAAAATTTTCACATTTTTTGGCTGTCTTTCCTCAAGATGATCTCTTTATATGATTTTAGATAAATATTCTACTAATATGCATATTAAAAGTTCATCCTACATATTTAAATTTGGTCATAAGAGGGACTGATTTAAATTTTACTTCACACACCCCTGAACTGTAAATCCTATGATAGAGACCATGCTTATGTTTCAAACTCAGAAGTAGTTTGATCAGAAGTTCAAATTTTTTTAGTGATTTAAAAAGTACAGTGTGCATTAAGTGCTGATCTGGGTCCTTGGTGGTAAACCTAAGGGTCTGTGATTTAGATCTTCTTGAGTTTCATCCTTTTAAAATTTTGTTTTCTGAAGAATTTTGAAAGACTATGATGCAAAT
Source organism: Nesogale talazaci (assembly GCA_004026705.1). Lineage (NCBI taxonomy): Eukaryota > Metazoa > Chordata > Mammalia > Afrosoricida > Tenrecidae > Nesogale > Nesogale talazaci. The sequence continues at coordinate 45,918 of PVJH01001610.1, read as the reverse complement.
CAGGTTCATTTGCATAGTACAGTCTCTGACTTCATTTTTCTTTAAGTTTTCAGTTCACAACTCTAGTTTTTTGACTGTCAATGAAGCATTTATTATTTGACCTTTTTAATATTTAATATTTAATCTTTTAGCTTTGTTTTACTTGCTCTACAATTTATTGGAGTTGATGGGGAATTGAAAAGGTCAAAAGGTAGCAGATTTCCCAAATAAGAGGCTTCTTATTAACCCTATAGGCTTTTAAAAACAGATAGCTTTCCCTATTTCTGTGGGGTCACTTGATGAAACAAGTGTCCTTGTCTCTCATGTATGTCTCTTAACTTTTCTCTCTTTAACTGTGTTGCAAAGGTATTCCATCTACCCATTCATGGTGATGTATTGAGTTCTGCATTGAAGGCAAGGTGCAAGGCAGCATCTTAAAGCCACCGAGGAAGAAAGATGGGGATTTCTACTCCTGTGAAGATTTAGCCTAGGAAATCCACAGAGCAGTTCTACTCTGTCCTATAAGATGGAATCAACTCAATGGCAGTGAGTTTGAGTTGTTCTTATCTGAATCAATTCAATCTGTAAAACTCTCCAATAACTGTAGAGCCCTGGTAGTACAGGGACTAAGTTAGACTGTGATCTCGAGTCGGCAATTGGAAACCACTAATTGCTCCCTAGAGAAAGAAGGGGCTTTGTATTCATCTAAAGTGAAATTCATGAGGGCACTTCTACCCTGCCCTACAGGGTCTCTATAAATCAACAGGGTATCAGTGAGTCTGAGAAGGGTACTCAGTACTATTGTTCCTATCAATGGAGTTACTTGCAGATCAACATTTAAATGTGCCTTTAATTTTAATATTGCATACATTAATGTAAATGGAGATTTGTAGGTTCTAATCATATTAAATGGTTGCTAAATTTTACATGTAGAAAGTATGAAACTGGAAAAAAAAGAAGCCAATGGAAAGGTACAATATAATTATCTCCCTGAAATATGTGTGGACAACACACTTTTAGAAGTCATATAAATCCATAAATATTTTGCTTGGACTGTTTCAAGATTATCATAAAGTTCTTCACTCCCTTTGAAAATGTATAAACTGCAGATTATGGATGATTTGTTTAATTTAGGCAATGGAAGTTCACTAATAGCTCAAACTTAACACAAAATAAACTTTGTTCCTACATAAAAAAATATACTATAAACTTACATTTACGTAATTTATGTTAAGAAGAAATGTTACAGAAATGTAAGTATAACCTTTTAAAATGATTTACACGTGACACTGTCATTTGAGCTCCCTTTTGACTAATAGCATAATTTACCTAGTTTTTATTATTTTCTGTTTTCTTTTTATTGGGAGTCTTCCCTGTTTTATTTTGTCACTTTTGTTTTTATTGTTATTGTCATTTTGGTCTTGTATATTTTTATATATGAATTAAAGGGTTGGTACATCTATAGAGACTAACTGAATTGAAAGTTTTCTGGGGCATATCAGGGGAGATTTTTGGTAAATGGGGAATTAAGAACAATGATTACAAGAAGAAAGAAAACATCCTAAAATTGATTGTGGTGATGATTACACAGCTACTATTGAGTTGTATGATATGTAAATTATATTCCAATACATTTTTAAAATGAATAATAATGACTTTTTAGTGGACCTGAAATTATTAGGACAATGCCATCATCTTATTTAGTTAAAGCAGATAAAGAAAACAAGAAATATGTGTGCTGTGAAAATACAAGATATTTATTAGAAATACAAAGTTTGGATTAAAATCACAGTTTCTGACATGTAGAGATGCTACCTTCTAGATCAGGTTACTTATCTCAATTAGTCCCTAGCTTCTAACTCTAAAATATAAATGATGAGAGCACCTTGGGGTCAGCGTACCTGCACCATTGTTCTTCCTTTGGGCCACCCCCACTGGATAAGAGTAATACATAATAGGGTTAGGTGCAGTGAGACATTCTCTGGAAGTGGGCAAACCAGGAATAATTTATTAAGGTCATCATCACCAACATCAAGAAAAGCAAGAAACAAAAAAAAGAAAACAGTTTGCAATCCATTCAATAGACCTTTTTTTCCAAGACCTGCCATGATAAATGAGAAATTGATAGCCCTTGGATGGATAAAAGAGTGCATTGATACACAGGTGACAAAAAGTCACCTAGAACTAGATGATCCTGCCACTGGTGGGTTGCTACACAACAAAAATCCATAGTGAGAAGTCATAGTGACCTTCAGCTCCTTCTGCTCTTATGGGACATCACCAGGACTTATTCTCCTTTTTCCTTTATGAAAAGTTTGGCTCTTTTAGCTCTGCTATGTACATCTAGGGATACGATGTGGGAAGAACTTCAAGAGACCTTGTCTTAAGTTGGGTTTTCCAGCGATACAAAACAAGTGAAGCATATATAGGGAAATAGATTTATTTCAAAGAAATGTATTACACAAATGTGGAGGCTGTCATTTCCCAAATGTGTCAAGTATCAGAAATCTGGAAGCTTTCCTGACTCTTGTGGTTGCAAGGGCCAACAGACCCACACATGGGTGGTCAGGTTGAAGGCTACTGGTCCTCATTCCAAGAATCATAGTTGGATGCAGGATCAAGAGTGAGTGAACTTTTCTTGAACATTCATATATATTGAAAGCAGACCACATGCCAAGAAAACTTTCATCCCATCAGACCACACAAAAAGAGGATGGCTGAGCATCATGGTCTAGCCAATTTAACATATGACAATTGCTATACTGTCCACCCCTTGTCAATTTGGTGGCTATTCATGTCTCCATAAGACATATGAAAAATATAAATAAAGGAAATTATAAAGTCATTCTTGTTACTAACATGATACAACTAACATGTACAATTAAACGTGTTTCTAGACTCATTTGCAGCTTCTATTTTATAATAGAGAACAGGATAAGGGAGGAAATATTAGTGTGTTACACTTTTGATTAGAGATACAAATCCAGTGATACTCATATATATGTGGAAGAGAGAGTTTCATATTAAGAAGTAATTATACATCATTGTATCTCATTCCTGTTCGGATCAAGTCCCTAAGTCCAATTCTGGTTCCTAAGTCCAATATTAATTTATAAGTTATTCAGACTCACTCAGGCACATGCAATGGAGCAGAATGCAGGAGCATCACTGGCTGGTGGGTGCAAAATCATGTGGCTCCAATGGTGGCGGCAGTATCACAGAGCTCTGGCACCTCCCAGCAGAGTTCTTCAATAGGAAAGTGAAGGCAGAGAGAAAGAGGAAGTTCCCAGGACCCTCCTTATGAGAAGGCCATGCCCACTCTGAGGTACTATCAGCGTGTGACCTCATTGGCAGGCTAGACTCCATCCCTACACTTGTATATCTTCAAATTGACAAAAACTTATGTAGCTATCACAATTAGAGATAAGTACACACATGCATACATATACATGCACACATACCTTGGTGTCTGATACTGAATAATAGCAACACTATGTACAACACTGGCTAGTCCTGCACCATCCTAACAGTAATTCTTATGCTTGATCCCATTTTTGTAGCAACTGGATCAATCCACCTTGTTGAAGAGCTTCCTCTTTTCCAATGTTCCTCTACTTTGCTAAGCGTAATATCTTTCTCCAGGCACTAGTCTTTCCTGAAAATGTGTCCAAAGTCTGTAAGATGCAGTCTCACCATCTGTCTTTCAGGTGTGTTCTGGCTATATTTCTTCTAAGAGTGATTTGTTTGTTTTTTGGCAATCCATGGTAGTTTCAATATTCTTTGCCAGTACTCTATTTAAGTAAATCTATTCTCCTTCAATCTTCCTTTATTCAAATGTCCAACACTTACATGCTTATGAGGCAATTGAGAATCTCATGTCTGCAGTCCAGTGTGTCTCAGTTGTCAGAGTAACACCATTGCTTTTCAATACTTTGAAGATGTCTTAGGAAGATGTGCTCAACATGACTTCTGCTTCCATGCATATTGATTGTGAATCCAAGCAAGACAAAAACTTTGACAGCTTCAATCTTTTCTTCACTTATCATTAGGTTACTCATTGGTTCAGCTGTGGAAACTGTCGTTTTCTTTACATTGAATTGTAATGTATAACAAACACTACAATCTTTGCTCTTCATCAACAAGTGCCTCAGGTTCTCCTCCCTTTCAGCAAGCAAAGTTGTGTCATCTATATAGAGAAGGTTGTTAACAATCTTTTCTTCAACTCTAGTGGCACATCCTTCTTCATGTAATCCAACATCTTTTATTATGTTCTGTGCACATCATTTGGATAAGTATAATGAGAAGATATAACCCCAATTGTATCTTTCCTGATTTTAAACCATGCACGGTTCATTTTTTTCTGTTCAAATAACTGACTCTTGGTCCATGGACAGGTTCAGAATAAGGGATTCAAAGTTACCATATGGCATTCTTAACTTTTAGTTCAACAGAATTAGTGTTGCACCTTCAGGTTGTAACATTCCTTTCTTTGGGACAAAGATTTTTAGGACAGTAGTGCATAGTGTAGGGGCCAGGGAGAGCATTTCAGGAGAGGGATTGGAATCATGTTTTTTATTTTGAAAACACAATTTTTATGAGTAGATAATTAGAAGTAATAGTGAACGATGCCATTGTCATTTCTATTCTTTGAATTCTGGGCCTGAAAATCCAAGTAATAAGAGAGATACCACCATATATATTACTTACTTAGAGCAAAACTTCCTGGAGGACATAGTTGGTTGATGCCTTAGTTATGTCTTTAAAAGATCATTTCATTGTTCTGTCAAGCCAGGTGTTTTGTAGGGAGTATGATAAGAGCAGTGAGTCACTTCCTTTATATCAAATTGTTTTAAAAGAAGGATAATTTCACAATACTAAGAATCAGAGCACATAATATTGGTGATCACAGAACTCTTGCTATTTTCAATGATATTTTATTGCACTGGTTGTCAATAAAGCTAACCTGAACCTTTGGTCCACGATTGTATATTAAGGTCTTCTCACCTCTCAGACATTTCAATAGCTCACATGAGACCTGATGGCATAGTGACTGTGCGTTGGGCTCTGAAACACAAGGTCAACAGTTGAAAGCCACCAGCCACCAGCCACTCCGTTGGTGAAAGAAGAGACTTTCTACCCCCATAAAGAGTTATAGTCTTGGAAATCCTCAGGGGTAGTTCTACTGTGTTCTAGAGGATCACAATGAGTTGAAATTGACTCCCTGAGTTTGGAGTCATTTCTATAGTTAATTTCACAAAAAATATTGAGAGAATTAAATGTGATAACACATATCCCTATTTGCATATAATATTCCATACACAGAAAATTATAGATGCTACAAGAAAGCTAGTGTCACTAATAAAAGAATTCAGCAAAATGGTGGTGTACACAATCAATGCAAAGGTCTGTTGGATTCCTCTTAACTAACAAGAAGACTCTGAAAATGAATTTGGGAAAATATATCCTTTGTCAAAACCACTCAAAAGATGAAATACCTAGTAATAAACCTAATATGGATGTAAAGTCTTCTTTATAAAAACAAATCGAATAACAAGAAAGGAAAAGATATTTATATAAATAGAACAACACATCATGTTAATAGATAGGAAGGTTTAACATTGTGAAAATATCTATACTACATAATCTATAGATATAATACAAGACTAATCCAGAATTCATCAACAATTTTTAAACAGATGGGAACACAAATAATTTTCTTTAAATATGAAGGAAAGAGACCCAATATAAACAAAAAAGAATAGAATAGGAGGCCTCACACTCCCTAATCACAGAATTTATATAAAGTTTTGGTAATCAAAGCAGCTAGGTACTGGTTTAATGACAGACACATAGACTCATGTATGGAACATAATTGACCAGAAATAAGTCCATAAATCCATCAATTTGTGGACAACTAATTATTGATAAAGGCTCAAAACCCATAAGATGGGGAAGAGATGCTGTGTAAGTCTGGGTAGACTAGAGAAACAAATGAATACACACTCATATGTTTAAAAGAAAGAGCTTTATATACATGAGCAATTGAATATTGAGAAAACTTCCCAGCCTAGTCCAGATCAAGTTGATAAGTCCAATGTTAGCCCAAATGTCCGATACCAACTTATGAATTTCTCTTCTGACTCACAAAGCACATGCAATGATGTTGAATATAGGATGATCATAGGACAGTGGGTAAAAAGTCTTGTGGATCTAGTGGCAGTAGAAGCATCTCTGCACTGACATAGTTCTCCATTTGGCTCCTGCAGGTAGAACTATGATCATCAGTGTAGCTACAACAGGCTCCTCATCAGTAATGTCTCATAGGAACTGAGCATGTTTCCCACCTCAAGAAAGCTACTTATCTCCTTAGCACCTTCAAATATGGTCATTAGACTGAGATTTAATTGATAGACTAAACTCCACACTTTCACTCTTCAGTCTCAAATTGCCAACAGATTATGTAGCTACCGCATAGCCTCCCTGGTCAATTTGACATTTTTGCATAACTCTTTATCCATATATAATTTTCAAACAAATAATAAAATTGTATCTATATCTGATAGGTTATAACTAAGTGCATACAATTCAATATGTGTCACCCTCATTTAAACATAACATTCTATAAGCAGCAAAACAAAAACATCCCATAATTATGTGAACATCTACACCATAATCCTATGACTATGTTCCTATGAATATGTTCCCTCACCTATGAAAGTTTGTAAGTCAGCCACTTCATGATTTTATCTGTCACATTTGGAGTATCCAATTTTTTTTGGGGGGGGGGGCATCAATGCTTTCCGGTGGTGGGAGTAGGAGGCCCAACCCCACTGCTGGAATTGAACCTCCGTCCCAGTGGGCCACAGTCCCGCACACAACCACTACGCCACCGGGGCTCAGCCCTGGAGTATCCAATTTCTTTACTGCCCATTGATATCAACCCAGTGCTCTGAGAAGACAATCACATTTTTTTTTGATGTGAAGAATCTCCATACTAGTTGGAACTTGTAAAGTCCATTCATAAGCAAAGTAAAATCAGGACATTCCATACAAAAGTCCATAGTAATATGCACCACAGACTCAAAAATCTTGTTTTAATCTGGTTAGGTTCTGGTCAACTCAATGTGTGATGCCTCATTTAGCCTCACCAGGGTGTCTTAATTTTAGACCATAGACCCCATCATAAATCTCAATAACCCTAACCCCCTTGGGCTAGGTAATAACTTCAAACAAGTCAACCCACTCTCATCTTCTCCTTTAGAAACAAACCTGTAACAAGCTCATGGGTGTCAGTAGTCAGACTCAACCCATCTTTTATTGATGCATTTCTATCACTTACACTCGACAAGTGCTTACAGGTGGTCACCTAGAAAGTATTTCAACCTGCCTACAGTCTCTATTTAATATTTAAATCCTAGAGCAGAGAGTTCCTTCAGGGCTCCAGATTTTTTCCAGTTTATAACGGAAATCACTGTTCAAGATTCAAAAAGCCAGAGTTCCTCTTTCTTTAGTCTGTCAATAGTCTGTTGGCAAGTCTCTTGGGATGCACATGTCTTGAGTACTTCAAAGCACTGGGTGGGGCTTATCTTTTCAGAGCTGCTTTTCAGGTGTATCCTAACCAGTTTAATAACTCTAATTTAAATGGCTGAAGTCAAGGCTTCATACTTCACGATTATCATTTCTATCAATCATTATGTCAACAATAATAAACAGAATAAATCAGTATAAACAAAGTAGAATCAGATACCAATCTCAATTCTTAAAATAGTCAAGTTAAATCCTTATTTAGTTTATCTTAATCTTTAACTACATTATTCTATTGATGCAAAATATATGATTAGGTCTTTGACAGCATCAAGCAAGAGCCAGGCTTTCTGTCAGCCATTTTGACCTTCTGTCAGCCATTTTCACAGAACAGCTATGAGAAATTCAAGGGGTGATTTTGTCCCTGAGCTCAAGATACACATTTATAATGTTCATTTTTATCATTTCACACAGGAATAACCAAAGACAACTTCTAGGTCTCAAAACTTTAAATTCCTATATTATTTTCCAGAAAGCAACACATCAAGCTGAATGGACATATCTAACCTCTAGCTAGCTAAAAAAGAACTATCATCAAGCAGAGGTTGGACAAACATCCACTCTCCATCTTTATGATTTCTTTCTCTAGTGCCCCACTCCTGGTACCATAATGCATTAGTCTGGGTAGATGAGAGAAACAAATTCATGGAGCCATTCATATATATATAATGGAGTTTTATATCAGAGTAATTGTACATTAAGAAAATATCCCAGTCCATTCCAGATCAAGTCCATAAGTCTGATATTAGCCCATATGTCCAATATCAGTCTATAAATTTTTCTTCAGACTAACAAAACACATGCAATGATTTTGAATGCAGGATGATCACAGGGCAGAGGGTGGGAAGTCTTGTGGATCCAGTGGTCATAGAAGCATCTCCGCACTGGCATGGGTCTCCAAATTCTTCCTCCAGGTCCAGGGTTCTGGCTACATCAGTATAGCTCCATCAAGCTTATCATCAGTACTGTCTCACAGGGCGTGAGCATGTGTCTTGTCCCCAGTGAGCAATTTATCACCTTATTAGTTTCAAATAAGATCAAGATGCAATCTGATTCACAGACTAAACTCTACCCCTTCACTCTTTTTTGTTTGTTTGTTTTTGACATCACTGCCCTCTGGTGCTAGTAGGAGCTACCAAGCGTTACGCCTGAGAGCCACTGCTGCATTTGAACTGCCAAGCCCTCCTGCACTCAACCACTTACACCACCAGGGCTCAGCCTACACCTTTACTCTTAAGTATCAAATTGACAACAGATTTTCTAGCTACGTACCACAGATGCTCTCTTTACCAAATGGTGCTGACAAAATTGGATATCCATTTTAGGAAAGTTGAACAAGATCTGCACCTCTATCCATACAAAACTAACCCACAATATATCCAAGGCCTAAATGCAAAACCTAGCACTTTAAGTTCATTATAGAAACAGTGGGGACAAATGTTGTCAAGCCAGTTCTTACTCATAGCAACCTGGTGCACAACGTAATGGAACACTGCCTAATCCTGAGCCAGACTCACAATTGTTATATTTGAACCCAGTGTAATAGCCAGTCATCCTGTCAATCATTTTCATTGAGGGTCTTCCTTTTTGTCATTGACTTTCTAGTTTACCATGCATGATATGGTTTCCTGTACTCGTATCAGGGGCTCTTGCAGCATAATGGTTATGCATTGTGCTCCACCCACCAAGTCATCAATGGGAAACTGCCAGCAGCTTCTCAGGAGGAAGATGAAACTTTCTACTCCTGTTATAATCTCAGAAACTCACAGGGCCATTCTACCCTGTCCTATCGGTTTTGTATGAGTTATCGTTGACTTAGTGGCAGCATCTTCTGGTAATATGTACTAAGTACAGGTGATATCTCATCCTTGCTTTCTAGGAGCACTCTGTACTTCTTCCAAGACAGATTTGCTTGTTATTTTGACTTTACATGGTGCTTGTTTGTTATTTTGACTTTACATGGTTTTCTTCTCAAGCACTATAAATCAAATCTCAGTTATTTTTCAATCTCCCTTACTTAATGTTCAACTTCACATACATGTGAGGGAATCGAAATATTCTATGGCCTGGGTTAGAATCACCTTAGTCCTCAAGGTGACAACTTTGCTCTTTAAATGTATCAATAGTAGCTAAATATCCTCAAATAGCCAGATATAAGTGAAATTGAACACTAATGTGCATCAAAGTACTTTTCCACAAAAGTAAAAAGAGGACCTACAGACTGGTGAAGTTTTTGATAATGGTATAACTGACAAGGGACTACTCTCTAAAATTTATAGAAAACTTCACCCCTCAACAGCAAAAGTAAAACCCTTTAACTGAAAATGGGCAAAGGACATGAGCCAGACACCTTACAAAATCATTCAGACAGTCAACAAATACATGAAGAGATGGTATTTCCTTTTACTTTCCTCCTGTATTACTATCATGGTCAGCCTCCATTGGGGTTTCAGTGTTTTCTCTCTGTTACATTACTCTTGATCGATCCCTATGAGGCCTCTCACACCCATCTTGTCACTGATTTTAAATCACTTGTTGTTCCTTTATTCCTGGGCCATCAACACCACCTCATTTTCCCTTCCTCCCCATCTCCTATGTTTCACCCAGAACCATCAGTCCCATCATTTTTGCCTCCAGACTGCTCATCCAACCTTTCTTATCTAGATAGACCTGCAGCAATAACAATATGTACCAAAAAATCAGGCATACTAAGATGAAGCAACCAAAGAAAGTAGAATGATGATAACAATAACGAAAAAAACCCAATGTCCAATATATATAAGTAAAAAAAATAAAAAATAATAGCAAAATAAAAACCTACAAATAGTTCAAGGTTTGTTCGTTAACCTCCCTGAGTGTTCCGTGTTTGAGTTGAATGGGGTATCACACCCTGGCCCCAGAGTATATCCTTGGTACTCCATCTGAAACTCTATGCTCTGTTGCATACTCTTAGCATTTTGCCATGCTGTGGTTGTGTCAGACAGGGCATAATCCTGACCGTGTTTTTCCATTTTTGTGATCAAAGGACCATATTTCATAGCTGGATTGGCCATATGATCCTCTCTGTGTATTAGCTGTTCTGAGTGGGAATATCATTCTCAAGGCTTGGTGGACCAGGAGGCACTCCATTCTCCCCACCCCCCCTTTCATTTGTTTTCCTGTCCTCTGGTCAGGCATATCTCACTCCCCAAGCTGCAGCTGCAGTGCTGAGCTCCAAAGCAAACTTCCCTGGAGGGAGAGGTGGTTGCCTCCATAGTTGGGATAGGGGTTGGGTGCTCAGACCTCTCCGCTGGTTCCCGGCTCCATGCAGTCACACTGCATTCATATCCTGGAACACTGGGTTTAAGTTTGGTTCTTCTTTAACTTTAGCTATATAAACAATATGCTCCCATTGGGTAGGTTAGGACCCCATTCTCTCTCTACACATCACTATCTGCCCCCCCCATCACAGTTGGCTGCCATACTACCAGGGCCTCCCCCCAGGAATTTCTGTAAACAGCAACTTTTCCCCTATACCCCTTGTACATTTTTTTAATTAAGGTTATCTCAGCAGACTCATGTTGTACATATCCTTTGGCGCATGGCTAACTTCACTTAGAATAATTTCCTCCAGTTCTTCTCATGTGGTGATGTGCTTCATGCATTCATCACTGCTTTTCAGCAATGCATAGTACTCCGTTATATCTATGTACCACAGCTTTTTAATCCATTCATCAGTTAGTGGAAATTTTGACTGCTTCCAACTCCTTGTGATTGTGAACTGTGCTGTGATGAACATTGGAGCACAGATGTCTGGTCTTGGTTTGTTATTTGCCTCTTCTGGGTATATGCCCAATAGGAGGATTGGTGATGGAATTCGGTAGCTCAATTTCCATCTGTTTTAGATATCACCAAATCGATTTCCATACTGGCTGTACATACATACAGGTCCACCAGCAGTGGATAAGAGTTCCTATCTCCCCATAGACTCTCCAACACTTGTTGCTTTCTGATTTTTACTTTGCAAATTCAGCTACACCAGGGGATGTAAAATGGAGCTGGAAAGAGGGGGAATTCAGGATAGACGATCCCTTCAGGACCGCTGCTGAGAGTGGTGATAACTGGAAGGTGGAGGGAGGGTGGAGCAGAAAGGGGGAACCAATTGCAGGGATCTACATATAACCTCCTCTCTGGGGTATGGACAACAGGGAAGTGGGTGAAGGACACATCGGACTGTATACGATATGAAAAGGTAATAACAATTTGTAAATTATTAAGGGTTCATGGGGGAGGGGGAGTGAGGAAGGAGGGGAAATAGGGGGAGCTGGTGCTGGGGGTGTAAGTGGAGGGAGGATGTTTCTAGAGTGATAATGACAACAAGTGTGCAAATGTGGTCTGCGTACAATTGACGTATGCTTTGGTCATGATGGGAGTTATATGAGCCCCCTCCCAAATTATTTATTAAAAAAAGGAGGGAGAAAGAGAAGCTTATACCAAGGACTCAAATAGAAAATATTTTAGAAATGAAGATGGCAACATGTGTACAAATATATTTGATGAAAATGATGTATTGAATGGTATAAGAGTGGTCAAACCCCCCAGTAAAATCATTGAAAAAATTTAGATAGAGAGATAACTTATGATCAAGGATGTCCATTCCTAGGTACCTATCCTAGAGAAAATAGAGCCTGGCATGCCCTTGTTCATCCCAACTTAATTCAAAATGGCAAAAGGATGGGAACAATGCAAGTTTCTGTCAACAGATAAATGGGTAAACAAACTGTGCATGCTGTATACACACAATATGAAAGAATAATGATGCGAGCAGTGGGCACGATTATTGCTCTCCTGTGCCTGGCCGCCATCCTGTGCTCTCCTGTGCCTGGCTAGACTTGGGGTGGGGGTCACTGACTCACCGCCCGCCTGGCAGCCGCTGCGCCCGCCACGGTGAGCTGTCTGGGCAACATCAAAACAGAGGACCAGCGCAAAGAGAAAGGGCAGAGTGAGGCCAGCAAGAAGATGGAAAACAGCTGCAAAAGGACAAGCAGGTCTACCGCGCTACGCACTGCCTGCTGGGGCTGGCCTGGTGCTGGAGAAGCTGGTAAAAGCAGCCGAGTGAAGCAAAGGAAGATCCTGCATGTAAATGGGCTTAATGGAGAGAGTGGCGAAGAGGATGCGCAGGCTGCCAGGAGGAACGGCGATGGAGACTATTGTTTCTAGATGTGATGGCTACTGTGCCTCAGCTTCTGCCTATATCCGACTCCAAATTGCGTGCTGGAATATCTCCACCTTTAGGAACGTCTATGAGGATACTATTCTGGGGGTCGGGACAGGGATGGGCACCCTAGCTTACCTGACCTTTGTGACCACCAAGTGGCATGAGATCCTTGATTGAAGACCGTGTGTAATGACCGCCCAGCCCGGAGACCTGCATACAGTAGCAGCATTTGCTATTTCCTGCCCCAGAAGCTGGACCTTGGGATGCAGACTTGACCAAAGGAGCAGATTGCTGTGTCCTTACGGTTTTAGTCCCCTGCCCCAACCCTCCCTTCCAACCCAACTACTAATCTACCCTACCTGCAGCTCTTGCCCTAACTCTATTCTACAGCTAAATATTAATTATTAACCTACAGGTGATCAATAAAACTCTCTGCATGTCTCAGCAAAAAAAAAAAAAATCAGAGACCAGAAGAAGAAGAAGAAGAAGAAGAAGAAGAAGAAGAAAAATTATGCATTTGTGAAATATCTCAAATGGATGACCCAGGATGAGTAAAATAAGTCAATTGTGAAAGACAAATATTGTATGAAACTGCTATTATGCAAAGTCAAGAATGGGTTTGTGTACAGAATGAACATTCTTTCCCGGGACAAGTGAAGACAGAAAAATTTTGGTCTCTTTTTCTATGGAGTAAAGAATGGGAAAAAAAAAATCTCAAGAAAACATTTAGTTCAAAGGCCTAATGTGCCACAGGAACCACAACCTCCACTTTTGTGAGACCAGAAGAACTAGATTGTGCCCAGTCACCACCACTTACAGATTTAACAGAAATCACACGAAAGTCACTGGATAAAGTAGAAAAAATGCAGGCAAATATCAATATCATAATAAAAAATAAAGACCCTGGTCTGACAGAGGTTGGTAGAACCCTCAAAACTATGACTCTTAGGCATCCTATAAATCTGGACTTGAATCCATCCCTGGTGGTCACCTTTCAGCTAAACATGGAAAACCCTCTAAAGTAAACAGTAACAAAAACAGGGCATAAAACAGGAATAGACAGGAAAGATGGGTGAACACAAATGAGAACCCAGGGAGGACGTGGAAGAGAGCTGTTACATTGAGGGGACAGTCATCGATGTTATGAAATAAACTGTGCACAGCTTGTTGAACAGAAAACTGGTCTGTTATGTAAACTCTCATCCAAACCAAAATAAAATGTTGCTTTCCCCCAAAAAGAGTCAGACTGATTGGTATAATCAAATAATATCACATATACAAACATTTTATGAAGTAATATCTGCATATGGAATAATTTAACTTTGGAAACACATTTTAAAGAAGAAAATGTGAAGCTTGTTTTCACAGTCATTGTAGATATGTTAATTATTATAGTGCATAATAGTAGTGATGCCATGCTGTTTTAATGCTGTTAAAATATTAGTGCCTATGTAAGATATTCCTGAAATATGAACCCCTTTGCTGTTGTTCATGCTGTTGAAGTGCTATTCATTAGTTATGTGAACTGAGTATAAAAATTGATAGTAGGTAATAAATAAAACACACTATAATTTTAACTATTTCAGTAATTCTTTCAAAATATAAGTAGCCCTCTCATTTGACAGCTTTGAATAATAAACACCTTTTATTATTAACTGGAATTTGGAAGACATTGCCAACAAACTTTGACTCTTACAAGGTTTCCTGTTTCACAAAGTCCTGTAACTGTTCATTATATTAAAAGTCTATTCATAATCTGAACTTGCCAAATAAAATGGCTTGCTTGCTGAGTGCTATCAAGTTGGTTTTATCTCATAGTGACTAAACGTACTACAGCAGAACGGAACACTGCCAGCTTCTGTGCCAGCTTCATGATCGTGCTATGATGCACATTGCTGCAGTTACAGTGGGAGTGCCTTTTGTCAAGGGCTTTCTCTCTTTTTGCTTCTCTGCTAATTTACCAAACACGATATCCTTCTCCTGACAACATATCCAAAGTTTGTGGGACAAACTCTTGTCCTCCTCATTTCTATGGAGCTTTCTGGCTTTACTTCTTCCAAGATATATATATATATATATATATATATATATATATATATATATACACACACAACTGTGTATATATATATATATACACACAAACCATTATAGTGTCCATATTCTTTGCCAAATATGATTGTAAATAAGAGGGGTATGTGTGGTGCTGGTAGGGGGCTTCAAAAAGTTCATGGAAAGATGCAAAAGAAAGGTAGAGGAATTTTCCCATGAGCATTTTGATTCTCCCTCATAATTTTTATATTTCAGTTTATCTTATACCTACAGTCAAGATATGAATATTTGCATTATTGTTCTACCTCTGGCAACTGGATGTCACTGATAGTTCAAATCAGGGAATAAGGTATCATTATAACTTTCAACATCAAGTCATTCTAAGCGCAATGCATGGCCAACTCAAAATCTCCCTAAAGTTTAGGGTCAAATTCAAGGGAAGGTCACTTACTAAATCACCATTGTGTGGATGAATTTAGAAACATGGCCTATTCTAGGAAGAGGAAACTAAATTCCTGAAGTGTATAGACTACTGCGGCTCTTTTAGAAGCCTCTAACTTAGACCCAGTATTACCTTCTTTTTTAATTTTTCTTTCAGTTGAGACATCTACTTTCTGAATTTATAATTTGCCCCTGTATGCCCATTTCATCACTGGTCCCTCTTTATTTTCCTTTTACTAGGGCATGAGCATATTCATTACTGAAAGAAAAAGTCTTCCTTTTACACATGGAGGATAATCTGGTCTTATGGTCTCTCAATAGAACTATTCTATCAGAAAACAGTTGCACAGATATTAGGATAGTTCTCAGATTTTGAGTTATTAATACCCAAACAAGTTGTATTCTCATATTTTTCCCCTTGGGGAGAAATAAGCATAATGCACGGCATCCCCCTAGCCCCTGACAGCAATTCTAGATCTCTATTATAGAGTGCCCATGGAGTCAGAATGTTCCTTAGAAGAGAGGACATTGAATAAGTAAGACTGATAAAGACTCAATATAATTAAGTTTTGCTGTTGGCGAAGAACATTGAAATTATCATGCACTGCCCAAAGAACAAATAAACCTGTCCTGGAAGAAGTATAGTCAGCATGCAATCAGGGAGGGTGGAATTCATCTCATGTACTTTGGATATGTTAAGAGAAGACTAGAAAAAGGTATCATGCTTGGTAAACTAGAAGGGCAGAATAAAAAGAGTATGCCTTTGATGAGTTGAGTTGACATAGCGTCTGCTACATGGGGCTCAAACAGACCAACGATTGTGAGGATGGCGTAGGACCCAGCAGCATTTTGCTGTGTTGTACTCACTCCTGTGAGTAAGAACTGAGTGGACATCTAGCAACATCTAGCAACAGTATAGATATTTTACATCTCCAAAAGACCATCCAACTTTCTGCAGGCACAGCACAAGGTTAGAATAGATATACTGTATTTCTCCAAAGACAGACCAATGATGCCTTTGCTCTTTTAAAACCTGGAGCTGTGAAAGTTCCATGATGAATACAGAAAAGCACTGGGAAGTTCAAAAGCCATTTCCTAATACTCAGACATAGAAATTCTGGGTTTTTATAGGCCAGAGATAAATTAACAAATAAATTTAATATAAATAGACAAAAGGCTTTCAATTCTGTAAATGATAAAAGATTACGGACAACATTGCCAAGAATAATTCCAGAACATTTTGCTTATTTTGAACTTGTGTAGACCAATAAGCAGTTATTAGAACAGAAAAATGGGATAGCGGCTGGTCTGAAATTAGGAAAGATATGTGTCAAAAACTTGTTCTTTCATCGTATTTGTTTACTCTCTATGCAGAGCAAATTATCTGAGAGACTGGCCTATATGAAGACAATTGAAACATCAGGAATTGAGCAATTCATGAACAATGTGTGATATATGAATTTGCTATCACCCGACTTGCTGAAAGTTGAAGAGGACTTACAGTATTTATTGATGACGATAAAAGGTAATGATCATCATAGAGAAAGTAAAAATCTTCACAATGGAACCCCTAAATCAATTGCCCTTGTAATACACAGAAAGGATTGACATTGTCAAGGATTTCATTTTACTTGGATCTACAATCAACATTCATGGAAGCCACAGTCGAGAAGCCAAACATTGCATTGGGTAAATGTATTGCAAAAGACCTCTGAAGAAGTACTAAAAAGCAAAAATGTCACTTTGAAGACTAAGGCTCACCTAATTCAAGTCATGTTTTATTTTGTCTTCCTCATCTTCAGTCATGTATGAATGCAAAAGCAAGAAGAAGATCAAAGAATACTGGCCACATTTGAATATTAGTGGTGGTGAAGAATATTGTATATACCATAGACGGTTAGGAGAGCAGGCAAATCTGTGTAGGAAGGAATACAGTCAGCACGAAAGCCTCTTAGACTTGAGGATGACAAGACTTCATTTCACATTTTAAAGAGATGTTTTTAGGCTGGCCTAAGCTCATCGCATGTTTGGTAAAATAGGCCAGAGAAAGAGGAGAGCCTTAACAAGCCTGATTGACACCTAAGCTACCACATGTTGCTCAAGCATAGCAATGGTGATGGGTCTGATGCAGGACTGGTCAGCATTTCATTGTATTTTACCTGAAGTCACTTTGAATCAGATGTCACCATGACTCAATGGCTCTCTGATAATAACAACATATGCAAAAAGTGTCAATGTAGCTCTAAAGCAAGCTTGGCTGAGAACCTATGCATACTTTGTTTCTACCTTTTCATTCAGGGACAGTTTCCTATGTATCAAGCTTTCAGAAGACCTCCTTGGGGATTTTCTTATTTACCAAGATTAGACTGCAATAAAATTGAATTTGAATCTTCCTCTTCTGACAAATAGTATTTTTCAGTTGAAGATTTGAATTTATTTGGGGGCTGGGTGCTTTTACTCCTTATGAAATATTAAAATTCCTTCAACTCTGACTCCCCGTTCCTTTTGCTCCTCCTCTCCCCACTGCCCTCCACTTTTCACAAGCTAACAGTCTGCCAGCCTCACACACTGAGAATGTTAGCTGGATCCCGAGTCGAAGGTAGTTGCATTTACACCTTAAATCCTGCGACTTAGATATGCAGCTGCTATATAAAAATATCCAATTTAAACATCAGTGTGCTATGCATGGCTTGTCATGAGTGGGAAGTACGTTGATGCCAACAAGAGCATGACATTTGATTTACTTGTTTTTCCTATTGTGTCTTTTAAAAAAATGTGATCTTGCTTCAGCATTTTATCCTACTTTGGGTATTTAAAATTCTGGACTGAGAAAAATAGTCTTTGTCATCCTACAGATTTGCTCTGTTATCTTGGACAAATCATCATTGCCTGAAATTTGTTCATGCATCCATGCATTCATTCATCCAACAAGCACTTGAGTAGGTCCCATGCATGCCAGACTCTGCAATAGGTCAACAATAGACACCGTTTTCAAGTGTGCAAATTGTAGGGACTAAATTAGATTCTCCTCAAAGTCTCCTTTAGTTTCAAAACAATGAATAAAGCATGTAATTCACTGTTTCTTCGTGATGATAAAAGAGGCAGCTTGGGTTTTCTCTGGAGACTTCAATGGCAATCAGATAGTTGAAGAAAGATGGAAGGAAAGCAGCAATTCCCTTAGAATGACTGAAGGTCCTTTGGTGGTTGTCATGGAAAATGAGTCACATGGCATCTGGAGCTTCGGGGGAGTTTCTGGAGGAACATGTATCCCAGGGTTCACTCCTACACAGAGCACTAGAGGGCTGACAGCTGTCAGAGCAATGAGAGCAGGGAGCTGTAACTGCAGTACTGGACACACAAGTAACCGGTTCTCCATCTTGACAGTAACTGGGGAAATAGAGCCAGGGTGAATAAAGTCATGTACATGCCCTAGGGGAAGTTTAGTGAAGTGTGCAAACTAGCCTCATGTGAGTTTTCACTTTGAGTGACACCCAGACACTCTAGAAGGAGCCCATCTTCAAGCTTGCTGGCTAGCAGTTTCCATTTCCAGTGACTGTACTTCTAAAGGGTACTGTAATTCTGAAATACACCATTTTGCCAGAGAACATGCCCTTGACGCAGGGCTCTCTTACTGAGGTGAGTGACATTCCAGAAGGCACTGAGGGCAACATTTTTATGACACCCTGTAGGGTTGAAGCCAAGTTGACCGAGGTTAGTTCTTTGCTCTGATATGTCCCTGAGTAACAGACCGGGTTCTGGTTGGTGGTTCGCCTCTCACACAGATGGGGAAATTATTCAACATGAAAAGATCCAGTGACTGAGCTCAAGCAGTGAAAATGTCTGTCTAGTGTTATTTTCAGCTTTGTCAGTATTTCAGATGTGCTGCTTATTAATTGTGCATATTTAACCCCTGGGTGAAGTATTCCCCATACTTAAAACAGCCACTGGAGGATTATAATAAAAGGAGATCATACATATAACGTTTTAGAAAAATAAATTCCTACAAATAGGCAGGAACATTATGTAAAAGGAATGAAAACAGAAAACAGTGAAAAAAGACATTCATTTCTCCTTATGTTTATCCTTATTATAAAGTTACTCTCCATGCATTCATCCAATAAATATTTAGTGTGCCAATTGCTATCTAGGTGCTAGGAATAAAAAGATGAGTAAAATAAACAAAATCTTTATTTTTAAAAAGCTTGTGTTTGGGGAATAACGCTAGAAACCCAATTTATTACCTGGACAAAATAAACTAGTGATACGCATTATGAAGACAAGTAGAAAAGTTATTTTATGCTGGTGATCAGTGGTGGGCAGTGGTAAGATTAACAGGTCTCTCTGAGTTGTTAACATTTAATCTAAGGTCTTGAAAATGAGAAAGAAATTGCTTCCATGACAATCAATAGTAGCTTTTCCCAGACAGAGGGAATACCAAGTCGAAAGATCCTGAGGCAGGAACAAATTCGAATAGTCCAAAACCAGAAGGAGGTCGGGATGGAGGTGGAGTCAGTGGGTGTGGAGCAGCGCGGTGTAAGAGAAGAGAATGGGCCCAGATGATCTTTGAACAGTGGAAGTGGTTAATGTTTGTTGTTAGGGTCCTGTGAGCTGATTCTGATTCTTAGCGAAAACACACCATGAAGCACTGCCCAGTCCTTCTCCATCCTGACCAGGATTCTCATGTTGGAGGCCATTGTTGTAGCCCCTATGTTAATCTATTTGTCAAAGACATTTCTCCTTTCCTCTGCCCCTCACCTTTATCAAGTATGATGTCCTTTTCCTGGGACAGAGCTTTACTGACAATATGTCCAAAGTACATGAGGCAAGTCTAGTTATCCTTGCCTCTAAGGAGCATTCTGGTTATATGTTTCGGAGGCAAATCTGACTGTACTTTTGGAACTCCTTAGCACATATTCTTTGACAGGGCCATAATTCAAATGCATTATTTCTTGTTAATTGATTCTTATTCAATGCCCAACTTTCACATACATATGAAATGATAGAAAATACCATGGTTTGGATCAGGTACACCTTAGTCCTCAAAGTAGCATCTTTCCATTTCAGCACTTTCAAGAGCTCTTGTCAATTTAGTCACATTTTAGTACACATATAGACTGATTATTGGGACAAGGTAAAGATAAACAAAAGCTAATAGCTAGATTATTGGCTTGGCCAACCATGTAAATGCAGTATCATTCAAGAGATAAGGAAAAAATGGAAAGAAGAATAAGTTAAAAGAACTTGTGAAGCATGAATTCTTTTGGATATGGAAAAATAATCAAATCTATCCATGGAATTGAGTAAAATCTTAAATACTTCCAAATATGAATTTAAATTAGAAAATAAGAAATAATTTTTTAAAGCCCCATAGGAAGAATATGATAAGAACTATTTATATGATTGATTATTCATACCAGAATAAATTAGCATTCTATATATATAAACCATTATATATTGTATCATACTCTATGGTACACAACAACGGAGTTCTGCTTTGTAACACATAAAATTTAATTTAAGTTAACAATTTAAATAAATGCTTTAAAATCACTTTTTGTACTTATCTATTCAATTTATTTCATAAAAGTAGGAGTGCACACTTGAAAATGGTTTCAGTGATAATGTTATCTTCTATAGACATTCCCAAATAGGCCTGGTATGTCACAGTTAAGTGCTTTGCTCTCCTTGAGGCATTGATGGTTTGTGCCTGTCCAGTCACTCCATAGAAGATAGATCTGATGGCCTTCTGTCAGAAAGATTATAGCCAAGA
The DNA here is from genome assembly GCA_004026705.1 of Nesogale talazaci. Lineage (NCBI taxonomy): Eukaryota > Metazoa > Chordata > Mammalia > Afrosoricida > Tenrecidae > Nesogale > Nesogale talazaci. The sequence continues at coordinate 24,898 of PVJH01001610.1, read as the reverse complement.
AGGCTCTATGGAGCAAATTCACTCTATTACATAGGGTCTCTATGAATTAGAAACAACTTGATCATACCACATGACAACAACATACTTTGCCAGAATTGAAAACACACCAAAAAAAAAAAAATCTCAACTCGTGGTTTCTGGACAACTAGCTCTCTCTGGAGAGAAAAAAAAAAGCCTTATTCTTTCATGTTTGTCATGTATAAATTAATTCATATGGATCACATATCTAATTTTATAAAACCTGAAACTGTTGAATCTCATGAATGAAACATAAGATAAAGTATTTGTGACTGTAGTTTCCACAAAAATTTATTAGTAGGACATACAATGCTAAATTTTTTGGGGGGTGGGGGTTGTTAAAATTATTTATAATTTTAAAACTGTGCTATTTAAAAGTGCCTCCCTCAAAAAAAGCTCCACTTATGCAAAATGAAAAGATTAACAATTGGTTAGAATATTTCTGATAGGAATCTTTTATGTAGAACATAGGACAAAAACATACAACTTAGTAATAAGAAGGAAAATCACCTTATTTTTAAAAGGAAAAATATTTGAACAAACAATACTCACACATAAATGATAAATATAAGAAAATTTAAAAATTCAACATCACTAGTCATCATGAAAGGCAAATCAGTGAGAAATGACTACACACCATTTGGGTGGCTACAATTAAAGTGCCTAAAAATACTAAGTGCTGACAAGAATGTGCAGCAACTGAAACTTTTTACATTTCTGTGTAGAATGCATAATTGTACAGTTACTGCATGCAATAGTTTTTTTTAAGTTTTTAATAGTTTTTAAAAGTTGGCATGAATTTACCACACAAACTAAAATTCTAGAAAAGTCTAAACTGTAGGGATAGAAATCAGATCAGTAGTTGTCTAGAGTCAGAAATGAGAAGTGGTAAAAGAAACATGAACTGATGGAACTAATCAATATACCAATTTTAGTGGAAGTTCTATGGCTCTCAAACAATTACTAAAGTCCATAAAATTCTGTGCTTAAATGAGCAAATATTAGAGTATGTAAGTTAGACCTACCCATTGCTAAAAAGTAAATAAATCACTAAAGAGAAAACTAAGTTCATGATGCAGTCTTGGAATAGATGATAGCTTCCTAAACAAAAGTGTAAAAAGACTAACATGAATGCATGACTTCATATCTGTATCGATATCTTCACCCCTTTGTGTATTTCCATGTGAGTTTGACAGGAAATTATCATTAGTTGCCCTTGAATCAATTCTAATTCATGCTGATCCCACATGGATGGAGTTGAACCGTTCCATAGTGTTTTCGAGGTTGGGACTTTTCTAAAGCAACCCCTCTCCCCCTCCCCACCCCCACCCCCAGCTTGGCTTCTGAGACACCTCTGGCTAGGTTCAAACTGCCAGTCTTTCAACAAGCAATTGAGTGATTAGATGGCATAGTGGGTTACAAATTACCTGCTAAACAGCCATTCCAAAGCAGTCAGATGCTGCTGTCTTTTCTATAAAGATTTTAAGCTTTGGAAGCCCAAAGGGGGCAGTTTGATGCTGTCCTATAGGGTTCTTCTGAGTTGGATTCAACTTGATGGCATAAGTTTGAGTTTTGAGGGCCTCATTGATAGGAAATAGCAAAGTCACAAAAAACGATGTGCAACACATTTCTGACAAAAGGTAATGAGCTTCATGAGCAGCATAAGCACACACAAAGGCCGTTCCTATTCTTACAGTAAGTCTATGTGTATTAGAGTAGAACTTCACTCCATAGGGCTATCAGGGTGGTAGTCATTCGGGAAGGAGCCCTGTGGCATGACTCAGTGTTTGAATGCTAAGTGATAGGTCTGCATCTGAGCCCATCCAGCCTCCCTGTGGGAGAAAGACCTGAAGATCTGTTGCCACAACATTTATAGCCTATAAAACCCTGGGAGGCAGACTTACTCTGTCACTGAGTCAACATCAATCAAAGCAAAGCTATTTAGATATTAGTTATAAACTTACTATTAACTGCTGTGAGGGATTTTTGATAATACAACCAAACAGAGTACTGTATTTTTATGCAGGTAATCTTTGTTACTTTTATTTTTTTGCCCACTATTCCCTTCCTTTTCTTGTGAGGAATTTACGGAAGCAGTCTATTTTAATTTTTTTTACACTGTCCTCTAAAAAGATAGCATAGCACATTTACCAAAATGCCCACATGTCAGTTGACAAAAAAAATGTATAAAATGAACATTATTTGTGTAAACACACAGTATAATTTCATTTTGGTAAAAATGATGATAATCAAAAACCTTATACAGGTGTATATTATGTCTCTTTTGCAGTATATAAAACAGGGCTGCTAACTGTTCAAAATGGTTCAGTCATGGCTCATGGAGTGCAGGTTGCATAGCAACCAAATCGTAATGGACTTGATGACACTGAGAGGCATTTTGACGCCAGTGGGAAACAGGCAGCAGTGCCCAATCAAAGGGGACAGTTGACATACAGTCGAAGCAACGCATGCTGCCCTTCTTTTCAACCAGCCACAACTGAGACATTTTGAACAGGTTTGAAGCCTTGATGTAGAAAGATATCAGCAGGTTTTTAAAGTTGGTGACCTCAGAAAGTAGGATTGGGTGTGGGGTGGTAGTATTAACATTTTAAAGTTTATCTTAGTATTCATATCATTTGGTAAAAAGGAAGCATGACACTTATATAAGCATAATTTTAAAACAATAAAAATTAAAACAAAAACAAAAACAACCTGCAGACCCTATTCTTTTGATTTTTAGAAGCTAGGTTTTCTAAAATGATTATTATCTAGGTAAAAGTTGGGAGGGAAAAACACTTCGGCAATAAATATCCATATCCTTATATCATCTGTAAGGAGCCCTAGTGGTTTAGTGATTACACATTGGGCTGTTAACCTTAAGGTCAGTGGTTCAAAACCACAAGGAGTTCTGTGGGAGACAGATGGGGCTTTCTCCTCCCATAAAAAGAGTTCCAGTCTCTAAAACTCACAGAGGCAGTTTTACTCTGTCTTACAGGGTGGTTATGAGTCAGAGTATATTCAGAAACAGATGGTTTGGCTTTGTATATACATGTAAGTTTTAGATGTATTACAAATGTCATCATAGTGGGAGATGAGAAAGTCTCAAAGAAACAGAGGAACATTGCATGTTTCATCAATAATGTGCTGTGCGTCCTGGTTGACTCATCCCTTCCTTGATACCCTTCTGTGAGGGGATATCCCATTGTCTACAGAAGGGGTTGGGGGTCTCTGCTCTGATATGCCTCATTCTCAACAATGGGTTTTTGTTTGTTTGGGGTGTTCTGATGCCTGTTACCTGATCTCAACATCACCTCATGATGACACAAGGCTGGTGTGTTTCTCCCATGTGTGTTTATTGCTTCTGTGCTAGATGGTCACTTGTTTAACTTCAAGCATTTAAGACCACAGATGATGTATCTTTTGGTAGCCAGGCACAATCAGTTTTTTTCCCCATATTTGCTCGGGCACCCAGTTTGTCAATGATCATGTCAGGAAGCTGAGCATCACAGAATGCCAGGTTGTTAGAACAATGTGTTCCTGCGTTGAGAGAGGACTTGAGCAGGGGCACCAAAACGATCCACTTCCTCAATCTATTGCCAATACCTCTATTTTTATGAATTAATATATTTGCATAAATGTATTGCATAAGTGTATTGATTATACTCTATCCTGTATTGATTATACTTACCTCTGTAGACTTATGTTGTACTTGTCTATTTGTGATTGGTTAACATTGCTTAGCATAATTTCCTTCAACTCTTCTATAAGATGATGTGCTTCACGCCATCATAGAGCTTTTTAGTGATGCACAGTAAGTACTCCGTTGTGTGGCACAGCTCTTAAAGCGCTAAGCTGTTCATGAAAGGTCAATGATTTGAACCAGCTGCTGTGCCAGAGAAAGGTGTGGCAGTCTATTTTTTTTTTTTTGGCATCAGTGTCCTCTGGTCGTCGTGGGAGCTACCCAGCGCTGCTTCTGAGAGCCCGCCTCTGGATTTGAACCGCCAAACCCATGGGCCGCAGCCTCGCACTCAACCACTTACGCCATCGGGGCTCAGCCCGGCAGTCTCTTTCGATTTACAACCTTAGAGATCCTATGGGACTGTTCTGCTTCGCCCTACAGGCTCGCTACGAGGATCGCTTAGGATGAGGCAAAACTACCATGTGTGCTCTGCCACCCAAAGACGCACATCCATCTTTCCAACGTCATCTCTGTTGTGGTTAAGAGTTCGGGCAGCAGTCCCTGCTCATGGAGCCTAGAGGGCAGAGTAGACTTGACTTAAAGTTTTCCCTAAGGTGTCACTTTTTTGGCAAAAAATATCACTAGTACTTTTGCCCAGAGGAGCCACTGATAGCTTTAAAACACCTATCTCTGGGTAACAGCCAAGCATTTTAGTATAGCTCTACCAGGGTTGCTTATATACTCTCTCTAAAACAAAACAAAACAAAACAAAACAAACAAACACACAAAAACAAGAAAAATCCATTGCTGTCAAGTAGATTCCAAATCCAAACAAGGCTATAAGACAGAATAGAACTGTCCCAAGGATATCTGAGGTGGTCTTTATTCAAAACAGATTTCCGCCTCTGTCTCTTGAAGAGTAGCTAGCTGGTTCCATCCATTGGACCTTTCAGTTAGTAGCTGAGTGCTTAAGAACTGTGCCACCAATGTACCTTATATAATCTCTACAACACACTACATTGAACACCTTAGGTAGTGATTTGTTTTCTAGGCCAAGGTTTCAAGGCAGCCCAATTCTCTGCCACAAACTCCATTCCCACTCCTAGCGTGATAGTTACATAATCTGGAATCAATTTGGGACTTGAAAGGATTAAGAGTGAAGGGGTGGAGTCTAGTCGGTCAATCAGATCACAGCTAACGGGGTCTTTGTGGGCATGACCGTCCCCTGAGGATTCTGGGAAACTCTGGTATTTCCTCCTTGAAGACAGGAGAGACTCTCTTTTCTCTCCTGACTCCCTTGGAAGACACTCTACTGACAGGACACATGGAAGTATGCTAGTGCCCTTATCTGGAGAAGCCAGGTAGAGACCCCTGCTAGCGATGAGATGCTTACATTTGCCACTGGATCCAAAGACTTTCTATCCACTGTGATTGTCCTGTATTTGGTGTCACTGCATGTGTTTTGTGAGTAGAGGATGACTTTATCGATCGGTATCAGGCATATGGGCTAGTATTAGACTTATGGGCATGGGCAGGACTGGGTTGGGATACCTTCTTACTGTACAATTACTCCTTGATGTAAAACTCTCTCTTATACACATGTAAGTGTTTCCATGAATTTGTTTCTCTAGTATACCTGGACTAACACACACAGCAACTCTATATAGGATGTTGGAGGAGGCTATGAATCTTTACAGAAGCAAATAGCCTAATCTTCTCCCACCATCAAGAAGATGAGATGGATTGAAACTTCCAACTTTGTATTCAACAATCCGGAGAACCTCACAATGTTACCAGGGTTTCCAAGTAGATATTGGCCCTGGGGGCCTAGCACATCTGGGTTACAATAGAATTGAGGTGATACCGGCTATGTTGATACAGCAAAAAAAATTTCATTGGTGAAATAGAAATGTTTGAAAAAAAAACATGGGTTCACAAAATGTTTTACATATTTCATGCATAAATATTACAGGAGAATTACATGCAAAATTTAAATAATGGATTAAGACTGGAGGTGGGAGGAAGGAGTTAGAGCTACTTGAATACATTAATCAATCTTGGCTCCCAAATTGAATTGTAAAGGCTTAAAAATGTAATTGAGTAAATTACGGAGTATTTACTCCAGCTGATTTCTCCCATTTTATGAGGCAACAGCATTCGCAGTAATGAACAGGACCAATCGGAAACTAGGTAGGCTGCATTTCCCTAAGATTTTGGTAATAAACATAGGTCACAGTAATGGTAAGCATTACTATTTCTATTTCTTTTCTCAGCAACTTAAATTGGTCATTAAATTATGGGTTTCAGTTTTATTATTTAAATAACTTTCTGTTGTTTCCTCTTCTACTCATTAAAACAGCATACCCTCACTGCAGAAAATAAATAAGAATATATTTTTGGCTCTTTTAGTCCAGTTTTTTTCTCTATTCAGGGTAAGAGCTTGAAATTATTTTTGGATCTATTTAACACTATTAGAATTAAAAATATAAAGCCTACTTTTTCTTAAATCAAATACACTCATTCTGAAACCATTCACTAGGGTAATGGGTGGGGGGGGGGGGCAATCCAAGATTTCTGCCTTAGATGAGAGAAGGTGCAAAAACCCAAAGTTTTCAGGTCTAACCAAAGGGTAACATTATTTATGCCTATTCATTTTGAATGCACTATTAAATTAAAATTCTTTTGAGTTTATTGGCTGCTAATTATTTCCATTAATGTTTCCTATTGCCTCAGAGTGGAATGGAGATGAGGATAGAGAATAAATATAAAATGCTTAATACTTAGATATATTGTCACTTTCAATTGACTTTTTCTTCTTAGTTTTTTAGGCATCACTGCCCTCTGTTGGTGGGAGTAGGAGCCCCAGCCTTTGCTCCTGTGAGCTGGAATTGAACCTCCATCCCATTGAACCGCAGTCCCGCACACAACCACTGCACCACCAGGGCTCAGCCCTTGACTTTGTTTTAGATGTTAATTCTTTTAAAAAGTTTATTAAAATTTTACATGAACTTTTTAATTGCTGCATAAATTTTGTAAAAACATCTATTTTTATTTTGAAACTTGCAACATTTTAAAATATTTTTACTGGGGAAATATAGTTACAAGTTTAATGACTAATTATAAAATGAATGCCTGTGTCATCATCTCTTAGATCAAGAAAACAATGAGAAGCATCTGAAGAAGCTATAATTTTTTCCACTCCAGCTACCTCCCTCCCTCCCCACCATGGGTAGCCATTGTGCCAACTTTTAAGGTTTTTTTTTTCCCTGACTTGTTATGTGAACCTAGCACCTATGTATCTTTTTTGAAATGTGATAGCTGCATTAGACTTTATGGTAATAGAAAAAAACTGAGTATTACTTTACTTCTTATTTACTTAGTCTAGTACTGTAGTCTCAAGATTGAATCACTCTGAAAGTATCAGTGGTGTATTTTATTTTCTATTCTATTATTTGATTCTGTTTATATACTTCCACTTCTGTGACCATTCTGTTGTGTTTGGAAGGAGTCTTGGGGGAGCAACGGCTAAAGAGCTGGGCTGCTAACCTAGAAGTCATCTATTGGGATCCAGCAATGAAACCTGGGAGAAAGATGTGGCACTTGGCTTTCATAAAGGTGAGGGCCTTAACCACCCGACGAGGCAGTTCTCCTGTCGTACAGGTTTCTCTGAGTGGGCATTTCCTCCGTGGTAATTGTTTTGGCTTTGCAATCTTAAGAGCCCTGAGGGTACAGCGGTTATGTATTGGGTTGTTCACCAAAGGATCAGTGGGTAAAATCCAACAGCAGCTCCAAAAGCCACACTTATTTCCATCAAGCCAATTCTGACTCATTGTGACCTGGTCATACTGTTCGGAACTTCCCCTGTGGCAGTTGAAGTTTGCAAGACTGTAACCCTTCACAGGTTTCTCCCATGGAGTGATTGATGGTTTCAAACTATGGATAATACTTAGCAGCAACAATAGACTCAAGATATCAAAGATTGTGACAATGGAACAGAACCAAACTGGAGAGATGAGTCTATGTTAGGGTCTAGGGGAGAACAGTAGGTCACAGTGAATCAGAGAGCTGAGTTAATGGGAACTATCAACAACAACAACAACAACGCTGTATATCATTGCCATTCTGTGGACACTGCCCCTCTCTTACCTTGGGGGTGCAGTGAGTGTATTTTTGCCTCTGTCAGATCACAAGAGTGTATCACTTTCTGTTAGTGCTTTGCAATGAATCCTGTCTAAGGCCAGCTCTTTCCTTCTGATAAAAATGTGAAAATGCCTGTACAGGATCCCTCAAAACAGAATATGGTTATCTGATTCAAGCAAGTTATATTAAAAAAAATTGTCAAAAGTATTCTACTTCTTCCTCAGAGCTTTCAAGTCATTAGACATCGTTTTCAATCCATTGCCTTTGTCTGAGCATAGATTCCATGATTTTCCCGTGCATTTGTGTCTTAATTGCTATCTTGTTTCTTTAGAATACTCTCTGAGTAAAAGATGAGCCAGGATACATATTTAGCTATTAAAAGAAACTCCCCCAGTTTCTGGCCTTTATGCAAGGTACAATGGTGGTGTTAATGCCAACAGGGCACCATGGAAGTTAGTCTACAAATTATCACTAGGCTTTATAAAAGCAACAAGATATGCTGCTCTTTTAGAATTTTGGGGGCATAGTCTGCTTGTAATGCTGAGTAATTTGTCAGCATTTTAGATGTCATATTGTGTGATGGTGTTTAGTTTGGCAAATTATTGAATAGGTGAATAAAATTTCAGGGGTTTCGGTTGATTGCTTACCCAAAAACCTGAGTCAGAAAACAAACTATTCATTGATAATGTGCTTTTTTGTTATTGTTATTTACATCTACTCCCTATCCTTCAAATGAAAGAGAGAAATTGAAGTGAGACATCAAGAGGATGAAAATAAACCTGAAATAAACACAGATACCAGGATCTCAAACTTCAATAGGACAAAGAAACAAACATCCTTATTAGTCAACTGATTTAAAAGTCTAATTTTCCTTTTATTATAGCCATATTTTTATACATATAAACACATCATTAGTTACAGGGTAAAGGAAGGTATTTCCCTTAAAGCTAGGAAGGGAATTGAGGACAGAATGTCTTTGGTGCATTCTGATGAGTTAACAGCTGTGACATAGAGATCATCGACTGCAGGAACTGGAGGGTCCCCCAGAGATGATCTTCACAGCCCCTTTCATCTTAGTGATGATAAAAAATTAAGATTGAGAGAATGTTGTTGACTTATCCAAGGTTACCCTGCTTGAGAGGGGGTGAACCAAGTTCAGATTTCAGATGTTCTCATTCAGGTCACTGCTAGCCTATTTGACATGAATCATGAAACGTTGCCGTTTTGTTCAGCATGTTCATATCAGTCGCTCACTCTGCATCAGGCACCAGGCCGGATAATAGATATGCAGAGGAGGGTAAGACAGTGTCTTAACAGCCTCAGTGAAGCTTCATGATTTCTGAAAAGTTGGACGGGTAACAAGACATGTACTACTGTAGGCTGTGCTACGTGTGGTAGCAGAGACATAGATAAAGTGCTGCGAAATCACAGAGGAGGGACTAACCAAAATGTTTATTGCAATGTAGTTGTCATTTTGCTCCAAATCATTGAACCTTTCCTCCAAGGCAGATATGTTGGCAGGGAATGTGTCATATAACCTATTTCAGACTTGATAAGAATGACTTGACTATTCAAATCCTTTCTAGTTCCACTGTAATGTACTAATTTGTGAGAGTAATGATTACCATTGGTTTCATAGTTTAAAAACCAATGAAAGAATAATTTTTTTCCTTCGAGTTGATCCCAATTAATAGCTGCCTAAAACAGAGCAGAACTACTCCCCTCGCCTTGCCAACACTAGAAATCTTTATGGAGCAGACTGCCACATCTGTCTTCAAAAACAGACCCCAATATGGTCCCTGGGGTGCAGAATTACTTGATGCTTGATAAAAGAAAAGATAATAGAAAAATGTATTTTGTCACCATACATCTTTGTGGATAGTTGTTTATTTTGCCTCCACCGTTCACTTGCCCCTGAGTGTTTTCATCAGAGCACAGCTCTCACAGAACGAAAGATTTGCTCTATTTACCCTTGTCTTTTCTTTCTCCACACTACCACATGTAGACAGATTAAGCCACACACACTTCGGTTCCGTTTCCTTTATCTGTCTCAAGTTCATGTTGCAGAATTTTGTTTCTGTGCTTCCCTTCTTTTTACTCTAACGATGGGCACTTTTAGAGTCCCTAGGTCAGATCCCTTCAGCCTACTTCTGATTTCCTTGTACCTTGTCGACAGCCCATCTTGCATGTTCTCTGTGTCTTTTCCTAAAGTCTTAGAGAAATTGTACAGCTCCTATATAGGCAGACAAAAGTGCAGGGAACTAATGCCTCCAGGGAAATCTTCAACCAGAGGGGATGCTTATAGTTCAACTTTCTGTCTTCTGGTGGAAAAATGCCATGATACTTTCTACACAGATAACCTAAGTTGGCCCCCGAAGCAATTGAGTCCTATCTACTCATCACAATTTTTGCTGGTTCTTTTAGGTCTTCACTAAGATTGAAGGTGCTGTGAAGATCATTTCTGGGTTAGCTTCAAGTTCCTGAAGTTGATGATCTATATGTCACAGCAGTTAAATCATCAGAATGCATCAAAGGCAACAACAATATTAAAAATATATAAAAACAAAATAAAGATAAACTTCTGATTCACAGCAGCACATGTATGCAGAGTGGATCTGTTTCATGGACTTTTCCAAGATGCACTTTTCAGAAGCTAATTACCAGTCTTGTTTCCTGAGGCGCCTTTGGTGGATTTGAATCACCAACCCTCCTTCCAGTGGTTGAGAACTGAATCATTTGAATCACTCAGAAGTCCTGTCCACAGACCTCCACAACAAAATATATTCTCCTTCTTCCTGTCTTTCGCTCTTGCTTCTTCCCTTCTGATTCCTGTGATTGCTTTCCAAATAAACTGCCTACACCAAGTCCTTAGGGCAGACTCCTTCTTGTAAACTCTTTTTTTGGATCATCTGTAGCCTTAGTCAGAATGTGATAATTATTGCTTTGACAGAAGGATGACTTCTATTTTAGAACTATTTTATTGATACAGGCTCTGTATGAAACCTTTTAAAATAGCTATACACCCATAATTTACTAATTTGTTCCCTAAAAGTGGTACTAAATCTGTTCAATGATATGGTAAAAGCTAGCAGGAACTGCAGATTAAGAAAATGATGTAGGATGAGATAAAATACTGCTTTTTGTCCTAAATTTTGTTTATCCAGAGGATTTCCTTGAAGAATGAGAGATTGTGACATGTTTGCATTTGGACTACTTGTATTTCTGTCCAAACAGCTTACTACTCCCTACTGTTTGCTTAGAAATTGTCAGTTGGAGGTGAAGACTTTGCTTTATTTTCCCTTTCCACTTAGAAAAGTAATAAATTCTCCTTGTAGAAAATCTAGAATACCCCGAAAAACCACAAATGAAGATAATCATGTGTAATTCCACAGTCTAGAGATGAGCACTATTAATATTTTACTCCACAGTTTTGATTGTGTATATGGAAGAAAACAGTAGGAATATGAAAGAAAGAGGAGGAACAAAGCTATATTTTTAATTCCATGTCTAATATTTTTATTTAGTAGTGTTTTATAATGTCCTTAAACCACTTAAAATCCTTTTAAATAACCCACTTATTATTGTTAATCTGTGATTTTCCAATATTCCATTATTGCATTAACACTTGAATTCATATTTTGTTTATAAATATACTATTCGTGATGGTTTTTTGTGTATTGAGTACCCTAGAAATTGAATAACTGGATTAAAAAATATGTATGCCCTCATATAGAATGTCTTGATACTCGTTGTTAACTATATTTTTCAATTTTCACTTCTTCGCCGGGTCACCTGCATCAATTAGTGAACTGTGAAATTGCCTGGGACCCATGTTTAGAAGAACCCCCTACTTGACTTATGCCCACTACTGTTGGCTTGTAACTCCACCTTGTCATTTTTAACCAGATGCCATATATTAGGTCTCTTATTCCAGGTCAACAGGTAAGCCAGGACTGAAGTAAGTATCACATTGATGGAATTTTCTAGTGAGAGAGATGGAAAAGTATGTGGGAACCATGATTCAAAATGTTACACATTAAGCTTGAGGGAAAAATGAAAATTTCATCTGTGTATGGTTTTGGCTTCCATTTTCTTACTAGGTATTATATACATATAAATTGAATCCATGTCCTTCTGCCTTATTGTCTCAGGCCTCCTAGAAGACAATTTAATTGCTTTCTGTAGACCTTTGCAAGAAGTGCAGGCAGCGCATGTCTGACCAGCTACGAGATAGTCCCATAATGCCTTGGCTGGTCCTACACTTATATGGAGCCATGGAAATAATATTAATGGTTGAGGAGGGAATTACTTCTATGCTAATTCAGTTTGGTGAGATGAAAAACATTGTGCATACCATATGCACTACGTTGTCTCTTGAGACCATGTTAAGTTGGGAAATTAAGAAAGCACAAAATGAAAAAATAACAGAGAAAATATGATTAAAACAGCATGCATAAAAATCAATTGAGAAATACCTATAACTCTATATCTATATTTTTCCTAGTCACACTTGTCAAAATATTAATTAGTTTGCAGTTGCTACACTTATATGCCATCAAGTTGGTTTTGACTCACAGCGACCCCCCCCCCCCCCACAGTGCTCCCTCGTGGCTCTCCTTCCCACTGTCCCTGTGCTGGAGTCCCTGATTGCAGTGCGCTGTGTCAGTCTGTCTCATCGAGGCCCTTCATCTCGTTTGAGGGGTCTCCACTTTTCCAAGCAGGATGTCCTTCTCCCGGGGTTGGTTTCCCCTGATGACATGTACAAAAGGAAAGATGAAGAAGGAGTGGTACAAGATACATTTTATTCATCTTTAAGCATGCTTATATGATTTTCAGAAATACTTTAGGCTATTCTTCTAATTTTGTTAGTTTGGTATGCATGCTCTGATATATGACAGTGCTTTAAAATTTAAGATACAGATAATACAGATAATTTAAAATTTATCTGTAGGTACAAAAGACCTATTATTATTTTTTTTTTACCTAGTAACTCATGTGGACTGATTAGCTTCAAGAATTTTGGTGTATTTTTTAAATGCTGCAAATCCTATATCAAGTTGCCTACTGAAATTTTTCCTTTTTATAAACTATCATTATAGGGCTGAGCCCCAGTGGCGTAGGTGGTTGGGTGCGGAACTGCAGTCCGCGGTCTTGGCGGTTCAAATCCAGCGGCGGCTCTCAGGAGTGGCACTGGGTGGCACCCACGACCACCAGAGGCAAGGATGCCCGCAAAAAAAAAGAAAAAACAAACACCTATCATTATAATGAATTATTTTCTAGAGCTTTTAATAGCAAGTTTTGGAAGTCAAGTTATAAGCATACCAAAATAATAGATAATGTAGTGGTGTATGGAAAACATGTTTAGTGTGTTAGTCTGGGTAAACTAGAGAAACAATTCATAGACACACATATGGATTTAATGGTACAGTTTATATATATAAGGAGTAGGACATTAAGAAAGCATCCCAACCCAGTCCAGTTCAAAGTTATAAGTCCAATATTAACTCATATGCCTGATACCAGTCTATAATGTCTCCATCCGACTCACGAAGTCACAGGCCAGTGGGTGCAGAGTCCCGGCGCTGGCAGGGGTCCCTTCTTGGCTCCTTGTTTCCAGGGCTCAGGGTCCATCAACAGCATCCAGTGGTGGTAGAAGCAACTCAGCACTGGCAGGGGTCTCCCCATGGAATCTCCAACTTCAGAGGTCTGGTTCCATAAGGGCAAGGTCATGTGGCTTCTCCTCTGGCTCCTCGGATGCTGCCATCTTACCTTATCCATAGTTCATTGCCTCTGAGACTAATTCCCAACAACTGGAGAGAAAACTTCTCATCTCCATCAGGGAAATATCTAGATATTTCCCAGAAGTCTCAGGAGAAAGCCATGCCCACATGGAGGCCTCATTGACTACTCAATGGCTATCTCCAGATTAATAGGCTAGACTCCACCCCTACATCTCAACCATGAAATTACATAAGCACATGACCGCCACATTTAGCTTTGTGTGTGAGTTGCCCATCTATTGAGAAGATTATGGTGTGATTCCATATTGATAAACTACTAAGCACAGATACTGACAAATAAAACATGATACCAATTTCACTAGACAACCCAAATCCAGTTGGAACAACCAAGTTCCAAGAGTCTGCATTGTGGTTGCAAATGATTTTTGCAGTGTTTTCAAGTATCATAACACAAAAATATCAAATATTGACAATATCTAATCTAGGAGTGGCAATGACGGTTTCATGTAAAATCTACTTCATTATTGTCTTAGGTCATAAGGAAATATATAGTAAAAGATACCTGAAAATATCTCAATATATAAAGTTGATTTTGTTGTTTTAATTTAGATTCGCTAGATTAAAATATCATCATTTGACCAGTTTTACTAACTTGATAAATTATCTCATAGCGTGTAAGTTTAAGGGAATACTGTTTGGTGAAAAACTCAATTAATGAATCTCGAGTTAAGACTCAAACCTTATATAAAAATCAATTGATGATTTATTATAAATCTAAATGGAAAATGGAAAAGTATAAAGTTGGTAGGAAATAAAGCTATGGAAAAATCTTGGCGACCACGGTTCAAAATTTTGTTATATTTCAACTCAAAAGCATAATTCATACAAGGACACTTTGTGATCTTAAACCACAACAATATTAAAATCTTCTGTCCTTAAAAGGCCTAGTTAAGTGAATTAAAATGCAAGCTAAAAAGTGGGAGCAATAACTCATACTACATATATGAAAAAGTCAACTATTTAGAATATATGAAAAGTCTTCAAAATTTAAAACTAATAAAACAAATACAAATTTTGAACTGATAAAATTATAGAAATGGAAAGCAGGAATGGTTGCCAGGGTTTCAGGTGGAAATTCAAGTGGGAGGAAAATGGGTAGGAATATAAAAACTATGTTATTGATTGAACCATGCCCCCCAAATATATGCATATTTATTTGTCAGTAGTAGATACTTCTCTCCCATTTGGAAATCCGATGTAATTATCATACATGTTGTAAAACCCCACCCTTAGTATTTTAATGGGATGGGATGAGTGGCAGTTGTGTTCATAAGATACAACCTCAGAATTAGGTTGTGTCTTGAGTCCATTTCTTTATATATATATATATATATATATATATATATATATATATATATATACAAGCAGAGATTAGCAAGACTTCTGTGCCATCAGAAAGAAGAGTCTAAAATGAATGATGTCCCTTGTGTTGAAAACCTTGTCGGGGAAAGGTTGTCACCCAGACACTTGGAGATCTCTAAAGGATGCTGGACCTACCAACATGGATGGAGACAAGAACCTGCCCCACAGCCAACAGATAGATTCAGACTTCTAACCTCCTAAACTGTAGAGAATCAAGTTCTGTTTAAAAGCCACCCACTTTTGTCTCTAGTATAGCAACATGAGATAATGAAGACACATAATAGAGAGAAATGTAGTGAAGGAAATTCTTCACCTTGGATGTGATACAGACTGTTGTTTTGCAAGATGTTATCATCAAGGGAAACAAAGAAAAAATAGCAGAATTTCTCTTTATGTTCCCAAGCATTTGCATTTGAATATATAATTATTTCAAAAGAATTTTTTTAAGTTTAATTAAACATGTTACCAATGCTGGCATTTGTTCCTTTATTCAGTAATGTTCTATCGACCCACCACCTGTGGTTCAAGCTGTAGGACCATAGAAATGAAATCATTCACATTTGCCCTTTAGTAACACATTATGACGGAGAAAGCAAAATTATGTAAAGATAAGTAAAATTCAGTTGGATTGTTGCTATGGTAGAGCTGAGCTCCGGCTGCAGGTGTTGCACAGGAATAACCAATCTCATCTCACCATGGTCGAGAGGAGCTCTAAAGACAGACTTTTGAGAAATATTGTGGTGATTTAGTGACAGAAATATTGAGTGCCTACGTGAGTGACGGTTGAGATGCAAACATTTGAAAGACATTTTGGAAGCTGATGGTGTAAATCCTTAGGTTATGCTAAAAGTTTGGACTTTATTTTGTATATCTAAAAAAATTCTAACACTCAAAACATTCTAAAGAGGGAACTCATTTATTTATTTATCTTTGCAGTCCATCAATAGCTTCTCAGTATCACATACTCTGTTCTCATCCCCGTTCTAAGCATCTATTGTATGATGTGTTAAAAAAAAAAAAATCTTGAGGGGTTATTCTTGATATAGGTCCTTGGATAGTATGCATGGTTTGTGTGAAACTACTAACCTAAAAAACTAGCAGTTCAATCCCTTTCAGTGATCTACCTCAGGAAAGTGTAAAAGCAAACCTAACTTGTCATCCACCTATTTGTAACTCCTGGGATTGTTGGGAATAAAGATTGGGGATTGCCTGTCAGTGATTCCGCTACCACACAGAGAGCCAGTTTGATTTGAGAAACTCTAAGTTTACTCTGCAAGTGTGGGAAAGAAGGTAACAGTGGGATTTGCAACTTCGAAGCTGCTTCAAAAATCCAGCGAAAGTCCAGCAAGTTATATATCCCAAAAGGACTTTCAATTATTATAGGAAACAGTGCATTATACATACATTATTTCAAGGGTAATGTTTAGGAGCTCACCATCCCTTTAGCATCATATTCCAATTCTTATCTAAATGGGGGATGCTTCTGACCTGGCTACCTATCATAAGGGTTTTGCTTATTGCCTTCCCAAAGACCATGCCTACTGATTAAATGGATTCCAAGTTTACTCGTGTTTATGGTTTAATGTAAAAAAAATCCATTTATGGTTTAATGAAAAAAAAAACACCCAAAAACTAACAGCCAAAACACTTGGGTAAGTTGGTAAAAAAAGTATCTGCTCTTTAATATATGGAAAGACATTTTTACTGAAGAGAAGGGAGCTATTACATTTTGGAATACAACAACTAAATCTTAAATTAAGCTATATGCAAGTATTTTGATTAACAGTAGGTTAATTCTTTCCATCTCCCTATGAATGGCAACCCTGTCATCTGATACATACAGATGACTGTTCAATAGGGTTACTGTTCACTAGGGTTCTCATGGTTGTAATCTTTATTGAAACAGATTGCAAAAATTTTCTCCTGTAGCCTCACTGGGCAGTCATGTGCAAACCATTTTCTCCATGTGGGCTAAGAAAAATCTACAGTGCAGTTCCATTAAGACAAGCAGGGTCTCCATGAGTCTGAATCAACCCAATGCAGTAAGTTCAGTTTGAGTATGTGTGTATGTGAAAATTTAATCTCAAAATCCTGTGTCAGATAAAATAGATGTTACAGTGTAGTACTGATGTAATTGTCATGGAAGGAGCAGGTTTCATCCTGCTAGTATATATTTTATGGACCAATATTTTTGTTAGATCAAATGAAAATGCAATGAAGTAAAGTGCATGAAGCACTTGATTCTTCTAAAAATTATCTGATTCAAGAGATATGAAATCAGGCTGTCAAATCATAAAAAAATATTTTTAAATGCTTCCTCTGAATTTTTGTACTTTTTGTGGGCCAGTGTGATGGGTAGGTTTGTTTTGCCAACATGGCCACAGAAGATTGGTGGGTCTGTTGTGACGGCATGGCCAATAAACACACAGGATGAATTGAAGGGCAGAGATAGGAAGAGCTCAGCGAGTCCCGCCCGCTCTCTTGCTTCCGGATCTTTGGACCAGAGAGCTGCCTTGTTCGTCCTGTGCCTCGACCTCCAAACAACAGTACCCATGGGACACCTAATCATGGACTGTGTTGCTGTGAGTTGAGGTTCCTTCCAGCCCTACTTCACCACACTCCTAGGATATACATCTCTTGAGCTGGGGACCGTTGAACTCTGTCATCTGGCTGACTGTTGGCGACCTGCTCTGCTGTTTGCTGCCTGTGACCAGATAGCCTGAATTGCTCTACAGAGGACTACTCAGCGGCCCTCAAGACTTGAAGGACTGCCAGTCTTCTAGCTGTCTCACGCAAGTAAGTTGTACCGAGCAATCTGTACTGCTTTATAGATAGTTAACTGTTTCTTTCTTATCTTATATACCTTTCTCTATATATAAATATATAAAAAGAATTACTAGTGTCCTGATTTTTATTTCTCTAAGAGAACCCTGCCTGACATATCCAGTAACAAATCATTTTCTGGTTAGAACATGTGCACAGGCCACATTTTAAGTAGCACTGGTATAGCGACGGAAGCTAAAGCAATGAGGGAAGAGACACTTTTCATAATCTAAGAACAAGTTGTTGAAGATCTGGGCTAAGGCAGCTGGCTAGTAATCTTGTCTAGATACTAATATCTATATGAGAATTCAAAACCAATCTCGACTAGAGGTTGCTTTACAATTCTGGACAAAGGATTTATAATTCTAGATAAGGTAACAGTGAAAGTAAATAGAAGTTTAGAAGTCAGAGCACAAGGAGTGTTTGGATTGGGGTTGATTTTAGCATATTTTCTGATCTTTTTCTGAGTTGTAGTCATGTGGGTGGATACCTAGTCTCAGAGAACTACTGAAAGCAGTGGGAAATGAGAAAAGTAGTTGAACCTTTAGTCCCCACAGAGTGCTTAAATCCTGATTATGTGATTCTTTCTGATCGTGATCTTCCAGCTTTACTTATGAAGAATGAAATACTGTTCACTGAAATGATCCTTGGAGATGACTGACACTGCTGTGATATGCTTACACATTTTTTTTCTCAAGCAGCATTGACATTTGTGGTCCCATTTCTAATTCATTTAGTCACAGTCATTTTTACTAGATTGTGAGTGTCTCAGATATAGTGACCTTATCTTTAATGTCCTAGTGTAGAGAACAATATGTAAAATAGAGTGGGTGGTCAATTCATGTTTGTGGGAAACAGTCATACCTGGTAACAACTGGAATAAATGTTGTACTACTTGGGTAACTGAGTATACATTTGCCAATTAAACAAAATCTTCCTAAAATATAGCAAAATTTTAATTCTCCTTTTAAGACTTGAAAAATAGTTTGCATTTATGTTGTTTCTGTTTATAAAAAAATTTTTATCTTTTTATGAGAAATTATAAGTTTATTTCACTAAGTTATTAAAATAGCTTAAGTGAGGGGGTTGTTTTGAAATTTGTCCAGTAGTATTAGCAATTCATTTCTAATTTGCAGTTAGAAAAAATACAAATATTCAATTACATAATAAGATTAAGGTCAAAGTATAACTTCTAACACATGTGCCCTAATATCAAGTAAAATATTTGTTAATTTTATTTTTGATTGCTTCATTATGTGAATCATATAATTTATTTTCTAATCTTCACTGGTTAACAATATAGACAAATTAATTTTTTAAGAATCTACAATCAATTTGGATGAATGCATTTTAAAACATTTTCCCACCTGTAATGGTATAGGTTAATATGTATATATGCATATACATGTACACATATATGAAGCCAAGCTCACTGCCATCGAGTAGATTCTGTCTCATGATGACCCTTTGGAAGAGGGTAGAACTTCCCCAGCGTGTTTCTGAGACTGTAACTCTTTCTAGGAGTAAAAGTCTCTTCTTCCTCCTAAGGAGCAGCTGGTGGTTTCAAACTGCTTATTTTCTGACCTAGCTCTTAGCACCTCAATGCGTGATCATTATGCCACCAGAGATCTCTATGTATCTCTCTCTCTGCACTCGTTTTTATATAACAGCTTTACAGAGAGATAATTTGCTTCTGTACAATTCAATGGCTTTTAGTGTATTCACAGAACTGCTCATTCCAGAATACTTTTATAACTCTAAGAAAACCTCCTGAGCCTATTAGCTGTTAGTAACCTTTCCTTTTGTCCCCAGGCCCTGGAAGCCTCTCATTTACTTTCTGTCAAAACAGATTTTCTATTCTGGATGTTGTATATCAATGGGCTCATATAGAACATGGCAATGTGTGACTTTCTCCTTTTACTGCACATTACCCTATCAAGGATTATCTATGTCACTGCCTGTATGAGTACTTTGTGTGGAAGTGAGGCTCAGGATCAATATATTTTACTTTAGAATACGAATTAAGGGATAAACATTGTGAGGGCTAGTCACCTTCAGCTGAAATAACAACAGGCCAAATACAGGATAAAATTTTCACCCATGCACACAGGTACTTAATTTGTTTGCCAAATCAGTTTGCCATCTCTGCTATCCTGCTTATCACATGCATGCATGTATAGGTTTGTACATGTGTGCGTAATTGTATGTATATATTTATCTATTTAAAATATAACTAACTCATTTACAAGATAATACTGTGTCATAAACACACCAAGTCAATGAATAAAAAAGTGAATGTGAAAAGGCAGGCAAGTCTAAAGCTGTCTAATCCAAGTTGCTCCTAGATTTTACATTAGACAGGCAGGCACCATAGACTTGCTTGATGCATACACACAATGGTTAACTAGACCAATGTTGTGGTCGGCAAGCTTAAGGAAATGTTTGTTGTTGCTGTAAATGCTTTTGTTTGATGTAATTAAGTTAAGCTATTGGCCAGCAATGGTAAAGACAATATTCGTCCACCTTTTAATATGCAAAACTTCCAGAACTAGCCAATCAAAAAACAGACACTATAATGACAATGTATGGGAAATTACCTTCAGAAAACAAAAACTGTACTAATGCCTACTTCCAAGAACCACCTGCCAAAAAACTGATTTACCGTGATGAATAACTGTGAGGAAAACCAGAATTTTCACAGTGAGGTTTCGGTACCTGGATGGCCATTCCAGTTCTCCATTTCCTCACTCTAAGGGAACATAAAAGGGCACAGCCAGCTGTGTGAAATAGCAGAGCCACGGGGAGGGCAGCAAGATGCAATTCAGATAAAGTGACAAGCCTTCCAAATCCTGCCAGGGATCTTCTTATATAACAATGATGCTTTCAAAGGAGAATAGAAGCTCTTACATGTTTTTAAGGAATCCAAAGTTACTGTAAAATTAAAGTCTCGGCAGAAATCCTGGTAGTTCCAAATATTCTGCCATCTTACCAGACATATTTCCTATTTTCTAAGCTGTGACTGTACTAAAATGTCAGCGGGGCTGGGGAGTATTTTATGTTAGCTTTGTGGATGATTCAGCTGCCTTTTGTTATTTACTTGGGTTGCCCAGACTGAAGGTTGCAGTTAAGCTTAAAGACAACACTAATTTGCATGAATAGTTGGTATTCTTTGTCAAAAGTGCTTTGCAAACCCAATTATGAGCAAAAGGTTCTGAAAAGAGTATATTACATTGCAAAATCTACTACACTGGTACACTGATTATTAGCTGGAACTTATTATCTATTGCTCTTTAAAATAATGTGACTGAAGGAAACTCTATTTAATCAATTTAGACTTCTCTAAAGATTAGGTAATGCAAACAGAGCTACCTCTATCACATTAGGGTTTTGGATGGTGTTATGTATTTGTTGTTGTTAAGATGCCGTGGAATCTGCCCTGACAAATAGTGACCGCGTACAACAGAACATAATACCTCCCAGCCCTGTGCCACCTTCACAATTGTTGTGCAAGCCTTTCATGGCAGTCACCGTGTTAATCTGTTGTCTTGTCCAGGGCCTGCCTCCTTTTCACTGTCCCTTCACTTAACCAAGCATTATGTCCTTCTCCAGAGTCTGATAATATGTTCAGAGTATGTGAGAAACTATTTTCGTCTTTAAGGATCATTCTTCCAAAGAAGAGCTCTTTGCCCTTTTGGCTGTCCATGGTACGTGCAGGATTCTTCACCAACAACGTAGTTAAAATGCATCATTTTGTTTTCCTCCTTTTCCAATATCCAAACTTCACATGCATATGAGGCACTTAAAACACCTTGGGCAGACATATCTTAGTCTTCAGAGTAACCTTCATTTTCAGCATTGTAAAGAGATCTTGTGCAGCACAGTTTAACGTCTTATTCGAGCTTGCCTGCTGCTCCCATGAACATTGGTTGTGGACACAGCAAGATAAAAATCCTTGACAACTTCAATCTTGTCTCTGCTTCTCATGCTGTCACCTACTGCTCCCACTGGGAGGCTTTTCGTTTCATTTACATTGACTTATAATCCATACCGAAGGTTGTAATCCTTCATCTTTATCAGCAAGCGCTTCAGTTCTTTCTTACTTTCAGCAAGCAGGGTTATAGCTCTCGTTTTCTTAGATTTATATCTCAAACACTCTAAGTTCCAAATATCAATTGACTTCTGCTGTTATGTTGTTGTTTTATTTTTCACTGTGAGTCGTGCCTCACTGGCAAACGATGGCCCTGGAAGTTTTACTCCTACAGGCTTCACTGCACTCCCGTCATTTTGGTTGAGTCTATTTTGAGATGCAACTCTACACAGTCCTATTTTGTGGACCTTCTGACCTGAGGGGTTCATCTCCTGGCACTCTCTCTGATACTCTTCCACTTCTGTCCTCTACTTGTTCAGTAACTGAAAATGGGCATCTGAAGTGGACAACACCCTAGTTTGTCTTCATAGACTGTTCTGAGTCTGGAAGCTCTACTGGACACTGTTCACCTTGGGAACACTGGGTCATTACTTGTGATTAGAATGCAAATACTACAATGCAAAAGTTAGAATACGTTGGCATTTGAAGTGGCAGTGGCAGAGCTCTCCGCATCACAGCAACGATCTAGTCACCACAGTACAACAGACTTGTGGTGATAGGTATAGATAGATTAGACATCATCATTTAATTTGTAAATTGACATAGTAATCCAATTTCAGAGACAAGGACTTCCTAAGAACCCACAGGGAGAAAGAAAATCTTCCCTAAAGTTCAACTTCATTCTCTTCCTTCTATAAAGTGTGAATCGAGAAATATTGGAAGCCATCTGTCTCCTTATTCATCTCTTCAGAAAATATTCTGATGATTTTTATAATTTATGGATGACTGGTATGTTCTTTCCATACTGTGAGATTTGCCACTCGTATTTCAAGGACCAGAAGGGACACTTGACGTGAACAGATTTGAACAGTTTCCAAAATAAGTAAAGATTACAAAGAAGGAATTGTCTGTCCACTTCTGAGGGATAAACCAAAGAAAACATTATGCATACACTGATAGACATAGTGCCAGAAGATCAGCCACCTGGGTTTGAAGGTATTCTGAATACTGAGGAAGAACTGTCTTAAGTTAAAAACCAAAGCAAATCGAACTCACTGCCATCGAGTTGATACAGACTCAAAGCTTTCCTAGAGGACTGTGAAAAACTGCCCCTGTAGCTTTCCACAAGTGGACTCTCTACAGGAACAGATGCCTTGCTTTTCTCCCACAGAATGGCCGATGGCTTCTAACTGCTGACCTGCTGGTTAGCAGCCCAGCATGTAACCACTGCTCTGGAGTCGACCCTAATGACTTGGATGAAGCAAAGCTTTTGAGACCTACCTTTGCTGAGGGGTTAGACTCAAAATGAAAAGAAATTACTGTGACCACATATTTATAATTGCAATATGACATGTATACAGTGTGTATCTAGGAAATTTGGAAGCCATCAACCATGAAATGGAAGACAGAAAGACTGATATGCTAATATTAGTGGCATTAGCAATGGAATAATATTGGCCATTTTGAATCAGGCAATCCTATGGTTTCCTATGTTGGGCATGACAAATTCCAGAGAAATGATATCAGATCTATCTTCAAAAAGAATACTTCAAGATCTGTTATCAAGGGATCATGGGTGTGTGTGGAGGGGGGCATCAATGTTTAGAAAGTAACGATGGCAACATATGTACAGATATGCTTGATACGATTGATGTATGAATTGTTATAAGAGCTGTAAGAGCCCCCAGTAAAATGACCTTTTAATTTACAATAATCTACTGTCTTGAAGCCCAATATTGTCTGTGATAGAAAAATGCCTATACACCTATAAGGAAGTAAAGTTAATACAATGATTAAATAAAATTATTAACTAACTACTAAAGTAGTGATGAAGAAATCAAATAACTTCATCAGCTTCTTGATCAAACATGCAAGTAAGAAGTTTTAATAATTACTGGTGTTTGCAATGTTTGATTTGGAAATGAAGAAGGATAAAGACTTAGAAATATGATTCTAAAGATAAAAACAAAGCTGGAGATTACTTTGAAAGTATTTTGCAAGATCAATGAGTACTTCATCACAAATACCCCTTTTTACATCATAATTAATGAGTGTTTCTTGAAACTTCACAGGTAGAATACACAGGAATCAATCTAATTCTGTGGGAAGAGAGTGCTCTATGGAGAAGCTCAATATTAGTAGTCAAAATGAGGTCACGGGCTGACTGTGGAACATATTATTAATTGTTCATACTTAAGTTCAGGTTAAAGATGAAGAAAATGAAAACAAATCCATGAGAATAAAAATACAACCTTGAATATTTCCCACCTAAATTGCAAGAACAGATTTGGCACATTTCACATGAATGATAAATGATCAGATAAACTCTGGGATGATATCAGGAGAATCATTCATGAAGAAAGTAAAAAGGTCATTTAAAAAGCGGGAAAGAGAAAAGAAAAGATGGATGTCAGAGAAGACTCTGAAACTTGCTCTTGATTATAGAAGTAGCTAAAACTAATGGAAGGAATGATAAAGTAAGAGTTGAATACAAAATTTCAAAGGGCTGTAAGAGAAGACAAAATAAAGTATGTAATAAATGTGCAGACATAAAACATATCTCACTCAGGCTGAAAGAATTGAAGAAAAATTCATTACTCAAATTGAAATATTGACAAATTAATGGCGAGATGTTGAAACATTAAAAGAAAATGGAAAGAATATACTGAATCACTGTACCAAAGAGAACTCATAGACATTCAACCATTTTAAGAGGTAGCACATGATGAAAAATTGATGCTACTGAGAAATGACATATAATCTGTACTGAAGGCATTAGTGAACATCTCTTGCTGTGATAGTGAAATAATCCATTGATAAAATATAAAATGCTATGAAACATCAAATAAACTGGAAGTACACAGAATCACTGTACCAATATAATTGACCAAAGTGTACCCATTTCAAGAGGTAGCATGTGAACAAAAGAAAATGGTATCGAAGGAAGAAGCCCAAGCTGTACTGACAACATTAGTAAAAGAGGAGACT
>PVJH01001609.1:144450-200767 GCA_004026705.1 Nesogale talazaci | reverse complement strand
GACACGGACAACAGGGAAGTGAGTGTTGGGACACATTGTACAGTGTACAGGATGAAAAAATAATTTGTAAATTACTAAGGGTTCAAGGGGAAGGGGGGAGAAAGGGTAATATAGGGAGCTGATAATGGGGGCCTGGAGGGAGGGAGGATGTTTCGAGAGTGATGATGGCAATGGGTGTGCAAAAGTGGCCTGCACACAATTGATGTTGTTAGGGATTGTGATGGGAGTTGTAGGGGCCCCCCAATAAAATGATTATTTTTTTTAAAAAGGGGGGGAGGGGAAAGGGGAGGGTCTTTTTGGTTTGTTTGTTTTTTAAAGAGCTAGGTGCTTTGAAATAAAAAACACGCACTGGCATCCATGTGAACCTAATCAGAGCAACCCCGTAGATCGACCCTTGCCCCTGTGCGTTTCTAAGGTTGTAGCTCTACATGGGAACAGAGAGCCCCACCTTTCTTCCGCAGAGCAGCTGGAGGGTTCAGACTGCTGACTGGGCAGTTATGGGCCACCATGCCTCCCCCTATGTATTATTACACGGGCCAAAATTTCTAGAACATTAAGTAGAAATGGTGACAATGGTCATATTTGATATATTCCTGAAGTTATTGGGGAGGGTTCCAGTATTTCACATCAATTCAATTGATATAATTCCCGCCCCCTCAAACAGTTGTTTATTGGCAGAGCACTGGAAAGAGTTAGCAGACACAGACAGCACCTCACGCCACGTCACAAGGGTGGTGAGAGTGCCAGGGAAGAGTGGCTTAGAGCCCAGGGGGCCTGGAATGTTGGGAGCAGCCTAGCAGTGCCTCCATTTAGTAGGCGTGCGTGGTTAGACATGAAGAGGGAATAGCTGGCCGCAGCCCCCGCCTGACCACTTTCCTTGGCCGGCAAGGCTGTTGGCCAAGGCTCACTTGATGTACTCCTCCTGGGCTGCCTTCAGGTTTTCCTTCTTGCCAACCCAGACAGTCAGGGCAACTGCCCGCAAGACACGCCCATAGAAGATTAGGGGCAATGACTTCAGCTGGGTGCACTTGTTGATGGCGTTGAGGTTGATAGACACCTCCTCCTCACTCTGACCTCCAGAAAGATATGTGACTCCAGTCACAGCTGGAGGAATGGTGCAGCGCAGTGTGGTGGTGGTTGCCATGGCAAT
This sequence comes from Nesogale talazaci, assembly GCA_004026705.1. NCBI lineage: Eukaryota > Metazoa > Chordata > Mammalia > Afrosoricida > Tenrecidae > Nesogale > Nesogale talazaci. Next base: position 199,617 of record PVJH01001609.1, on the reverse strand, counting down.
CTCCTCATGGAAAAACTTCTGTGTGCGGGCATGACCAGCAGTGACCATGTTGGGCTTCAGCAAGGTGCCTTCTAGGTGGACGTGGTGGTCACTCAGGGCCATGTAGACAGCAGCCAGCAGCTTCTCAGTGACATACTGGCAACGCTTCAGACCGTCAGGTAGGATCCTGGGCTCCACAATGGACAGGATGCCATTCTGCTGGCAGATGCTGGCCTAACAGGCCAGCACATTGGCATTTTCCATGATGGCGAGGGCTGAAGGGGTATGTTCGCCGGTCTTCAGCACACAGCGCCACTTGGCACAGTCCGTGCCATCTTTCTTGTACTAGGCACAGCCCTGGGGTGGTGCTCTATCCGTTGGTTCTTGCCAGGGGCACCACACTCTTGTTGACCTTGATGCCCACAATACCACCTTTGGGTTTGATCACTTGGGAGACGGAGTGCCCATCATCCGCCTTCTGGCAGAGAGTCTCATGCAAGAGGATGACGCCACCAATGCAGGGGTTCACCCAGTCGGCGGCGGTCAGCAGCAGCTGGAGGTAGAAGAGGCAATTCTTGTCTGTGTTCTCGGTCCCGATGGACTCTAGCTGCTTGGCAATGCTTCCGGTGGACTCATCTGCAGCCAGGATGCCCTTGTCCGGAGGCACAATGCGATGGGCAATGTCCGACAGCACCTTCTTCTGCTCTGGGTATTGGTAGGGCATGGTGGCAAGTTCCTTGCTGGAGCTGAAGAAGCATCAGCTGGTGTGATCAGCGGCAAGCGAGTGCCAATATAATTTTTTTTATCTTGTAAACAGAACTGATCTCATTTGTTCTTAGATTTCAAAGAGCTTTTAAATATTTGAAATCAATGCTGAATTTCATAAAATATTTTTCCTACCACTGTGCCCCAAAAATGTTTTTAAGGTTTTTACATGTGCATCTCAGGCTTTTGTAGAAGATATCAATAATGAGGTACTTTTTCAAAAAGTTAAAGTGAAAAAAATCAAGTTATTTTTGGTAAAATCAAAAATCATTAAAATCAATCAATGAACAAAAAACATTGGAATGACTCCATTAGACTTTGATCTTCCACAGGGTACCCACTGCTACCACATAAGCATTGGACTGCCAACTACCAGGTGAGCAGTTCAAACCCACCAGTAAAGATTTACAATCTGGGAAATCTTATACAGGGTCTCTAAAGAGTCAAGCGGGGCTGGATGGCCCTGGCTGGTATAGCAGGCACTCAATTAACAATTACTCATTGAGATAACCTCTGCTTTAACACTCCATTTTTGCTGAATAAACTCATTAAGTTGAGTGAGATTGAAAGAGAAAAAGTGGAGGGGGGAAATTCCCAAGGATCCTGCCTCAGGTCATTAGGTTGCTTCAGGGTCCTCTGTGTAAGGGAAAATATTTAAAAGATGGGCTAGGAATTTAACAACACTTTAAATACATCACAAATATTCGAGCAAAAATACGATGACATTTCTTCTAGTATACATGCTTGGATAACTGGTTTGGGAGGTTGTATTAAGAGAAATGACAAAGATATTTACTTTTCCAAGAAAACATTTTAAACAGTATGCTCTTTAGCACAGTGATGTGATTGAACTAATTCGAATAAAGGAATTATGGAATTTAGGATCCAATCAAGGAAAGACTCTTACAGGTACCACCTTCCCTGTTCTCATTTAATGACACATAATTCTGATGAAATATATACATTTTTCCCCCTGTGTCAAAAAAAAGGAGAAATTTTTGTATTATTTGGGGGAATATTTTACATGCTTGATCCAAAAAGAAAAAAAAAAGCCACACTGTTGATTCTGACTCATCAAGGTACAAATAATTAACAGCCTTTTCTTTGTCCAGAAAAATTGAGCAGATTGCTGCACACAAATATTTTTTTTAAAAAAAACTGGATCTCAAAATGAAAGCAGAGATAATACTCAGGAACAAAGATATGTACGATGCATAACAAAGCTGTATAGAGCCAACTCATACGAGATAAAAATCAATAAGCAGAGAACACACTACTAATATGGTCATAGGGATTCATTTGAATTCAACACCATGCTGAATATCTTCATGTATATATGAAAATAGAGATAAATAAACTGATAGCCCAGTATTTCTTGTTAGCAGAACCCATCTAAACAAGCAACAATAAGGATTTCCTGGGGGAGTTGGTGGGCTAAGTGGAGGGAGGTAAAGGGGAGCTGGTATCAAGAAGTTCAAGAAGGAAGAAAATGGTTTAAAACTGACTGCGGTAACAATTTTACAATGCTGCTTGATGTGGTTGAACAATGGAGTGGTATGATCTCTGTATTAGCTCCCAATAAAATGTTTTGGGTTTATTGGGAGGGGGAGCCAAATTAAAGAAAAAAAAATTCAAGCAATTAAATGAATACTGAAGATATTTCAGATGTTCAGAACTGTTAAAAGGCTAAACCTTACAGTTGGTAGAAGACAATATTTTTCCCCTTTAAACATTAGCTCTGTCACATTCGAGATAATATTCATTGAATCATACCACCCATTCCTTTTGAACATCTTTCTTTGGGGTAAGCGCTCAATACCGAAGCCCAGCCCAAGCCAAGGATGCACAGATGGGTGGTTACAGCTGCAGCTCCTCTGACAGACTGCAAAAACCCGCTGGGACACTTCCCTCAGCTCTGTCTATCCATCTTGTGAGTTTGTGCAACTCCACCTTGTTCAGGGCTTTGTTGAGTGTGTCACAGGAATTTGGCCAAAAAGCTACTATTTGAATGTGTCTTATTAATACAATGAAATATGGGTTCCCAAAATGCACACAGAGGTGACATTTCTGTCATTTTGCTTGACTATTACTAATTTTAAATGAATTTTTAATTCTAATCAAAAGAACATTAAAATAGTTTGGACTTTGGGTTTTTTAAAACACCCAAAATAGAGTATTCAGATGCTCTGCAGCAGGATGAATGAGTCGAGTTACTCAATAGGATCCATTCAGACTGATTAAATTGGAAACGAGCCATAACAGATCTTCAAGACCTGAGAGAGAGTGGTCATTGAGCCAGGAGGAGGAATATGGCATACTGTAAGAATGTACCAACCACAGTGCTAATGAAAACAATAAACTAGACAATCCAAATACTAGTAGAGAAATTTGTAATAATGACACTTCAAGGTCTAAATCACCACAATTCCCCTCATCTAAAAGATGGACTAATTAATCGGAGACATCAGTTTTTTATACCACTTAAAGTAAAACTGATTTTTTTAAAGTCCAGGTAAACATTATATTTCACAATAGGTTTTAGTTTCTACTCCAAAGTTCTGTCTACTAATCTGTCACTTAACAAAAATAACCTGAGATGACTCACAAATAATAGTATGTTAAGCACACAAAACACATATGCATGCAAATTTGAGGACATTAGAGAAGACAAAAAGTCAACATAAATGCAGGGAGTTAAAGAAAAGCAGAGTGAGTAAACCACTTGGCTATCATACTCGTCGGGGATTAAGAACTACGCTTTATGTCTGAGTTTGGAGGGAGTCAGGGCACCAAGGGCATCCTAGACAACTCTTGTGATCTGGGGAAAGAAAGGGTAGCATGTCTCACGAGTGTAATGTTCTCTGTGTAGCTTTTTCAGAAGAACAAATTCATCTTTGAGATTCTTATCATCCATTTTAAGGTTGTCCACTCTGCACTATTCCTGAACTGGAGTGCCAAAAGATTATGAAATCAGACTTGGTAAATAGATGATGAAACAGTGCGACCAATTCCTGAACTAAACAAAAGACCAAATGAACAAACGTTTCTAAACATTTAGAAGTCAAAACCACCCAAAATGATAATTTAAACCAGTGGCAAAGAAAGCCAAACACAAATCTCGGCAAACCAGAACCACAGAACACTGTGGCTGCAGACTTGGGAATCCAATGCTGCTTGTCAGTCACACTGTCTGTCTGTGGCATATGGATAAAGGTTTCAGTCTGCTATCTCCAGACTCATCTCATGGCTCTGCTTCAACACCAGTGAATGGTGCTTTAAACAAAAGGAGAGCTCATTCAAAATGGGCGCTTAAGAGTTACTGGTCAGGGTGGCTGTGCAGTTTGTCTGTGTGAGTGAAAACTATTGGCAGGGGAGAAATGATGTGCAGCTCCCAGGCCTTTGGGGTTTCCTAAGCACTGAAAAGCAGCCGGGAGGTTAAAGTTGGCTGGTCGGAATGGCATACTTGGCTGGATGCACAGCCAGGTGGCTTGGGCATATTGGCAAACAACTGGCAACCTGCCCAATACATATGGCTTAGATTGCTTTGCTCTTCCCATGAAACCTTCTTAGACTTTTGAGCAGGCATTCGTTTGAGAACAAAACGCATCTGAGTGCTAAATAAAATAATTTACTCCTATCTGTCTGATGTACCAGAAATAAAAATGAGGCAACGGGAGGAGAGTAGTTGCCAAACCCACAGACCAAGGAATTTCTTTATTTGGGCAACTTTGCAAATCTATTCTCATGCTTCCTGGGACTTGATTGTTTGAATCTTTGGGATTCACAGGCATTTAAATGACCCCCCACCATTCCTGGCGAAGAGGTTAGTATGGTAGTTAGGAAAGGGCTGCCAAGGAGCCAGTTGACCAGGAAATCTTCATCCATATATCAAGATACAAAACCCGTGGAGTAACAATGGGAATGAACACCAGATACCTACTTCTGTGAGGAATATTATTAAATTTTGATTGACAGATAACACTTAGGGGTGTTAGTATGGTCTACCATGTGAGTATCTATCTGGAGACTTGTTAAGTACAGTTGCAAAGTGTTAACTGTTGAGGCACACACGTGATTTTCCAGACTTTACCAAGTATACTTAGCAAGGATGCAATGGAGCAGACCTTTCAGTCTAATACCCTTAGTCATACACTCATCTCTGCAATGCTACTGGGGTTCCACATTAAATTTTCCATAAATACGGCTTTCCTGCTATTTTTGGATTTTCTTCTGTCACCTATATTTGCTGGATGCTCAACATTGCATTTTCATTTACTGGGTGAGGCTTCTTTTCTCCCCTTCTAAATTTTAACAACTGACAAATTATCAAATTAGATTACATGAATTACTGTCAGGATCCTATCTAACAATAATTTAAGAATATGTGCTTTTGGATCCATAAAGTGACAAATCATTTATCTAATAAGCTAAAATAAACCTCTAGTGTTACTAAAGTTTAATTGATCAGAAAATAATAGAATTGACATTGTAGTCTGTGGATTCCCCCATCCCACCCCTTCCTTATGGATTTTAGATTGGTAACAGTTCAAACAAATAAAATAAATACTTTAATCTCTCTACCAATGACAGCTTCACCCACTCGCAAAGCCTAAAACCTCTTGAGAAACAAGCGTGTGAGTACATATCACAAAGGAAAAAGAATTATTTGTGCTTATTGAGCAAATGCTGAAAATGCCCATTTAGATGCAAACAAGCAAGCTTCCTTGTGGTAATAAGAAATAAAATTTCCTGCTGCAGTTGTTTCATCTCTTTCCCACACAGAAAGCTATGAAAGACATAAGAATTCATGTAATGGTTTTACATTAAGGTATTTACTGAGTTTCCAGTTAAAACCTTCAGAGCAATTTCCTTCTGATGAACTTAAAAAAAAACAATAACAACTACAAACCTGATAAAAACACTTTTTTGAGGAATGAAGCAAACTTAAAGCAGATAGCAGTCCTGTATGCCATCCTGAAAACAGAACTTTTTTTTTTTTTTTGAAAACAGTACTTTTTAAAAGGTGAGAAAAAAAGAGTCTGCTCCCTGGTAGAAGTAATAGAATTAAAGAGAGCAGCTACATTAACAAATATTTCCAATACTCTAAACTATAGTATGGCTTAAAAGGAGGACCTCTGAGAGCCTTAAGAAATGACCTCTGCAGCATCACATTTTCACCACCCTTATCCTCTCCTCTTGATCAGCAAGTAGTACCACTTAGAGCTTTATTAGAACCTCCCTTTGCCAACTTGGAATAGCTCCAGGCAACTCTGTCTTCCAAGGACACAGTTTGAAGTACTTGGAGTAAATTGCAATGGATTGTTCGGATGGGTAGAGGAGGTGAGACAACTAAATCAAGGTGCCTGGCTTCTAAGGCACAGTGCCCCACCAATGGGCAGTTGGTACCCAAGTGTGGAGACTGGAACATATTAATTTTGAAAGGCTCCAAGTGAGCCCAAGGTTCAGCAGGAGGAGGATTTTTATATACCAAAAGGAGGAAAGACAGACTGCGTTGCTTTGCTTCACAGCAGAGAAAAGATTGACCGAGAGCATAATATAGCTCAGAGTATATTTGGGGAGGCTAGTAGGGGATACAAGCAAAAGGGGTCTCTGCTCATAAATGAAGTTGGGAACTGCTAGCTAGGTTAAACAAAGTTTCCTGGGCCTTTAACACACTTACATACATTGTGACTCTCCATGAGGGACAGCAGGAGGTACATTTAAACTAATTTCACCAAAAAAAGGGAAGAAACAGACGATCCCCCACCCCCATCCCTTGAAGAGTACTGTAGTATGCAAAGTATTGAGGAAAATATTTGTACCATATTAACTTTGGGGGCATCTAAAAGCTAGATTTAAGTAATACCTTTTGACATTTGATTCCAAAGCTGAGTACAAGAAATTAAATTTAAACTCATTTTCGGAAAAACTCATTGAAACTCTTTAATTGTGTCCCTGTTTCACACACACTGCCTAGCTGACCTCCATGCTGTACCCTGTCATAAGGGAAGTGCTTTGCGGTCATCATTGGAGGCCCTGTTCCTTCCCTATCCCACCCTCCCCCACCCCCCACAGGAGGCTTTTAAACAGAAGATTTCTCTATATATTTATTGGTCAAGAACCATGTGATCATTTGTAAGTGGAGAGAACAGTTTTCAAACAGGTTGGTCTCAGACTAAGAGTATTAAATTATTTAAAACAAAATTTCAGATTAAATTTCCTGGAGGTATCTGAGATAAAGCATAGGTTGATACCTTGGGGGTAGGGAACCTCAGTGTAGTCATTAAATGAGCCTCTCGATGCATTTATTAATAAAGGTTAGGACCTCTGCTTCCTTTCATTTTGGTCAGAGACTCCCCATCTGAATAAGTAGAAATACAGAAAGATAAAAGGGATAATAGCCACCACCCTAAATAAAAGTACTGCCAAACAGTCTATCACATGAGAAAGACAGATCCCCAGATCCCCCCATAAAAAGTCAGATCATGTAGATTTGGAATTGGATGGAAGTAAAGTCTAAAGTAATGACAGGAAAGTTTGGGGGCTTTTTTGTTTGTCGGTTTGAATTCCATGTGAAATATTTATCCTCTACACTGGACAAAGTTTTATGCTGTTTCTAAGTAAACAGCCTTGTATTATGGTCTTGGTATCCTGTATCACACATGAAAAATTGTGAGCTGTGTGAGCCCCCAAGAAAATGACTTAATTTTTTTTCAGTTGTGTAAGTGTGTACAGGTAAAGTCAGAATCCAACCTCTTGTCTCCCTGCAGAAATGCTGAGAAAGAGGCTCTGGCTCATAGTTGCATGTGGCACCTTTAAGGAAAACTACTTTGAAAACGTGATACAAGAATATGTTTGGATCACAGCACACTTCCCGGGTAAACATTTGTTCTTGTTTTATTTTTGCTTTTGGACTCTGCTTATTTCCTGCCCAGAGGCTAGTTTCACCTAATGGCAATAAAGGACTCACTTCGGGGGCCAAACTCCTGGAGAAAATGTTCTTTAAATAGTGTAATTTCATTTAACTCTATTGGGGGAAAAAAACCGCCTGTTAAAAAGAAAAATTAAACAGCTCTAAAATAAACAATATTTGGTTTAAAAAATACACAGATTTAAACCCATATGGATAAAAATGAATGTTAGTGCAAACATACGGCAACATTTTTTTTCTCTTCAAAAAATCATCTTGGAGCAAACCACCCCCTCCCTCCCCCAAAAAGTTATTTTGATTTAAATTGTGAAGCCTTTTCTAATAAATAATCATTTTTCTTCCTTGAGAAAAAAAAGTCTATATAGCCATTGAAATGTCTTTCACTTCAGTTTTTGTGTAAAACTATACATAAAACGTCTATTTTTAAAAGAAATACCAGAATGTGGAATTGTCATTGTCATTAATATATATAATCACAAATGAACCCGCACTGGAGATAAGCATTTATTATGTACAGTTAGATTTTAAAACAAAGTGTCCCAAAACTCATTGCAAAAGTTTTCATTTCTAACAGAATCCCATTTTAAAGTTTTATAAAAAGCTTGATTTCAATGCAACTATGTGTCACTGCCTATTCTTTGGCAAAATAGGATCTAGCTTTTTACCAGATGTGCTATTGAATATAAATGCCTGGTGTTAAAATGCGTTTTAAAATAGGCTGCTTTGGTTCAGGATTCGGTTCTCCTCCATTTTTAAGGTGAAGAAAGGGTGTGAGGGCCTAAGCCTTATGGTCCTGGTAACATTCAGCATACAATGGGAGCCTATAGCCGGGCAAATCTACATCTAACAGATGTTTCTAGAGCAAAACAAACAGGTTGGAAATATACTAATGAGGAGAAAAGACAAGGTACATAGAAACCCAGCTGTAAGACTCTAACCAGTGCTATGGAAACCTTAGAAACAAAATGCAAATTACTTCTCTCTCCTTGCAATCTGACACTTGGTATTTTATATTTAATATTTTACATTGGCCGTTATGAGAAGGTTCTCTGAAGGTACTGCTTACACCACTCCAATAAAAAAGATTTACCAGAAGAAACACATGAAACTTTTAAATATTTCTCAGTAACAAAAGAGAGCCCATACAACAACCCATCTTTTAAAGGACCCATCCTTTAAAAAGTTCCCCATGGGTGATGTTTGGTACAACTTAAAAAAAGGGGGGGGGTATCTTGTTTTAGGGAAATTTTTGAATAAAAATGTTGCTCTGAGTTCAGAGTGCTTTTGAAGCCCAAAGACCAACTGTTCAATTTTAACAAACCAACAATGTCTGCTCATTTTGCCCAAATCTTTTCAGCTTAAATATTCACAATGTGCCATTATTACCGAATCATTATCTGCCTTTAGCTCTGACAACAGCATCATACGGGCTATGAAAGGCTTCTTTCTTCTCATGATTAGTCCCTAAAACATTTCCTCATCTTACAGTGCTTTTCAACTTCCCAGAATGCATTGCTCAATTACAGTGCTGAAATTAACTGTATGCCACTCTTATTTATTGAGAAAAGAATAATCAAGTACTCCAAACCATGTCATGGGTTGCCCACGATTTTATATCAAATTTCAAGTAATAAAAATATTAACCCTTTCAGAATGGCTTTTAAAAATCTACCATTTATCTTTACATTTTGCACAACATCTTGGAGAAGAAGAAAAATGTATATACAAAAGAAATCTCCAAGAGCTTTCATTGTTGACACGGTTTATATTGTAAAGCTTTAAAATGAATTCTAAGTGTCACTAGAAGGTCTATTTATTCTTAAAAAAAAGATCCATATGAGTTGTAAAAAACAAGTTTTTAATCAAAGCGCCCTTTAAACATAAGTTCCTTTTATCTTTGCTTAGGAAAGTAGGATTTCCTTCCACTTTTATAAATGAACAGGGTGGAACTGTTGCGAATTATCTTTGTGAAAGCAGGAAACAGAAATAAATGAAGATTCTGAGATTAAAGCCAAGAAAGATTCCAATTCCACAGAATTTTGTCTATACCACTAGATAGCACTTTTTCCTCAATAATAATAGGATTTCATTAAATAAAAGATATGGGGATTTTTTTCCCTATAAATTACTTAAATAAGTATAATTCTTACTGGTATTATTTGAATGCAATATTAGAAGTTTAAAGTTTCCAGCCCTCAAATATTACTAAATTGATTATTTCTATATTTAAGGAACCTACAAAATATCAGTGAATTTAAAAATGGATTTCATACCAAATATTACAGTGACACTACATGTAAAGGACATGAATTGGGTAAACAAAAACAGAAAGAACAGGAAACAATGACTGAAAGCTATAATTGTCTACATTCAGCAAAATGTGTGTATTAAAAGGATGGGAATATTTTAACACCATTTGGATTTGGATTTATTTGTTTTATACCTTCAGCCAACAGAAGAATGTAAATAAACACACTTTTTAAACCTCAAAGATACTTACGAACCCATGCATACATTAATCATTCATACCACATGATTATTGTTCAGTATTTTCTGCAATAACAAATTGGAGGGTGTGGGGGTTATTGTGGGTTTCAGCAAACCACATTCTATTTAGGCAAAGCCAAGTATTAAAGAAAGGCCTAACTTGCCAAACCAAGATAAATACATGCCATTATTATGATTACATAAAAGCCACTGTTCTCAGCATTACAATTTCTCTTATAATTGGCACTATTATAATTAAATGGGTTCATATGTTTACAATTCTTCTTTGAATTGTAAAGTGATTTAGCAATGATAGTGTCTCTAATTTCTTTTAACTATACTGAGAGACTTCACTTAATCAGTGGTCTAAATACCACATTGCCACAATAAATTAGGTAAATACCCAGTAAGGCTTGAATTGCCATTGAGTTTAAGTATGTTATAATAAGGTAGCACGTAACTTCTCCAAGGCCTGTTACTGGACTAGCCCACAAAGCCACAAATTGGTGAGGATGGGATAAAGTATTCCAGTGGCATTTGAGAACGCCTAGGATGAATAGGAAGGCAATGGCTACAGGGAGCACACATGCACACACATGTACATTGAGTTACAACCCCATGGATTTGGAGATAAATACAGGAAGGACCATATTACTACAAATGCATATATTAAGCCTAGTAGTGGGGATTTGGGTGCTGTTTCCTTCATAGGACAGTGACTCAATGCTAAAGGTCTATGTCCTAGCTACCTGTCACCCACAAATGGAAGCTATTATATTGTGTTCTACTCTTTTCAATAATGTGAGATAATTGGTATGATCTTAAATTCTACATATTTATAAATTTAACGAGTACTTACATGTGTGAATATTTATAAATATACACATATATATGCATACATGTGCACATATTTGCACATGTCAAAATACACTTTAAACATAAATGAAGTGAGTGGTTAGAAAAACTATTCTTTTGCAAAGTGTACAAACAATGAGAAGGGGCAATTTCATGTCTCTCTCTCTTTTTTTTTTTTTTAATTTTTAGGCATCACTGCCCTCAGGTGGTGGGAGTAGGAGGCCCAGCCTTTTGCTCCTGGGAGCCGGAATTGTATCTCCATCCCAGTGGGCCACAGTCCCACGCACAACCACTACGCCACCGGGGCTCAGCCAATTTCATGTTTCTTATGTCTCATTTCAAAAACGTTTTTAAAGTATAAGTTAATATTATCTTAACAGATGATTAATAAGGATACAATCACACATGTGGTACAAAGATATTAATTACAATAGCAAGAACTTACCAATAAACTCATTTTACAGTACAGAATTGATTCCACAATGATCCACCCTTATGCAATGGAATGCAACTACTAAAAAGACTACACAGTGACAGGACAAAGTGTTTGTGATGAAGCATGGAACTTTAAAAAATGATTCCAAGAATACATGCATGGCTCTGGTAGGCTAGTAAGAAATTAATTAATTAATTGATGCTAATGATTATTTTCCCCAAATGATTTTTAGTTTATTGTTTTTTGTTTGTTTGTTTGTTTGTTTGGGGGGCACCACTGCCTCTGGTGGTCGTGGGCACTACCCAGTGCTGCTCCTGAGAGCAGTCGCTGGATTTGAACCGCCAAACCTGCGGGCCGGGCCGTGGTCCTGCACTCAATCACTTATGCCACCGGGGCTCAGCCCTAGTTTATTCTTTTTTATTGAGATAGTAAATACCACATAGTAGAGACCAAAAAAAAAATCTTGTAATAATGAAGTGTTTATTGCTTTTTAAAAAATCCACTATGACACAAAATACTTGTGCTCTAAGAATTTAAATGCTGTTAACTAAATTCAGTCCAAGTGATGAACGTATATTTTTATGTTAGCTTGGTCAGTTTAGTGATAGTGTTAAGTACCACAGACTAACCTGTGCCGATGTCCCAAATCCTAGAAGCGATAAAAGTTGAGCGAGACGGCTTCATATTGCTATTGTATGATAAGTATAGAATTGAAAAATCTAAACATGTGTAGCATTAGACTGAAAGCCAGACAGATTAAGTGATTTTGCCCAATGATACATAACTAGTTAGCAACCCTGGCTGAATGTATGATTATCAAGCTGGGGTTTGTTGCTCCCTCAATAGTTTCCTGTATAACTTATTTGTTGTTCATAAGCAGCTGAGTAAAGACACGCTTAGTGGAAATTAAAACCAACAAAGCATAATGAAAATATTCAGAATTTAGGACTGAACTGACTTTTACATTTTTATGTTCCTTGACATTCTAAATGATGAGAACCCAAAGCTGTCTGGTTTGGTTTCCAAGTTTCAATGGAGACACCAAATTCCCAGCCAAATGTAGCAAAATCCTTCTAAATCCAGTAGAAATCCAAAATCCTTCTAAAAAATCTTCTACAGGCAACTTCTTAAAAGCAGTAACTCTACTACAACACTCTATAATATAAGCTACACATAAAACTGTGAGGGATCTTGTGGTCTAGAAAAAAAGGCTCAGGACTTATCATTTGTAATGTATATCCATCATCTTGGATGCTAGACAGAAAAAAATGACTTAAGGTTCTGTGTTGTCTTTGTCTTTCATCCATTCCGCTTTATAAGTCACAAGTAATGATTGCAAACATACTGCAGATGTGTACTCTTTAAAGTCATGAAATAATGTTAGGAACACAGACAGCACCTTGTGCTTACTATTTGCTCAGCACTTCCATACACTGGATGAGTGGGTGAACTTTGAGGACAAGTCTACAGAAACCACCATCACTGCACCACACATGAAAGAATTCAACCAGGCAGCTGATTTGCATTCAGAGCATCTGGCTGGATGGCAAACACCACCGAAGTGGGCTTTTCAGTGATGTGATTGTATTCTTCTCACGTACTTTGGACATGTTAGCAGAAAGGGCCAGTTGCTGGAAAAGAACATCATGCTTGGAAAAGTAGAGGACCAGCCAGAAAGAGGAAAACTCTCAACAAGATGGATTGACACTGGCTGCTACAATGGGCTCAACTACAACAACAATGAGAAACATGGCACAGGACCAGGAATCCATTCCATGGCAATGAGCTTGGTTTTGAATAGCAATAACATAACTATACAATTTGGCAATGTTTAAAATTCAGGAATAGACATGAACACACTGTAGGTATTAGTTGAAGAAAAATTCTTTTTTTAATGAAGCTGGACAAAAATTCAAGTTACATCAAAGACATAGCTAGCCACAACACACAAATTTGGATATGTCACACTATTATACATAACATGATAGGTCAATTAAACAACCAAATGCTACTTTGTTAAAACTATTATATTGAAGACTTCCTCAAGTTACCTGGTACCCAGATAGCTGACAATACCTGCTATTCATAATTTTTGCATCTGTAATTAACTGGGCCACACCTAGGAAAGGCTGCCTATCTGAGTTTCATGACCAACCTAAATCTTCCAGGGAGTACCTCCCAATCCCACTCTTGCCCTCCCAGATAAATTAAGGACAGGTGGAGTCAATCTTTCTGGCAATGATGGCCTTCATGACTGCTAAGAAAAATAAACAAACAAACGAAAACTGGTGCTAATAGTCTCAGGTACATGTATGTTTTCAACACGTTTCATGAAAAAAAAAATTACTATCACATCCTTCTTATACTTACAAAAGTAGCCAACTCTCTAATATCTCTTTGATATATGGTCATTACTTACAAATGGGAAAACAGAATATGAATAAAATAACACATTTATTCAATCCTTTGGAGTCCTGGTGGTGCAGTGAGTTAGGGATTGGATTAGTAACCCAAAGATGGGATTAGTAACCCACCAGCTGCTCCTTAGCATAAAGATGAGGCAGTCGTCGCCATAAAGGTTTAGAGCCTTGGAAACCCTATAGGGCACTTCTACTCTGTCCTACAGAATTTTCATGAAACGGAATTAACAGGATGGCAGTGAATTAGGTTGGGGCTTTGGGATTATTCAATTCATGTATTTAAGAATCATGTGTAAAGTGAAACACAGAATTTTCCATGGGTGCTTTTGGTCTTTTACAGTCTTACGTAAACCATGCCTTGATTTTTCTCCATTCTTGGGTGCTCTAAGGAGTCTCTGTGGAGCTAAGAGTTCCCAAGAGACTCCATTCCATTGAAATGAAAACAGAATTAAATTACCCTAGCATTTTGTATACCTTTAATGGATATAACATGTTCTTAGCCAAAAAAAAAAAAAAATCAAAGAGGAGGCCATCAGTAGACTCAAGATTAAATTGGGGGTGGGGGGAATCCCCTGTCCATCTTTGATGAGCCCTGATGGCACAGTAGTTACACGTTGGCCTGCTAACCACAGAGCTGGCCGTTCAAAGCCACCAGGCACAGGGCAAAGATGAGGCTTTCTACTGTAAGATGACCAGACTTTTAAACATTTGTCCCATGGCATTTTAAAATTAAAATAAATATATTACAATGCTATTTTTGCATTCTATGAAAAATTTTGTTGCTCCATATAGACCAAATTTATAATCAAGAACCAGCCCCCGCCCCCTCCCCCCGCCCTGCTCTGTAGGGTTGCCATAATCAGAAGTGACTTAATGGCAGTGAGTTTGTCTGTTGAGCTTCTGGCTTACCCTTCAGGGGATTGACTTTTTCAGGGATTTTTTCCTTTTCTGTGTGCAAAGGACTATGTGAGGAGCTCTGGTAGTGCAGTGGTTATACATCAGGCTGCTAACCACAAGGCCAGGAGCTCAAAAACATTAATCTGCTCCTCAGGATAAAGATAAGGCTTCTACTCACAGAGGGAACTGCAGCCCCGGAAACCCACAGGCAGTTCTCCTCTGTCCTGGGTTCACTCTGAGTTGGAAGGGGCTTGATGGCAGTGAGTTGTAAGGAGCAGGGCTTCAGTGGTAGAGCTATCACTTTCCACACAGGAGGCCCAGGTTCAGCCCCAGGCAAAATAGACAGCTACCCTCTTACAGGGGAGGCTTGCCGACTGTTACATGATTAACAGGTTTCAGCAAAACTCACTGGAATAGGAGGCAGGGCCAGGGGAATCCACTTTGGAAAAACCAGCCACTGGAAACCGTATGGGTTCCAGGTTTTCCCTGACAGACACAGACCATTATAAGTAGGCATCTGCTGGACCTTGGCTGCTTTTAGTGGGTTGGCCCTTAGAAAATTATGAAAATGCACATACTTAGACACATTCATCATTTTGTGTATGAGCCTGGGGGATTTTCTTGGCCTTTTGAAATTGGTATGTGAGCACCAGGTGAAGAAGCTGCATTTCATTCAGACCTCCAGACCTTGTCCTAAAATTGCAACATGGCCAGAGATGCAGGAAATGGAAACAAGAGAAAGGCTCTGTCATTCTTCCCCAGGGCAGTTGGTGGTTCCCAACAGCAGGATATGGGATGAGCAGCCCAACTTGGGGCCACTCTGGCACCAGGGCTCCCATGTAGCATTGGAAAATTCAGATTGTTATCTCCACTCTACAGATCATGAAGCTGAGACTTAGAGGGGTTACACACGATGATGAAAGTCATTAAGCTCATCCTTGCCCAGGTCAGGGCTTGATGCAGTTGCCACTGAGATCAGACAGAATGAATTTAGTCTAGTATACAAAATATCTTTAATGGACATAATACACTCTTGGACATAAAGAAAAAGTTTTGGTAGGAGGTCTTCAGCAGGATTGAGACCGTATTTGGGGCCCTCTACTCCTTTGGAGATTGAGTGGGGTTTTTGTTTTTGTTTTACTAAGGAGTTTGTGAAAAGGCCCAAAGAATCCCCCGGGAGCATAAACAAAAATGGTGAATGTTGCTAAGTATGTGCATTTTTGTAATTTTCTAAGGGCCAACAGCTAAAAGCAGCCAAGGTCCAGCAGATACAGACTCATGTTGGCCTGTGTGTGTCAGGGAAAAGCTGGGATCCACACGGTTTCCAGTGGCTGATTTTTCCAAAGTAGATTCCCCAGCCCTGCCTCCTATTCCAGCTGAGTTTTCCTGAAACCTGTTTAGCATGTTAGCAATAGCAAGAGGTTAGCCCACACTGCCTTCTTGTAGGCCTATATTCTTTGTACTACAATGGTTCTGTGACATTAGAAGTGTACAAGTACAGGCCACTGAAAGGATATTTTATTCTCATTATGCAGAAGAACTGAGACACCTTTCCCCTCCAAAATAAAGGTTAATCATGTATGGGGATGTGGAGCAAAGATTTCATATCATCCTTGAACTGTGCCTGCCAAAGTTCCATTTCCCAATCTTGAGCTGTTCCCAATAAGATCCAACCAAGTTCCTGTGGGATCTTCCCCTCCCCTCCTGACTTCAGCTCTGTCATGGATTATTAAACAAAACTTGAACTCTTGGACTGCTCTTCAACTACAGCTGAAGGGAAACTGCCCTAACCATATTGTCAAGTTTTGTACTCACCAGTAGTTCTTTTCTGGCATAATTACAGAGTTAACATGAAAGATGGAAACCATTTCAAACATCCATCAACACCATTTCTAAATAATCTATATCCTGACAGTTAACAAAATAGGATAGCAAAGATTACTGCTACAGGGAAGTCCTGGTGGCTAAGCCAGTAGGAATTGGGCTGCGATCCCCAAGGTCAGCAGTTGGAAACTACCAGCCACACTGTAGCAAGACAGGATTTTCTACTCCTGTAAACAGTTACAGTCTCAGAAACTCACAGGGAGGGGCCATTCTACCCTGTCCTATAGAGAAGCTGTGAGTCGGTATTAACTGAGCTGGCTGAAACAGAGGCAGTACATAAGTCACTATTTTATCAAACATTTGCATCAAAAGCAATTAATTTGCGTAAAGAGTCAGTCATGCCTTATTGATGTCTTTATGTGGTATTTTGAAAAATTATTCAGTTCAATAGCAACAGGGTTATTTTTTCAAGCAAAGAATCTAATGGGACAACCCCATGTTCTGCCATTAACACCCCATCTTCCAGTGATCCAGAACAGGGAAAAGTAGGTACATTTCTTCAAAAAATCTACATTTACTTAAACAGTCTTAATGTATATATATTTTTAGAAGTTTGAAGGGGAGGGAAGCAAATCTTGGAATTTGCAGGATTAAGCACTGCCTCAAAGTGACAAGCTATTGAAATTAAACAGGCACGTCTTCCAAGGAAAGACTACCTGGTGATCAACCAAACCAGACTCCTGGCCATCAAGCCAATTCCAATTCACTCTGAGGGTAAAGCAGAATTTCTCACATGGAATTTCCAAAGTTTCAAATCTCTATAAAAGCAGACTGACATATCATAGCAGGTTTAAGGTAGTTTTGAACAGCTGATCTTTTGGCTAACAGCCACACACATTAACTGGGCTATGTCACCAGGGCATCTTCCATAATGGCTACGCTAGAGGTAACTAACACATAAAGAAATGCAAACTACCTGTCACCACACACCACCTACAGCGATGTCTAATGAAGGGCCAAATTGTCTGAGAGAGTAAAAAGATATATGAACTTTACCACTATAATAAGTTTTAATTGAGCCCACTATCAGAGTGTACCAGCTACACGCAAAATTCATAAACATCAACGCTTTCTTCTCCACTTGGGAAGATTATCATTTTGGGGAATTATCAAAAACTGGGCATACAAGCCTTTGTATGCCAAGGGTTTATCTAACCAAAGCAAGGTGTGTGGGTGCTGGCCACGATATCCAAGTTTATATATTCATGCCCACATACTTCAGACATGTTATCAGGAGAAAGCAGGTCCTCAAAAAGGGCATCGTACTTGGTGAGTAGAAATGGAAAGACCCTCAGCAAGATTGACTGAACCAATGGCGGCAACCATGAGCTCGAACATGCCAACAGTGGGTAGGGCAGCATTACATTCTGTTGTGCACCAGGTTGCTGTGTGCAGGACTCAGCTCCAGGGCACTGAATAGTAATAGTCCTGGTGTTTAGGTCAACTGAGGGGGTCAGAATGATAGGGCAGAACCTGGCAGAGGGTTGGCCAATCCACATGGCAGAGGGATGAACCAGCCTTGAAATACCTCGCAAGTGAAATACATTAATAAGCAGTGGGAAAATGTAGGCCTAACTTTTACAGATAATATAAAAAGGATGTACTTTCTAGATGAAATATTATCATCCTTGTTCAACTACACCATTGGTAGACTGGAAGTCTAATTGAGAAGTTACACTTCTACTTAGATGGCAAGTTGTACTTTTGTTTTTTAAATCACTTTGGGGGGCTCTTACAGCTCTTATAACATTCCATACATTAACTGGATTAAGCATATTTGTACATATGTTGTCATCATCATTTCTAAAACATGTTCTACATGAGCCCTTAGAAATTGTACTTTTAAAGTCTTTTCCATTGAGCAATCATCACTGAAAAGGACTTCAATCAACTGCAAAAGAATCCCATTTCTTACCAAAGGAATTCATGCTTCTGATTTTTAAATTATTCTTATTTATTTTTCTACATTCTAAACATATCTAATGATGTTTCCCCTAAAGGTTGAGGTCTTTTGCCTTTAACAGTGGGTGACTGTTAAGCTTCTGTTTTCAGAACAAGAAAACTTGGACCATGCTTATCAAAAATTTACAGCATTACCCAATCGGTAATCGGATAGAGAAGACTCCTAAGAATTTTCCAGCTGTGTTACACATAATTGAAATATATTTTGCATAGAAGAAATTATTTTATACCCCAAATAACAGCATGATCATTTCTATTGCAATATGGAAGAATTCACTGAGTGTACTTTTTAAATTCTGCACACTATAAACACATTTTAAAGGATTTCTAAAAACTCTGCTTAGATGTCCTTTATGTCCACTTTAAAACATACTAATGTATTAAGAGACACCACATTTTAATAAATATTTCTCTCCAGTCCCCTTCTCCTGTTCAAGACTCCAGACAGATATTATCTAGTGTTAGAGATGGAGAAAATCGAGTGTCTCTTGATCATGAAATGCTTTGAAAATTTGAGTAAGATACCTGACTTAAGTTTCAGGTGACATAGAGCTAAGGATTATTTCACACATAGTGCTAATTTTAGCAAGCCAAGAATATAACTTCAAAACCACTTGCTATTCTGGCTACCATGTTATTCAAAATATGCATTTATAAAACATCTTCAGTTCTGGTAAGATGACAAAAATGACATAATATGGGACTGGGAAATCCTTAGAAAGTTAGGCTTAACTACATTGTACTATTGAGGCAAAAACAGGAAGGAAGTGTAGGAATTCTGCTGTATATTCAGATTCAGGTGCTACAGCTTCATAATTTGGGAAGATCTTTAAAGTTCACAGCCTCAACTTTCACATCAATAAAATTGAAGATGTCAAAGACCTTAACAATGGTCATAATAATTTTAAGTATTGGTCAGTTACAATTTTACTGCTGCTTTGCCACAGACAGTAATTGCCAAATGTAAATAATGTGTCAAGTATTTTGCCAACTGTTAACTACAATGCAAATGAAAGCTAGCATTAACCCAAGTTTTAACTTCCATCAGTTTAACACTGGCTTTCATTCCTAATTCCCATCCATGGTTCCTGTATAAGATATTAGTAAAACTGTTATTTCCAGGATTTTCTTTTTTTCCAATATGTCAAAAATGAAGGTGGAACTCCTACTAACTTAAGCGATCCAATCCAAACCGAAAAACCAAATTTCAGCAGAAAATATCTGAATAGACTTTTAAGAGAACAAAACACAGTAGATCTCTGCAAGGCTGAGAGAGTCAGAGTCTCTGACTAATAAAGTGCCTAAGTTTACAATTATACAGGCTCCCTAGAAGGTTGTAGCTAACTGAAAAACTGGAGGGTACTTCAGAGAAAAGGCCTGGTGATCTGCTTCTGAAAACATTAGCCACTGAAAACCCCATGGAGCACTGGTTGACTCTGGCGAATATAGGGTCACCGTGAGTCAGAATCGACACAATGGCACCTGAACAAGAGTCAGTGGTCTACTGAGGCCATAAAATGCTGCCTGCCTCACACCTGTATAAAGAAATCAGTGTAGGTGCGGCTGGTCCCCTAGCGCTTTGGATTTGATTGAAGGGCACTTCCAAGCCTCTATGCTACCAAGGAACCGCAAAAGAACTTTTTTAATCTTTCAACACCAAATTCTTCTGGGCCTTTAATTTTTTTTTTGTTGGTACCCTATGTTTTTGTTAATAGAAGGCATGCAGAAGTCAAGGAAAAAATGAAGTAGACAAAATGTGGATTCTGATACAATGATGTGAGACTTCTAATTGCACGCAATGATGGTAGGATTGGATGAGGCGAACCTGGTTTCTCCAGATTCAAACTGTTCTATCGGTCCTTCCCTGGTGGCAGCACACTCTGCCAACAGCAAAGCAGCTTCCTAAGAAACCAATAGCTGGAGACACTGGTGATGTGTGTCTGACAGGGCGCAAAAGGGTTAAGACAGCCAGATCAATGGCTTGGTTCCCACTGTCCTGGCATGCATCCTACTCTGCTAGAGTCATAAAAGGTGCAACCAAGCCTCTCGGCTTGCCTGGTGCGTTCATGGGACGTGCGCTGGCCACGTGGCTGGGGAGGAGATTGGGGAGGACCATATGAGTGCGGGCTGAAAGCACAGCAGCAGCCAGGGGAGATTAAGCAACTGCGTGCACTCTGACCATGGTTTCAGGGCACCCAGAAGGACAAGGCTGTTGGTAAATGTCTGAGGCAAGGGTAGTTTGATGAAACCTTTATGAAGTCCCAATCAAGGAGCCCCAACCAACTGTTAGCCTAAAGGCCTGGTGAACTATTTCCATGCCGAGTAGTCAAGAAAACTCTGTGGAGCAGTTCTACCCCGTAACACATGGGCGCACCATGACTCTGAGTTGATTCAATGGTCATGGATTATGAAACATCTGATATTCTTTCCAACGAACTCCACTAAAACATAATTATTATTTAGCCTATAGTTATGCAGCATCAATGAGATTTAAAGTAGGGAAAAATAATATGTTCACTACACAGAGCACAGGCTAGTCTTCTAACTCCACTTCCGTCTGGATAAGAAACTATGCCCATATATCCATGATGATTTAAATGGAATACTATCAAATTGAGAACACGGAAAAAGAAAAGCACATAGCTTCTGCCCCACCTCACTCCCACCCCAGGAACAAGGCTCAATATACTGGGTCATCTTTGGAGATCTGGATTTGAAGTCTGTCCTATGTGAACTTGCTGAGTCACAACCCTTGTCTCCTATGGACAAGTATAACACACACAACAGAGGCACAGAACTTCTAATTCAAATGACACTCAAATGTGTAACATAAAGACATATGCTAACTCAAACTTCAAATGCCCATCAGTAATGTGTAAGGATCAGAACATGTGGGAGGAGCCACAGATGTTTTCACTTGTTAAGTAGTTACATATAGCCAAACTCAAAATCAGTTGAAGTTTAAAACAAGAGTACTGTTCTTGGAGGGGTTGTGTTTTCTGGGGTTTTCTTTCTTTCCCTTCTTAATCACTCCCTGAAATTGGTCTGACACCTAGATACCAGAGAACATGGCCAAGCCCGGGCAAACACTGGACAGGCAAAAAAGTAGTCAAGGAGAGCAATGGTGAGTCTGTCCGAATGTCTCTGCCAGACCACTAATGGCCAGCAGGCCACAGAGTGAAGGCAGCATTAGAAGAACCAGGGGAAACTGCACACTTTAGGAAAAGGCTAATGCAGCTGCCAAATTGAAAATAAGTATGGTCTACTTTCGATTATCCACAAGTGGTTTAACCACATGGCTTTCTCCTTCCTGCCACTCAACCTCAGTCTGGGCTGTGAACCAGACTCTAAGCACTGAGCAGGATGGGGGAATACTAAATAAAACTCAATGAGGTATTTGTTCTTGAAGGTGTGGTCCTAACTCTACTGGAAGAGCCCAGTATTAAAGACTTTTGAATAGTGCATTTTCTTTTATGAACCAAGTCACAACGTTCCCTTTCACCAAATATGGATAATTGCAATCTAACTGAATGAAGTTAATTAAAGCTATGTCATACACCCTCTTTTTGATGTAGAGGGATGTAGGTTCTTTAAAACTCATAGGCAGATACTTAGTAGATGAGGAAGAACCATCTGTAGAGTCTGTTCATTCATTTCTTCATTTATTCATTTATGTTCAATAAACTTTATTGAGCCCTTACCACATTTTCTACTGGGCACTGGCCCAGGCCCTCTGAAAATAAACATGAAGATAATTCAGTATTTACTTCATCCTGTCTAGACTGGTTAAGAAACACAGCTTAAACATCAGGTTTTATAAAATAACTAATATTCTTATGGAGTAATATTTTCTGTGCTTCATGTGTGATTTATTCCAAAACTCTATAGAACCACAAGTTTTAATGTATGTCCAGCCATGACACATAAAAAAGTTTTCAATAAGGTAAACTTTAAAGAGTAAGTAGAATCTATCTTCGACAGTAGCCGACACCTCATTGTATTCCTCTGAGAACAGAAAGTCAGCTTGTTTGCTTCCCTAAACCAAATCCACTGCTGTGGAGTCAATTCTGACTCACGGTGACCTTGTAGGACAGGGTACAGTTGTTTCACAGGCTTTCCAATCTTTACAGGAATAGAAAACCTCATCTTTTGTCCAAGAAGCAGCAAGTAGATTTGAAGCACAAGGTTGTGGTGAGCAGTACAAATGCTCTATGCAATATACCATCATGATTATAAAAGCAAGCTTCCAAGTGAAAGCATTCCTTCTTTTAAGTCTTCCACAAACAACTATATTTCTCCTACAGCTACAAACCTCAACAAACCAACTTACTCATTCCAAGCCACACAATGAAATGTGTCTCCTGAAACCTCTAAAGGGGTTTCTAATTTTTAAAAAATGAACATCCCCCCCCCAAAAAAAAACCTCCCATTGGTGGAATGTGTGGTGAGAAAGAGGCATTCCTCATTTACTCTAGACAAATATTAGCTATCTTGTATAAGATGGTAGCTAAACCTTCAAAATCAAGTTTCTTCATTTGTCATATGGAATTAATATGAAACAAAAGGTTGGTCAAAGAATTAATAGGCTCATGTATAAAAACCGTTGAGCTTGGAATCTTGTCCTTTAAAAATAAACTGTTACTATTTGCCACTATTATCATTATTACCTGTTATTTCTACTAATGAAATGGTAATTTGGCAATGCGTCTCTGAATGGTGGCCAACCACAGATTCCAAAATCAAGGGAGCCATGGCATCAAAATGTCCCCAGCATTACTAAATGTTCATAAGATGCCAAAGCTTGGTAAACATTCATGTATTGACTAATGCCTTATAATCTTCTGATTGAAATGAAAAGAAATCCCAAATCCTTAAATCATGATAAACAGAGAAAAGAAAGACATTGTCAAGAATGTCATTTTGCCTGGACCCACACTCAATGCTTATGGGAGCGGCAGTCCAGAAATCAAATTGTGTATTGCATCCAGAAAATCTGCTGTACAAGACCTATTTACAGTGTAAAAGATCAAGGATGTAATTTCAAAGACTAAGGTGCACCTGACACCAAAATGTTTTATTTAATTGCCTCCCATGCCTGTGTTTAAATCCGACAATGACTAATGAAGACCAAAGGAAAACTGATGGACTTCAGTTGTGATGCTAGTGCAGAACACGGAAATTACCATGAACTGCCAGAAGAACACACAGATCTGTCTTGGAAGAAGTGCAGTTACATCATGCTCCTCAGAATTGAGGACAGTGAGACTCCATCTCACATACATGAGACATGTTGTTCAAAGAGGCTAGTCCCTGGAAAAGCACATCATGCTTGGTAGAGCATCCATGTAAAAGAGGAAGAACCTCAGGGTGATAGAATGGCTGCAGCAATAGCCTTAAATGTAACAACAATTGCAAAAAAAAAAAAAGGGGCTGAGCCCCGGTGGCGCAGTGGTTGTGCGCGGGACTGCAGCCCACTGGGACGGAGGTTCAATTCCAGCAGTGGGGCTGGGCCTCCTACTCCCACCACCGGAGAGCAGTGATGCCCAAACCAAAAAAAAAAATGTAACAATTGTGACAACTGGTGTATGGCTTGGCCATGTTTTGTTCTTCTGTGCATAGTGAGGCAACATATTGCAATTGACTTGAAGGCACCTAAAAACAACAACAGTGTGTGTTTTTAAAAATAAAATAGATAGTTTATTATAAAGTGCCTCGGATGTAGTGGCTGTGAAGGCAGTGAGGTTAGAGGGTATTAACAGGATGCTTTAATTAGAGTCATGAACTCCTTTTCTTTTTTTCCTTTTTTTTGGGGGGTGGGGACAGAAAGTGAGCTAATTCTAAGAGCACAATTGAGAAAAAGGAAAATCCCACATCTTTTCTGGTCAAACACTTCAACAAAAGCCAAAAAGTCCTCCCAATAATCCAATTCAGTCCACTCAACTAGATGTATGAAAAAGGTTATACTAAGATCCCCATAAGCCACAAAAGTGTACAAATGTCCTTCCTAATACAACATGACTGACTCCTTGCAGTCTATTTCCTTGCTTAAAATTCATTGTTATAAATGTAGATCTTGAAAAACGTGAAATGATGCAAGTTCAGCCATCACTTTGACCCTGATCCTTTGCTAAAACTTTTGTATCTAACTTGTTTAAATGCCAAAGAGCTAAGTAAGCTAGAGTATTA
Source organism: Nesogale talazaci (assembly GCA_004026705.1). Lineage (NCBI taxonomy): Eukaryota > Metazoa > Chordata > Mammalia > Afrosoricida > Tenrecidae > Nesogale > Nesogale talazaci. The sequence goes on along the minus strand of PVJH01001609.1, from coordinate 174,815 downwards.
CTTGCTTCTATTCTGTAAAGAGGTTCACCTGCACACAGAATGCACATGGAGACAAGAGGGTCAAGGAAAAGGGGATAAAAATGTTCACTTAGCAAATGAGAGCTGAACCCCGGTGGTGCAGTGGTTGTGCGCAGGACTGTGGCTCACTGGCTTGGCAGTTCAAATCCAGCAGCAGCTCTCCAGGAGCAAGGCTGGGCCTCTCACTCCCACCAGAGGGCAGTGATGCCAAAAAAAATGGCAAATGAGAATAACAGGCTTGAGACATCCAGTTAGAAAGGACTAGAATTAAATCATCTCTCAAAACAAGTGATCTTTGGAGATTCTGCACAGTTTCCAGTGCTATCACCACCTTTCCAGTCTTTCCCCAGTAATGGAAGAAGGCATGACTCAGCATGACAGAAGTCAGAGATGCATGGGTTACCCTAGGAAGGATCTATAAATAAAGATATAGGACAATAGGAAATAGTCTTTCAAGCAAGATTGACGTATGTTGCAAAAAAATAATTGGCACATGCTTTAATTTTCTCGTGTTTACATCTCCTTCCATATGTGAAATTAGTGATTACAATTAAAGTCCCAATGAGAAACATTATAGGGAAGTCATTTCATTAACAAGACTTGGACCGTTGAAACTGACAATCCCTCCCCTGCCCCAGAATACAGAAGGCTTGATTGACATAAGACAACAAAATTGTGTGGTTTCATTATCCAATGTACTACCATAACATGAAGGAAACTTGAGTTTTCAAGCTTGTGTCTTGCAATGCTGAACAGGTGAAGCTTATAAACTAAAACACACTAGAAAGAAAGAACTGGTGAAAAAGTCAGTCAAGGAAAAACCCACAGCGACCACGGGGTGGGGGTGAGGGGTAAGGGAGGGTGCAAATTCAAGGAAAAATAACTACAATTTTCCTTCTCAGATCTATTATTCACATTTCGCACTACATAGATGAGATAATGCTGGGTGCCAAACCCTAAGGGAATGATACTCGTCCCTGTTATCTGTCATTATGGCCATACATACCGCATAGGACTCATAACCTTCTGTGCTACATCATCTGTTTCCAGCACTGGATGATCTTTGAAGATAGCACAATCCTGAATGCCTACCCTAGTTCTCTGAATCTAGCAAATTCTTCTTAATAAAAACAAACCCTAGAAGAAAATACATTAATATGTTCATGTTAACTACTTTTTGATGGTGGAGCTGCAAGTAAATCTCTTTTATCGAATTTTTCTGTATTTCCAACTTATCTATAATGACCTCATACTACTTTACATAATAAAATTATCTTTAGAACCAAATAAAGGTATATTTATTTTTGAGCCTATGTACATAGTGTGATATGTTCTTTGAGGTCTACATGAGCCTTCTAGGAGATTATATGGGAAAACAATGAATGAAGACAAAAATCTATAAATGATAGATTAAACCATTCAGTGGAAAACAAATGGACTATATAAGGTGAATGCTTGTTTGGAGGGCAGCAATATGGACATTAATATTTGCTTTTACAGAATACACACATTTTGGTTTCCCTGAAGAGAAATATTTAAATTTGACAAACAATGCCACTCTGGTGGGTATTTGTTTTCCTCTGAAAAATTAACCTGTACTTATGATCATGGGAATGTCATGGGCTAACTTCTCATAGAAAAAAATGAAGAAAACAAAACACTTGCATTGTTTGGTTTCTAAGCTCCCTTAATTCAACAATTCTTTGGAGCTGTTACTCAGGGCTACTCAAATGCAACAGGAAATCCAGTCCCTCCCAAGCAGCTCAGGGAACAATGCTTCTATGTGGTCTTATAATTAAAAGGGTTGTGACTATTACAAGCCTCACCGGTACTTTCTCCTAAACATGTCATAAATGAGTATCTTCAATGGCCCAGTACTTAATCACCAAAAAACCAATCATGTCTGAGCCCTTTTTTAAAGTCTTAAATCTTAGACTGCAGACATGTTTATTAAAAAATTTAAATCACATCCAATAATAAAGCCTAGTCTGTGTTATATGAAAAGAATGAGTAGTAACCAGTCAGGTTCCAGGGAAAAATCCTGACTTTGCATGTACTGTCTTACAGAATCCTCAGGACAATTCTATGACACCCTACTACTTTCCCTTTTTACAGATGGCAAATGAATGCCTGAAAAGTCGTACTTGTAGCATGCCAAAATTCTTGTAAATATGATTTTCTTTGCATTACAAAAGAAATTATCTATGGGGATGAGTGGGGGCAGGAAGATTTCCAAAACTTAAAAAAATAAAAAAAGAGAAAGACACACACAAAAAAACAATCTTTTCTCCTTTATGCTCTTAAGTCACTATATATTTCTCCTTCCTCTGCTGAGCTCAGTCTTGGTCTGGCACAAGCCATACTTTTCAAAGCTAGACTGTGGCAGAAAGAATGATGAACGGGTCAGAACTTGCTTGCAGCAGGAATTTCAGATACAAGGTCTTACTGATGTCTAAGAAAAAGAGTTTGATCATAATGTTATGACCAGAAGAAAAGTAAAGTGATGATCAGTGAAAGGAAAGCGTGCAGACTCACTAAATATTAAAGAAAGGAAGCAAGCACATACATGGCTTGTCTCTGCGATACCCTGGGTCTCCCAGCAGTTCTCATGAATTCAAAAAGTGCTTCCCTCATTGCAGAGTGTGCCTTACCCTATATCCATTTGTGAAAAGCTGAGCCCGCCCCCCCTTTACACACACACTTAGTCTAACTCTCTAGTCCTTTCCTTCTGCATAACCCCGTATAGATGCCAAAGTGAAACTTTTTCTCAAAATGACAACTCATAGGTCATGAAGGAACTATGTCGATATAATCTTTCTGAAACTGATGTCTGAGGAAACAAAAGGGCTACACCTAATCAAAGCAATAGGTGTGTAATGGTGACACCAGGGAGGGTTTTTCAATCATGACTCACTTTGCTGGGTACAAGAGTCTCAATTCACAGAAGAGAGTAAGAGGGATTCTATGTGGTACACTCAAACAGTGCTTCTGTGCTCAAAGATGAGTGCTCCTGCGGTGTATTTTCCTGTTCTCCTTCCATCAACTCACTGACAGTAGTCCTATGAGTACCCAAATTTTTCTTCATAGCAACTAACAGAAAGGAAAATAAAAAGGACAATGCATATCACTGGAATCATTATATTTTAGGGAAAAAGCCATCAAGTTAAAAAATACTAGAGATAATAATATACATTATTGTCTGGCTAAACAGCTTAAAGATTAATGTCTTCTGATCTTGCTTCTAAACTTTAAAATCATGAGGGACACAGCAAAATTGTTAATTACTTGTCAATCACGTTCCAGTGATTGTCTATTTAAATTTGAAGGAACTAAAGTGAACAAAGAAAACTTGTTATTTCTCAAATTGACAAGTCACTAAACTTTATTTTAGAATATGACATATTAGACAAAATATTGAAATTCTTCACATTTAATTTCCCAACCCATCCCAGTTACAAAATCTCTGAACAGCTTTAGCAGATTCATTCCCTCCCAGGCAAGGAATCTCAAATCTTTCAAGCCTGGTCTTTGCACTTAACTGATTTCTTCAGTTTGTCTTTAACTTTCACTATTTAAAGGGAACCCACTGCCATATAGTTGATTTCAACTTACAGCAATCCTACATAGGTTTTCTAAGATTATGCTTCTTTATGGGAGTAGACATCACCCTCCCCCATGCTACTGCGCCCCCCCCCTTTAGTCCTGCATATATTCCCATAAGTATAAGGAGTTTCTTTACTCATTATTCCAATACTTTGGCCCCTCAGAGCCACAAGGATGTTGGTCTCACTGGGTGATTCTGTTTTCAGAACACTTTTTTCAATATAAAAGATATATTGTATAGTGTTTTATATACAGTGCTACAGTATAATGGTGTGTGTGTGTATGTTTGTATGTTTTTCCATGGATGGTCTTATGAGAGCAGTGATAGGCAACAAAATATAAATCTGAAAGAGTAATATAAATAGAATGGTTGAGTAACTGTCTTTGGTCTCTATCCAAACTGTCTTTGGTCCCTATGCTTACCTAGGACACACCTTGCATCATTGAAATGCTTTTTGTAACATCCTAAGTGCATTAAATTCCGTATGGACACAAGATACAAAGGAGAGGAGGTAGAACTATCCAAGGAAAGGAAAATAATCTTCAGATTGACTTTTGCTTACTTGATTGAAAGGCCATGTGCCAATTCCTGGTTTCAGTTTAAAGTCGATGTAAGTTTAACCAGTTTTCTTTCCTGGTCACCACAGTTCAACTGTCTGATCTGAGACCCTGTTGGTTGTGAAGGAAGTCTCTGTAGCTTTTCTCCCTCATGATAGCTATTACCAAAGTTTGAAAACTTCTCAGCAAGAAACACCCTCATCCTATCTGATAAGATTCAATGAGTTGGCAAAAAAGACAGGTCTCAAATGAATACAAAAGTAGTGGAAAATGAAACACTTTCACCCATGGAAGTTCTTATGTAACTGAATGTTTTTATCTTAAAAGCTGCTGCAAAATGAAAAGAGTTCAGACCTCATTATAATGTATGGTTGAATACTTAAAAATTGTAAGTCTGTAAAATACTTTGTGGTCTGTGTCAGCCCAGAAACACTGGGATAAACACTGATGTGATGCGAATTCCCATGCACGGAATTCAACCTATTGCTGGATCTCACCTCTTCTGCTAGTCAATTATTTGAACCCTTCCTAGTCCCACAACTTTCTTACCTTTTACTTTCACAGTTTTTTGTTTTGTTTTGTTTTTAAATGAAGGGATTAAATCCAATATTGGATCAAGCCACCCCCAGAAACTCTAAATTTGCCCAATTCTAAAATGTTTTATATCATCCCTTTGATATCATCATTATGCTATCCCTGAGTAAGTCTGGCCTCTGAGTGTTTTTTACGATAAAGACAAATACACTCTTAAGAAACACCTACCTTAAATCAGGAAAACCTGCTAAATGAAATTGAAATGCTGGGCATCATTTAAGCTAAAAATTGTTGAAATTCATCTTAATATACAGTAAATCCCCAGGCTACAAAACATCAACTAAAAGGACAAATCTTACTTGTCTTTTAATGGTAAATAAGCCCTCACTTTAGAAAGACTGAACTAACACCTATTACCGAAAAATTCTGCATCACATTCACCTTAGCTTGGTACATGTGCAACTTTTAGATCACTGACAGGGTGCCCAGCTTTATGCAAGTCAGGCTAAATAAGAATTATACACCCCCTGTTCCAACTTATGAACCGACTTGACATAAAGACACTTTAGAACAGATCTCATTCATAATGGAGGAACTACCTCCGAGCAACTCCACAGTTAAGAGAACTGGGATTCACATGCCCATTCTATAACATCTACACTAGGAACATGACCTCAGTCAAAGCCTTCCCTCTTTGTGCTTCAGTTTCCTCACCTGTAAAACAGAGATATAATAACAATTTTAGCTCACAGGGGGGGCATTACAAACCTCAGAGGTGACAATGAAATATAAACCAGCCAAGGTATCCTGTTTGCCTGACAAATTGAGTTGCTAACTACAAGGTCAGCATTTGGAAACCACCAGTCGGTCCTCCAGTAAAGATGGGGCTATCTGTTCCCACAGAGCTTCATAGAGTCAGAAATCCACAGGAGTTGGAATCAACTCAGTGACTTTGATTAAAAGAGATGCTCGGCAAAATGGAGAAAGGCACATGGTGGGTACTAAGTAAATCACTAGTGAGTGAATGAATGTGCAACTCTGTTGGTGAAAAAAAAAATCTCTCCTAAATGTGCCATTCGTTTTATACCAGAGGAGTACTGAGTTATATGCTAGCATTATATTGCAAGGTGCTGGTCTCCTCAACACACCCTTCTGGCTGAGCAGGACAAGACAAAGGGGATAAATCGAAGAACATTACATAAATAAAGGAGGATGGGACGGTGAGCGGCGCCTCATAACTTGGTGCTTTAATTGTATGTGCACACTTTTAAACTTTCTCCCTACCGCACTATTACTGATGAGTTCAAAGTACTCTCGACCTTATTCCCATCTAAGATTCGCCCGCCTGCAAGGTCTTTTCCATGGCATGACTTCTGCAGTTAGATGGGGGCAGACTTTATTTAACATTCAGCACATGAGGGAAGCAGAACCCTAGGCGCCTAAGGAACTCGGGATAAAAAAAACACATTTTGAAATAAAAATGAAGGTTAAGCTCTCACACCAGCAGACCTTGCTTGATCAGCAAAAAGGTGGCTGCTAACAGGAAATCACTATATTGTGTAATCCCCATTTCACCCTCCACAGAATTGCACTATAACTCAAAATAAGTGAAGCAACAATTAGATGGATGACCAGTTTTCATTGTTTACATAGTTTAACGCACAAATGTGCAGTTTCCGTGACTTTGAGAATGACGTGATTTACAGGAGGCTTAAACAATAAATAAACTTGAAGTGCTGGACATAGTTAGCATATGGTGGGATTTTTAAACAAAGTTTTTTTTTTTCTACTCCCTCCAAGACATATATAAAATTGTCTTCCCCTACTGGGGTTTTCATTCTTTATGCTACATCCTGCTAATTCTCCTCCCATTAGCAAATAGGGAAATTTTTGTGAATATGTTCGTTACCCACTAATACTACAATCATAAGCAGCAACAGCACCAGACATCATGGTACTTTTAACTTGCCTATTTTGAATGTTAGTCATTGATACCACAAATACTTATATTCCTGAGGAATAATTTATGATGCTTCCATAGATCTGGTTGGTTTACACTGCTCTTCTTTAACCACCTGACATGTCAGAAAACCTAGGAAAACTAACAAAATCATTTGCAATAAATCCCCAAAATACCCAGACTCTGCAAAGTGCAATTTGGCTTCTCCATCCAGGACCACCAGCAGAGCAGGGGTCTCCCTGCCCCAACCCCCATCCCCTGATCCATCCCTTTCCAACAACAACCAGCTCCAACTGACTGATCTTGGGAGGCCAGGCTTCCCAGCTACTGAAGACTGCTTTAAAGAGAAAAAAAAATTGAATAATAAAATCAGGAATCAAAAACAAATCCCCAAAAGATACTTTGTGAAGAACACACTCAAAAAAATCCTTAAGCAACACCTCCCTCTACTTGAAACCCTCCCATGGAAATCTCACATGTACAAGATTTCCCTGTTCTAGGGAATGCATTTTGACCAAGGTTAAGGTCAGACATTTATTGCGTCCTCCTTCACCAAGTTTCACCATAATGTTTTCCTTCCCTTTCCCCTCTTTGGATTTTATTTATAAGAACCCTGATAAAGTTTATGACCACAATTACACTTTAGGGAGATAACACCACCCGAAGTAGGAAACAAGCCATAAAGTTAAAAGCTCTGTCCACAGTCACCCTGGGCACCCATCCGTCTGGATGATCAAGGTAGATCATGAGTTGGCAGTGCTAACTCATGTGAGAGTAAGTGTAAGCTAACATTTGTCAGAGATGGGAGCCAAAGGAGGAGAGGAGAAGAGAGGAATTCGATTTTTATGGACAAACTGCAGAACATATTTGAATCTAATTTTGTAAAGAAGGGATTGACGGGGGAGGGCATTTATCTTACACTCGATAATTATTCATTAAGATCACCATTAAGAAATAAATGCCAACAGCAAAAAAACCTCAACCCATGCAGATCATGTTTACCCCACTCATACGAACCCTAAAGAAACTTCCCCATGGAGCACCTGCTGGATTAAACATGGTTATCAGCCCAGTGCCTAAGCCACTGCACCACCAGGGCTCCTTAAGAAATATCTGCATCCAGGTATTCCACTGAATCCGCTGAATCAGCAGAGACTCACTGCAGCCACTTGAGAGGTTTTGCTTTAAGCTATGTTTCTATTCACACCTACGACAAATCTTTTTACCTGAAATACTTTGTGTAGAAACTTACTAAAATGCTTTTGGGAAAGGGAAGCACAACACCCACTGCCTTCCCTTTGTCTAATGGTAAGACCTCTCTCATAAATTCATTCTCATTACATCATGCTCCTCGAGGTGCTCCCTCTCGTGCCATCCTTCTGTCCTGGTACTCAATATTTTCTACACAATTGATGTCACATTAAACAGGCTTTTACTTTTTCTGTCCTCCTAATGGCCCGCATACACCCCCACCCCACCCAAGCTCAAAAGGAGTCTGACCTGACAATCAATATTTTAAGACTTTCTCGATGTGATATGTAATATGCACAAACACTCAAACAAATACATCTCTTTGTACATCAAAAAGAGGACTCGATTTTAAAGATCAATGGAAGAAATATGTTGGGGGGGGGGAGGAAAGAAAAAAAACCCAAGAGGGTTAACAGGTCACTTGCCAGTTTTGTATTAAAGCAGTGAGGTTGTAGGGGAGAGGGTGTGTCGATTGAAATGAGCACAGTGAAGTGTGTGGAAACTATGAGTAAAGTAGCCTTTGTGTTTTCCACAGACATAGCAAAGGATATTGAGACTTGAAAACATCTTTTCATATGATACTTGGGGTTTCAAAAAGAAAAGGAGGAGAAGAACAGCCAAACCTAAATAAGTCTGTGAAATTGTAATACAGAGCTTGGCTTGTGTTGATGACCCTCATCAGAATTTTCTATTTTTAAATAAAATGTAGAGGGAGTAGTTGTTTTCTGTTTCACACTTTGCTATGTTTCAGCAACTCTGAAGAATAAATGGGAGTTTCATAAGCAGTGGATAATAGTGTGTGGCTGCACAGACTACAGATGATAAAGTTTCATAATTTTCCTAAATGCATAGATACTGTAAATAACGACTATAGTCAAAAAAGAAACCACTTAAATGGGCATTGCTGACCTCAACTGTTGTTATTCTCATTGTTAGAAATATTGTTATTAGCATTACATGCACTATTAAAATTCCAAGGGTTTTTGGATGTTTAGCTTTTCTTTTCTTTTTTAATCTTTTCTACCATTACTTGAGGATAAGTATACATTTAATTATGTGGTTGGGGTAATTCACAATGCTATGTAAATTGACTACAGCACTTGTTGAAACCTCTATACGTGGATTTTTTGTTTGCACACCATGACTGCCATGTCTCTAAGATGGAGGTATGCTTGCATGCTGGATTTTTTTATTTGGGGGAGGGAGGGGGTTGATCTTTGGAGATCTTTTCAACAGAAGCTCAATCAATGATTGTTCACTGGCAGGTTAAAATTCTGATACATGAGAGTTTTCTGTAGAGTGAGTGGATCCCTGGTGGCTGGTGGCATGGTGGTTACACATTGGTCAGCAGTTTAAAACCACCAACTGCTCCACAGGAAAATTGGGACTTTCTACTCTGCTGGAGAGTTACAGCCTTGGAAAATCTCAGGGGCAGTTCTTCCCCGCTCTACAGTCTCCCTGTGGGTCAGCCAAGACTCAATGGCAATGAGTTTGGTTTGGTTTGATGCCAATGAGTCTTGCTAAAAAGTACATTTTTCTGCATAATGTGCTAATGTGATGATTAGTTTAACTACCATTTATTGAATACTTCCATTGTTCCAGGAGGCACTGTTCTAGGTGTTCTACATGAAGTCACACATGGTATTATTGATCTACTTATTAAAAACAACAGCAACTGATAGCAAGGGCTCAAGTATAAAGAAAACATTTTGAAAATGATGATGGCAACATATGTACAAATGTGCAAGACAAATGTGGATGGATGTATGAATTGTGTATGAGCTTTAAGAGCCTCAATGAAATGATTTTTTAAAATACAGATTGTTAAAAATAGAATATGAAAAATAAAAGCTCAGAATAGAAACTAGGATATTTTGAATTAAAAAAACCCCAAAACTCAAACTCACTGCCACCAAGTTGATTCCAATTCACAATGACTACACAGGGCATAGCACAAGTCCCCCTAGAGGTTTCGAGGCTGAACCCATCTTAAAGGAGCAAAAAGCTTCGTCACTCTCCCAAGGAAGGGTCAGAGGGTTTGAACTACTGGCCTTGCAGTCAGCAAACCAAAGAGGACAGTGAGGCACCAAGAAGTCAAGTTGCTTCCTTAAAATCACAGTGCAAGTGAAAGCCAAGCCGAGCTCTGAAGGGATGATCAGGGTCTGGAATCTGCACAATTATGCATGGGGTTGCAAACCCTGGGAAATTAATGACCTTTGTTGGAGGGAGTGAGGGTGAAAGTCACCCTAGAATTCTTACTTCTTTAGCTGAGTAGTCTCACCAAGAGCCACATGAAAGAAAGACAGCAAATAAATGAGATATGTTCTATGACATGCATTTGATCATCCTAAATCAGCTCCAATCAGCCCAAGCAGTGACATCTTTGGTAAGAATGACCTCCCAGAGCTCCATGCTGGAGTTCACCAGAAATTGAAAACAAACCACAGGCATATTTCACCACACAGACTGTACGTTTCCAACCTGGCTGTGGGTGGAAATATTCTTAGGTTGTCACCACTGCAAATGATGACTAGGGGTCAATGTGAAATAAATTACATCATTCCAGTTGAACTTTTGAACACTTCACTGACACAACAGTCCATACCAAAGCAAACACTTGGAGGTGTACCTCATACCAAGGAAGCTAGGGTCAGAACGTGCCAGAAGAAAAGAAAAGGGGGTGGGGGAGGGGGATATGCAAATAAACAACTTGCATTTTCTTCCCAGATTTAAATTAAAACAAAATGCCATCAATTTGGTGCCAGCCCATAACAACACTATAGGACAGGGCAGAATTGCCCCTGTGGGTTTCTGAGGCTGTAACTTTTTACAAAAGAAGAAAGTCACTTTTTTTTTTTCTCCCAAGGAGCAGCTGGTGGTTTCGAACTGTTGGCCTTGTGATTAGCAACCCAATGCCTAACTACCATACCAACAGGGTTCCTTTTTCCCAGAGAGCAAGCAAGATATTATTCATGGTCCCCAGACAGTCAGTATGTACCCTCATTTTTTGCTGGGAATGCAGGATAAGTTAACTATATAAAGCTATATAAGTAAACCTATATAAGTAAACCACAACATACTTCATCTCTGAAATGAAGGTGCTAGCAGTTGCTATATAATAGGAATCTCAAGTGAGAATTAAATGAGGTGACACATATAAGCCAATTTGCCCTTAACATTTTGTAAACGATTCATCAATGATATCTATTAATAGGTGGTATTCCCACCCAGTACTATGCGGTCTTTCCCTTGCACAGAGGCACCTACTTCCATGGAATTCTGTTTTTACTGTTTTCCAGGGAGGCAGAATAGAATCCTTTTCCCATTCTCAAATGTAAACACATGAACTTCAATATGCATGTGAGTGTATATAGCACCAAATACATATATTTATATACAACCTTACATTGTCCAAATCCTAAGGTATAAGTATTATAATAAATGAGCTTCATTATTAAAAATTCTTATACTGTGTCTAAGGATTATTAATATCCACTGTCTTTTCCGAAGAGGGATCAATCCTATGGAATCATTTTGTACAAGTCACCGATAAAAGAGGGGTGTTTCTGAACTTTAGAATTAGAAATGAGAGCTTCAGCGATGCTCTCTCAAATCCTTCTTTCCCTGTAAAATAAAGACTATTCTTCCCAATGAAAGAGAGAGGAGAGAGAATTAGGATGTACGTAGGAAAGGCTGTTTTCCAGCCCACTCCTAAGAATGGCAAACATAATACTTCAGAGTGAGGCAGGGGAGGGGGCAGGCTGGGGCGGCAAGGTCTCTGCCTGTTAAGCAAGGCAGCCAGCAAACACAAATGCATGCAATTTGAAATTTTAATTAGGGTGCCATGTGCTGGTGACATATGGCGACACACTGACAGCTGGGCATCCCAGGTTCAGGAACAGACCTGGGTTCTGAAGTCACAGTTGGCAGAAGCAAAGTTCTCTGCTTGTGCGCTAGGTGCTAGCATGCCTGGAAAGTGCTCTGCCAACATCACCCCACTAAGCAGCACTGTCTTCCAGCCACGTAGAGACACAGCTTGCCAGAGGACCACTACTGCAATTCAGAGAGGGCTGCAGCGAGGAACATGTCCAGAGAAAATTTTAAAGATGAAAACCCCAGACTCTTTCCTTAGCATCAAGCACAGACAATATTCAAAGTCACATAGGATTGCCGTTAGGAGGCTATCAAGTCTGATTCTGACTGGAAGCAACCCCGGGTGTACAGTAGGGTTACTGAGGCTGTCACCTCTCAGCACTGATCAGCATGCCTGTCTTCTCAGGAACTTCTGGGTGAATCTGAGCCACCCATCTGTTGGCTCGTGGTCAAGCATGGAACTGTTTATGCCACCCAGCCATTGAGCTAGTGTGACCCTAGGGCTTCCACACTATCACCCTTCTGGGCAGAGGGTACCCTCTCTTATTACTATAATTAGGCACACACTAAATCATGACAATGAAGAATTCACTCAGTGTCACCAGCTCCAAAGTCCTGAGGAATTAGTCTTTTACATAAAACCAAATATGATTTAAAAGTCACATTTACATAGATTAAGGGGATGAATCATTTTAGCAAAGTATCAAGATTGAATCAAAACATTTTTAAGACAACTTGTTAGGTATAAAAGTCAAGGGCTAACTTTTTTCTTCTACCAGAATTTTTTTTTCTGTGATGAATTGAAAGTTGGTCATTTTGACCTTGGAAGCTTAGTTAGTTGCCTCAACAATGTCTTAAAACAGGCTAATGAATTGTCTTGTCGCTTCTTCATTCCCTTTCCCTCATCTCTTGCTACCTTTTAACTCAATTTGATGTGAGAATAAAAAACAACTGCCAGTGAGTTGATTCCAAGTCACAGCGACCCTACAGGAAAAGCTAGAATTGCCCTAGTGGTTTCCTAAGCCTGGAACTTCTTTCCAGGAACCAAAAGTTTCACCTATTTCCTGCGGAGCGGTGGGTGGTTTCAGAGGGCGCTCTTGAAATCAGAACAGTCGATGAGAATCTGATACTTCCAAGCAAGTTCAGCTTCCAGCTCTCCTCCTTACCAGCACCATCAGGTCTCATCACCGACACCATGTTATGCATTTTACAGATTCCTCGTACCTAGTGACTGCTTCTAAAATATAAATCTTTGCCTTTAAAACAACTAGAGCAGCAACTGCACATGCCAAATTGCATCCTCTATAACTCTGTGGGAAATCTGGCTTTCTAGTAAATAACCAAGGGAATTCTTCAGGGGTTATGTAAGCACAGGGGCCCCAGCCCTTCTGCCATCCTTACATCCCAAATACTGCTATCTAATCAGTCATAAGAGCTTAAAAGCACAAATATAGTGAGGTGGAAATTCATGAGTTGGTCGCGTGATTAAAAGCCAGCAATATACTAGTGGTCCTGTTCTATTAGACATATACACAAAAACGTATCTAGATACTACCACCACAAAGACACACCTTAAAAGCTTTTAAAAGTGTGACACATAAGACATTCCCCTTAATTATAATGATGGGGTTTTTTTCGCTGTTGCTATTGTTATTATGTAGCACATTAGGTTTATATCTTCTACATCAAACTAATTTTTGGAAAGCAACAACACAAGCTGAAAATTAGCCACCAGCCTTTTCAGACTTCAGAAAACATTACTGCAAGCCAAAAGGGGCAAATACCAAAATTTACACTTTCTGGTTGTAAGTCCATTGACTGCCATGGACAGCATATATGCATTCTGAACACAGCTATCCTTTAAAAAAAAAGCATGCAGGCCAAAAAAATATTAGCTGTACTCTCCTATGTATTAGCATGAGCCATGTGTAAGAAAATGCCACTGCAGAGGCATAGTGCCTACAAATTTTGCTTTACACTAAGAAAGAGACTAAAGTGTGTCTTTAAGAGTAACAGAGAAAACCAAAACCATACATATTTACTGTTCTAGATACTTGACAAATTCATGATCTTAAATCATCTTCTAATTGGTTCAAGAGAAGATTCCTTTACTTCTGCAAATGCCTCCTTATGGAATTTACTATGCTGTACTAAACACTGCCTGGGGCAGGGAGCAAATTTTCTGCCCTCTTTAACTTCTTTATTAAGTTCACATATATTTCTTATCCAAACCAAAGTGTTGGGCATTGATTTTCCATCCTAAACTTTCAATAACATATCATAATCTTCTCAAAAGAAAGCACTAAATCATGTTTAAAACATACCCACCCACAAAACATGGACAAGCCACAAATATTTATTTGCAATATTCATTGTAAAACTGAAAACTTATAAAAGCATGAATTATGGAGTCTGAAATATACAATCAATATTAGGGGGATTTTGAATTGAAATTTGGGAAAATATTATAATATCCAGCCAAACAGGTCAGGTTTCTACTACAAATCAATTTACTTGCTTTGGGAGAAAAATAACAGGCTTACTGTTCAACAGGAGAGGGCTTTTAATTATTCATGGGAAAACAAAAAGATGATAAAAAATTTCCATGAACTTTTTGAAACTCCCTCATATTGTAATTTACTGTTTTACAGACTCACGATTTTTTGACACCTATAGATTTTAAAAAACTGAACTTGAATTTATAGTCTGAAATATTAAAAACAGTGTTTAAGATAGACATATCTTGTGGTTTGAAAAAATCTTTTAATTAAAAGCAAATTTTTACTGAGCCACCAAATTACAAATTGATTATAATATATTTGCAAAATATAAGATCCCCTTCAATATATAGGGGATGAAAGAATTCATAAACCCAATAATCATCACAGTTCCTCTTGTTGTCGTGTTCCATTTAGTCTATTGCTATTCACTGTAACCCCAGAGAAGAGTGGCTTTGTTCTTTAGTGTCTCCTGGGCTGTCATCCATAGGAGGCAGATAACCAGGTCTTTGTTCAACGACAGGGCTGGTGGGTTAGAACCACCAACCTGTTTTCTGTAACCAATTTTAGTATATATGCTGCTGAAGAAAACACCTTTTTTTCTGTAACCAATCTGCCCTCTTACCTACTCCACCACCCACAAAATCAAATGAAAGCCACAGCTATCAAGTCAGCTCCACCTGATAGTGATTCTCCATAATAGAGCTTCTCCTGTGGGTTTCCAAGACTAGAAATCACAGGAGCCATGAACCTCATCTTTCTCTCTCGGAGCAGCTGACAGGTTTGAACCACTGACCTTGTGGTTACCAGTCCAATGCTTATGCCATTGTCCCATGCACACTCACTCATCACCATTGAGTTGATGCCCACTCATAGCAACCCTTTAGGACAGGGCAGAACTGGCCTCATGGGTATCTGTGACACCAACTTCACAGGGGTAGAAAGTCTCACCTTCCTCCCTTGGATAGCCTGGTGAGTAGGTACTACTGACCCTGTGGTTTGCAGCCCCATGTGCCTATGCAACTTGCCACCAGGACTCTTCTCATTGCTATGAGAGCTCCTTAGATACAAAGGTAAACTGCTCATGTATAATTTAAATACAGATACAGTAGATGAGACAGTAGGTTATATTTTGAAACTATAAATTGTAGTGACACAATTTGAGGGAACTTCAAAAATTTGGGGGGGAATGCAATGAAAAGATAATGAAAAAATGTGTTTTAAAGCCTGAGGTAGAGAGCAGGGTGTGCAAGAAAGGTCAAGAGGACATTTTTTTGTGAAGTAAATTACCAGCAAGAGCTTGAACTAGAAAGAATCTGGGAAAATTAAGGTGAAGGTCAAAAGCTTGTGGCCTCTGGGGTTGCATTTCACATACAAGTTGCACGTGTTGATCACTTGCTTCTGGGGTTAAGAAAATATCAACTAGCAGGGGAACTGATTTATAATTGCATAAGACCTGTGATCACAGAATAGCATTGGCAAATCCCCATTGAGAAAAATTAATATTCCATAAACTACAGTGGGCAAAGGCCACCTCTCCATGCCCATACCTACACTCTCTGTCTGCCTGTGTCCACACTGTAGAATGACAAAGAATGGGAAATTTTTTTCATTTAG
Source organism: Nesogale talazaci (assembly GCA_004026705.1). Taxonomy (NCBI): domain Eukaryota; kingdom Metazoa; phylum Chordata; class Mammalia; order Afrosoricida; family Tenrecidae; genus Nesogale; species Nesogale talazaci. Next base: position 158,903 of record PVJH01001609.1, on the reverse strand, counting down.
AAAGTTGACAGGAACATGTGCAGGGGGGTGATGATATAAAAGCATCTGAGGTCTACAGAACTGATTTCTCTGACCATCCTACCCAAAAAGGCCAAGATTTAACAAAAGGAAATTGACAGGAAGTTGTGATGCATTCTGTGTTGTATTCACCTTTAAAAGTAAAAGGGGCTCGAATCTGATCCAAATAGATTCATTAAAGGGTTTTGTAAACCCTATAATTAAAAGCTATGAACAACCTATCAAGAGGAGGCCAGGAAAAGGACAGATTTTTTGCTAAAAGTAAAAGTGATTGGTATGTAGTGGCCAGGGCATTATACTGGAAAAAGCAGATCTGAGTTCAGACATATGCTGCCAGCATGGTCAGTTACTACACAGGACCTGGAACACAGTCACTGGGTCTGCAGACCCAGAGTGATTCTTCACCTAGAAGGTGATGCAGTGATTGCCTTCCAGTTCCCAAATTTCTCCTCTCTTTGACATAACATCTAGCTACTCTTGCTTTAAGCTGTCTTGGTGAAAATTAACTAAAAGAAGCTTATCTATATATCATATAGCTTGTTGGGGTTTTTTAAGTTTAGGAACTGCTCATATGGCCTAAAGTTGATTTAAATGAGGGCAAATTGTTGAGTTACAGAAAGGTGGACAAAATATGGATACTATATAATGCTTGGCCTTCTGATGTCCTCAGAAAACACAGTGAGTCTCTCAGTCAGGAAGAAATCTGAAAGGAAGGCCTCTGTAAAATCCCAGGAACCTAACAAAACATACTGTTGTCAAGACATGACTTAGGGCCAAGCAATACACTGACTGCTTTCCATTACTAACTCCCACGGCAACCTGATGATGTAGCTGCTCTTTGAGTAAAGGGGGCAAAAGGGACACATAAGGTATTTAAGGCCGCGGTCAAAGAGTCCGCAAGGACTTGAACCCAGATTTTTGTGTACAAACATCTTGTTAATCAAATCATCAAATCCATGCTATTAAACTTGACAACCACATTATACTAATACTGCCCCTCCCTGCTGAAGTATTTCCACTATTTTAATTAAAGTCATCAGGCCAATCAGTTAATTGGGCCAAAAATTGACTTTGGGCATATATTGACAAAGAGTCCTGGGAAAAAATAGAGAAATGAGAGGAGGTGGATGCTTTAGAATCAGTACTAGAGTCATCGTCCCTACTAGAGGTCAATGTCCACACTCAAGCAATTTACCAAATATAAGAAAATAATAGGGGTAATTTTAAAGGATAAAGTGGGCAAACCTTAAGTTTGTTTTGAGTTTTTCATCCCTATGATTTACTGCCACTTGTGGAAAAAAGTGCATTGTGTTTGTAGGGAAGCAAAGAATAACTGGTTATAAAGTTGGAAGTCATCTATTCTACATTTTTCCATTAAAGCAAGAAGGAGATATGAAACACAGCTTATTCCAGGGCACCCAATTCAGGAACTACTCTTTACTTTTTTTGGCTGGAAGTATAGGCCTGGAGGAGATAAAATGACATTAGAAAGAATAACCGCCAATGACCACTAGTCGTAATTTCACCTCAACGATATAAGTAGAAATGTTGAAAATGAAAAGGACTCTCTTCTCACGGTGATCTGTGGTCAAAAGATAAATACTGTCATTTACAGAAAAGATGTCTTTCTTAGGCAATTCTGCCTGAGTTTTATACCCAAGTGTTTTGAATAGCAAAGATGAAAAATGTTATCAGCACCTGAACATTTTTCAAATTGGACCAAAGGTAACACATGGTCATCTGTCAATCTTGGTAGGTTTGGGGCATATATTCAGTGGCAGTAGTCATATTTTCCACATTATAAGAGGACTCAAACAGCATCTGAGTATTTTAGATTCTGTGATTGGCTAATCTTAAAATTATTTAACAGCCTTGGCTCCACATAGTGGCTAAAACCAGAAACAAAGTTTGGCACACTAAAGCAGTGGTTCTCAAGCTTCCTAATGCCTTGACCCTGTAATACAGTTTCTTACGTGTGGTGACCGCGACCATACAATTATTTTCCTTGCTACCTCATAACTGTAATTTTGCTACTACTATGAATCGGGCGACCCCTGTGAAAGGGTTGTCCAATTCCCAAAGGGGTTGCACCCCACAGGTTGAGAACTGCTGTACTAAACGAAGAGGCTGAAGTCCTTTTGTTGTGTTCCTTTGACTATACTTTAAAGCTGGTTCAGGTCCCAACTTCCAATTTTTTTTCCTGGTAAATTTTAAGACACACTAAAGAAAATGGAAAGCAGTTCTTGCAGGTTTCAGGACAAACTCCAAATCCACAGGCTCAGAATAGTGTTACTATTACTTATCAATCAAAACAAAATTGATGGGTGTCTAATGACTTACCAGTAGTTGTAAATCAAGACAGATCTCTGATGAGTACAGTCACACCCCCCATCTGTGGAAGGGATGATGATGGCAGAGAGGAAGAGACAGCCTACCTGGTCTGACGAATGACACACAGAGTCATGAGATTGAGAAGGGACGAGAAAGCAGAGAGATGTGAATCAAAGCATTTTCACTGAGTTTTCAAAACAGAGTCAATGTCTACACAGCAGAAGCTGATGAAAAGAAAAAATAACCTCCAGCAGGATCTCCAGCCTAATTGAATTGGTGTGTGTAGCGGGAAGAAAGCAGACACTATGAGGATATTTTCAAGTTGCAATAGTGTTCAAGGGCGGGGGTGGGGGGGGGATTTGCCACTCTGCTAATGGTTTCCGTCTAGCATTCTTTCTGGAATTACCCAGTAATAGATTAATGTAGCTAGGCATTGTAACACTGAGTCGAAATGCTAAGAAAACATCCCTGAATGTTACAAGTAGACCTCCTTTGCTTGCTCAAGAGAAACATCCTGCATTTTTCCTGCCATTTTTCTTTCTTTCTGTATCTGTAGTTTGTTGTGGTGTAAAACCCATGTCTGGCTTTGGAAACATTTTGGCCCAAGTTAGCTTTTTGTAGTACCAAACAAGTAAAACAACAAAATCTCAAATTAAAAACTGCAGGGAGTGTTTTGTGCTTGGTACCCCCAACAACATAAACTCTGGGAAGGTGAAAATAGGAGATGTTCTTGCACTGGTGGCCTCTGTAGTCACCTGATTGTGACAATTTCTCCCCTCAGCAAAATGGGTGATGGAAGGTAGGGGTGTGAGGAGGGTGGGATAACAGTACCTCCCTCCCAGGGATACTGTGAGGATTGGTAGAGATAATGGCTATAAAAGCTTACAACACTGCCTGTCACATAGTAGCCCTCAGTAAAAGTTATCATGCCAAGAAAAATATCATAAGCACAAATAGCAATGTGACACACCTCCCCTTACCCTAAAATCAGTGTTCACTTGAACTCCCCAAATCTAAGATGTGATTCACACTGAAACAATCCATCGACATGCATTACACAGTATCTTGATCTCCATGTCAAGCACTTGCAGTATCTGTTCTCTCCACAAATGTTCCGACAAGGAAGGTTGTTTTGTCTTGTCGTGTTAACTCAAGTAAGTGCAAAGCATCTGTGCAATATAGCATCACAATGTACATAAGTGACCCAGATCTATTTATTTGAAAACTAGTGCAGTCTGTAACCACATTTTGGAGCCTTCCTTCACCCCAAACTTTCTCTTCAGGTTCTGACACCCTTCCCTGCCCACAGAGCAGAGGTAAGAGTCAGAGAAAGGTGTTGTCCCTAGGATCGAAGCCATGGGACATTCATCGAATCTTCTGCACTCGTTGTCCTTGCCTGCCTGGACTTTGAATTGGTCACCTTCTCACATGGCAGTCCCTGACCTGCTGGAACCTCTGCTTACTCCAGGCCATCCAACAGCACCTTCTTGCTGACCCTCACACCCTGCCTACACCAGGCTCCAAGACTTGGACTTGATCACAGTTATGTAATAGGCCTCTTACCAGCTTGGCTGCTTACCTGGACCTGCCATCACAATTGTGGTGCCCCCAATTCTGAAAGGCACTGAATTGGCTGGACAAGTACACAGATAAGGGTCAGTAAAAAATAACCTTAGCAAGTGTGTGACCAAGATGGAAGAATGGATTCCTAAAGTGTCTAAGACCTAAATGGATGCTACATCAATGAACGATGCCTTCTGATTTTGATGCTTTTGTTTATAAAAGTTTCTATGGTTTTGTAACATTACCTTCATGCTTGTGTGTGTGTGTGTGTGTGTGTGAGTGTGATGTGTCATCTTCAATGATGAGCCTGTTAGGGAACCACTATTATTCCTTTTGTTTGTTTGTTTGTTTTTTTGGGGGGAGGCATCACTGCTTTCCAGTGGTGGGAGTAGGAGGCCCAGCCCAACTGCTGGAATTGAACCTCCGTCCCAGTGGGCCGCAGTCCCGCGCACAACCACTATGCCACCGGGGCTCAGCCCGGAACCACTATTATTCTACAGATGAGTAAACCATGTACAAAGTCATTTCCTGCATTTTACCCCAAAATACCTCAGTATTTTGCCCCCTGGATCTTATCAGACATCATACAGGGCTATCCATGGCAGTTAGACACCAATTTGTACAGCCTTAAACAAGTTAGGCAGGTTCTGCAAGGAATGACTGATAGTAAAACAACTAAAGTTGGTCCTCGCTATCAAAGAAATGGACTGCTAAAAGAACCAACAAATCTGCCTTGGAAGAAATACTGCCAGATTGTTTCTTAGAAGCAAGGATGGTGAGACTGTGTCTTGAGCAAGTACTTCAAATATGTTGTCAGGAGAGACTGGTCCCTGGAGAAGGACATCAAGCTTGGTCAAGGGGAAGCAACAGTGAAGAAAGCCCTCAATGAGACAGACTGACACAATGATTGTAACAGTGGACTCAATGGGTGCCTTATCCTGACATAATTGTGAGGGTGATGCAGGACCTGGTAGTGTTTTGTTCTGTTGTACATGTGGTGGCTATGAGTCAGAACCAACTGGACTATACCTAACAACAACATAAAAAAGAAAACAATGGACACACCAAGTGATAACTCACTTAGACGCCTTCCAACTTAAGTGCTGTGAGCTGATTTCCACATAAGGTTAATTCACACACTACTAATTTACAGAGTTCTCCAAAATAATGACGTTAAAAACTATATAGCACTGAGCATTAATCTGTCTGCAATCAGGCAACAGGATTTGAAACCAGACTGTCAAATGATGATGGCCTAAGAACCCAGAGCACAAGCACCATGCGTAGGAGGCACACAGATTTTTCCAGCTGTCAAAAATAAAGGAACTCTCCAGGACTGTGTTCTCAGTTCCAGTACATACCTTGCTTTGCTGTACGGTTCACAAAGGATGCTTTTGAGCAGCTCAGTAGGGCTATTTACGTGTCGAAACTCCAGATGCTTTGGGGGAATGTGTCCTTCCTTAACATTCATGTAAGAACACTTCACTGCATGGTGGGACAAGTGGCCAAGCAGGCCCCCAGCTCTGGAACACAGAGCCTCTCCCCCCTCCCCATCCCCCCAGAGGAGAGAAAATGCAGAGTGGCTGCTCAGTGTTCTCCAGTCTTCTCTACACTTTGTGCCCTCCTGCAGAGATCCCTTCAAGATCCCTTTCAAGGCAAGGACAATGGAAGGTGGGCCATGCAGCAAGCTCTGGTTTTTGCAGACCCACAACAAGGCACTGGCTCTCTAAACACATGAGTTCTGAAGCCTTGGAGGAAGGGAGAGGAGGAAGGATGAGACTGAGAGGCGATAGTGAGGAACCTGGCCTTCTTTCCCTGCATAGCTAGCCCAGGTCACAGGGGCACAGCTGCTCTGTGGTCCTGAACCTGTGAAGGGAAGGCACACACCTTTGTGAGACTGTCCCCTGACCTGCTATGTGAGTGGGGGCAATCTTGAGTCTAAAGGACCTCCTCAGCTTCTTGTACCTCCTCAGGAAAACTGCCATGCAGAAGCATCAGTTTCTGAGCTGAGATGCAAAATGGGAAGAGTGGTTTAAAATTACTGAGGCAGCAGAGGCATCTGGAGGGGCAGCTGAAGGATGCTGCTGGCTAGAATGCCCTTTCAACCAGAAAAGACATTCAGGCAGGACCACAAGGGACCACAGAGCTCATGTCAATGTGGCCAAATCACAGCTCCAACAACAGGCATAGTAGTAAGTCATGGCAAACACTCATAGGGAGAGACAAGGCTTTCTACACCTTTCAAGGGCTACAGCCTCAGACACTCGAGAGCGCCGTTCCACCCTGTGCTGGAGGGTTGCTGTGCCAGCACTGACTTGAGGGCGGTGTTTAGTTTTCCTTTTGCTCAGGGCGGGGGGGGGGGGGGTTTGCCATGGTGCACGGGATGGGGAGAACAAACCTGATCCGAGTGGGTAGCACCATCAAGGTAGAAGAAAAGGGATTTCTCCTTCCATGTTCATTTTATGGTAAAATCTCTGGGTGCCACACACCCTCACCAGCTAACCCGAAGCCTGCGGGTTCTGGTCCACCCAGAAGCACCTAGAGGAAATGTCTGATGATCTACTTTCAAAGCAGTCAACATGGAAACAGCTATGGACCACAGTCCTCTGGTGTCATGACATCATCGCGTCAAAACCAAATCGGTGGCAAAACACTAAGCACTTTACTGAAATGATCTCAATGAATTCTCATAATCACCCTATAGAGTAGGTGGGTACTATTATGGTGGGCACTTTACCCAGCCCCTTACTCCTTTTAGGAAATCCCTGCATGATGAGAGCCAAGTCAGCCCCACTGGAATGTCAACGTGTCATCCTAGATGGCCCCGCAAGTGGTCTGACAGCTAAAGCAAGTCTTCCCAGCACTGCCACACCAGAGCTCGGCCACCTGGACATACCAGGGGGGTGTCTCCTCAGTCCGCTGTGTCCTCTGTAAAAGACAGCTGGTAACAGTGCTGGGGGCACAGGGCTAAGTGCTGTGCGGATTCCATGAGATACTATCTGTAAAACACTTAGCTGCAGTGGTTTCATTATTCTCTCGATGGAACAGATCTGACATGAAAGACAACGTAATCTGGAAGGCACCTTTGCTGATGGCAAACGGTGGCTGCTCCCTCGTCTGCCCAAGCGTAAGCTGGAGCTCCCGACACAGACTACTCCACGACACATGCCTATTTGGCAGGATGGCCCTGCCTCTGACAGAACTATTTCAATGGGAAGGTCTGTGTCTTCCCACAGAGCATGCCGACGGCCTAGCACCGAGCCGGCCACACTGTTAGGAGCGGTTAACAACAGCAGCCACCATTTTAGAAATGGCAGGTGTTTCACAATGGCTTCCCATTGTGCCACCTTTCATTTGAATCTTAGACCACCAGGGCTGTTTTAAATCCCATGGAACAGGTGAGGACGGCAGAGTTCAAACCCATTGCCTTTGGAGTTGGATCTGAAGGACCCAAGAGTGCATAGAATGGTCCCGTGGCTTCCAAGGCTGTCGTCTTAACAGAAGTAGCACAACCCACCAAGTGTCTCTCGCTGCCACAGAGTCCATTCCAACTCAGTCACACTGCAGAACAGGGTGCCTCTGACCCGCCAGGTTTCCAAGACCGTCACTGTTTATGGGAGCAAAAAACCCTCATCTTTTGCCCCAGGAACAGCTGGTGGTTGCCCACGGCTGGCCCTGTAGTTGGCAGCCCAACCTGTAAGCACTATACCACCGGGATCCTAGTCAAGTCTCCATGAGTTTGAACCACCACCGTTTCCGATCTCCTCCAACCAAGGGTCAGGACTATTTGACACACATGGCAAAGTGCAGCACTCCAAGGAGGGCTCCGGCTTACATTTCTTGTTGTTGGTTTTGAACAAATGGGAAATGGTTGAGTTACCCGTTTAATAGAACAAGGCTAACAAACCACAGCCAAGATTTGAGTTGCAGCTGACTGACAGTTCCAAGCTCTGTCCCCTCTGAACCAAAGAGCTTTACTGACTCTGAATGGAGAACTGAAAGTTTCCACCTAACAAAACATTTTAAATAAAAGCTTTATGAGGGTAGATGATCAAGCATAGGATTCTTCAGAGGCATTCACAGCTAGTGAAGTATGTAAGAGGGTCGTTTGACTTGCCCCAAGTCTTTCTCCCAGCGAACTGGATTGCATCGTACAAGAATCAGGAAAGAAAACTGTATTCCTGCCATTGTGGGAAGCTGACACTGTAGTGGGAGACACATAGTAAATGATAAATCACATAAATGAGCAGGCGCATTTCTGTTTTCTATAAGCACTGAGCGAGGCGAACAGGAAGGCAGATTTTAGAGACCGTGCCTCCACAGAGATGGCTCTTGAGCTGCATGCTGATGGGTGAGCACTAACCAGCCACAGCACAGGAGGGAGTAAGGCAAGTGCTTTCTAACAGACAGGTAGCAAAGGGGTGGCACATTCTGAAAATTGGTCAGAAACAAGAAGGTAGAGGCATCAAAGGAGCCAGTGGTATCAAGTAAGGGTAGAGGTGCAGAAGGCAGATTGTGCAGTGCTTTTGCAGCCCATGGCAACAAGTTTGGGTTCTATTCTAGTGCCATGGGAAGCTACTGGCAGATTGGAAGCAGTGGAGCAACATCTGAGGGCTTTTATTGCTCAAGATGTGAGCCATAAAAACCGGAATGGAGCTTTCTGAGTACTCATTTTACCCACTCAGCGAGCATCGAGCAACTCACGCTGACTTAGTGCAACCAATGGCATTGCCTGGGAAGGGTCTCTCTGGTCACAGTGAAGTTTTTCACAAAAGCAGTTTTGCTCAAAACTTGCTTCTTTTTTGTGATGACTGATTTAAGAGAACACTGTGGAGTTGTGAACCTCTGTTTCCTGCTCAGGAGAAATGCTGCAGAAACTGTCGTGATGTTGAACACCGCTTCAAAGGGCAGCACTATGGAAAAAACTCAAGTGTAAGAGTGGTTTTCTCATTTCAATTGATGACAGATCTCATTCTGGATGTCCATCAACATCCTACATGGACAAAAATGTCGACTCATAGTACCGCCAGGTCAGATGGTAAATCAACCCTTCTATTTAGAGTTTCTGAAAAGATTGCCTAACAGTGTGCAACAAAAAAAGGCCTGATTTACGGCAGTCAGAAGACTGAGTTTACCACCATGACAATACACCTGCTCATGCAGTCATCTCAGTGCGCCAGTTTTTGGCAAAGAACAGCATGCCTCTCTTGCCCCACTCACCTGCCTCACTTGACCTTGCTCCGTGCTACCTTTCTTTGTTCCTGCGAATACAGAGGGGCATAAAAGAATAGCGATTTGCCAACGTAGGAGAGGTGAAGGAAAAAACAAAGAGGTGCTGTCAGCCATCCAAACAGATGAGTTTGAAAAACATTTCCAAGAACAGAATTGCAGATTTGACAAATGTATGAATGTGTAATAGAGTACTTTGAAGGTGAAAAGGTTGTTGTGTAAAAAAAACTTAACTACCCAGTTGGGGGGGGGGGCGGGGGGAAATCTGGGGTTAGGGGCGTTGTACTCCCTCATAAACTGATCTGCTGCTTTGAAAGACTATGCTGGCTGCTGTGTGGCGCCAAAAGCACCGAGGGAGGGCGGGTGGTTGTTAGGCATGTAAGTCAGTGGGGCTCATGGTGAACCCTACACACAGAAGGAACACTGCCCAGTCCACGTCACGATCAGCTGCAGATGCTATTATCCTGACTCTGAACATCGAGGGACAGACATTTCTTCCTAGCTTCTTTCAGTGAGGAGGCTCTGCGGAAACCTATTCACTATCATAGCAGGTCAAGCCTCCTCTGACAAGGCAGCACCTGCAGGAATAAACCATCGCTTCTACTGAGCCTACCAAAAGAAGAAAGACTTAAGATTATTTCCGTGGCCTGAATAAGGGCCAAGGTTGAGCTCCAGAGACTCACTTTTCCCCCCTCTAACTGACAAAGTACCGCACCTTACAAAAACTGGAGATGGTTCGTGTGTATTCCAGTGGTATACTGAAACTCAACAAGTGGCATTTTTTAAAGAATTCAGAAGGGTCTTAGTTGTCCTCTCTAAGGCCTTCCCTGCTCCTATGTGGAAACAGAGGTATGGAGAGCATACATGATTTGCTGCTGTCACACAAGCAACCAATCACCCCACTTCATCCACTTAGCAGCAGAGTTTGCAAGGCAAGGGCAAAAAAAGACGGTGATCACAAAGTTTCCTGCTATTCCTAATAAGCTTGCAGCCACCCTTTGATCTAAAATATACTGGCAGTGTTGAAAACTCACACTAACTAACGCTCACCTTTCAGTTCAGGGGCTCGGCGAGAGCCTACAGGGTTAAAAGGATCCAAGTCAGGCCAGGGACCCGCGTGCCATGTCTGGGGGAAAGTTCTTAAGAGTAATTCTAAACTCCTCTGTTTCCTCTGGGTTCCTGCCTTCGAGTTTATGTGCAAATTATACCTCACGCTCCAGGTTGCATTCTGGCATTTTCCTTCCGTTTCCCTAGGAGAGCTCTCCAAAGTGACAATGCTTTTTATTTTTTCAAGGGGGGCTGGTATGAAGTTCCTGAGGGTTCCTGCTCTCTCGGAGCACGGCTCCTATCACACAATAATGTGTTATTTTGTTGAATTTTTGGCATCCATCGAGCTTGTTTGGTCAGAAGCCAAAAAATTAGAGTGTGTCGGTCCACCAGTTTCTCAGCAGAGAAGCTTCTCTTCTCGCCCAGCGAGTGTGCTGTACCCTTGGCCTCTGGCCAAGCAGGGAAATCCATTTTACATAAAGAATGCACAAAGCTCAAGTGCTCGGAGACTTTTTACCTACTAAAATAACTTTATGGACAAATGCCAGTCTGGGAGACACATTCTGCAGGAACACTTGGCATGCGGAGCAAGGTAGAGCCCTCGGTGGAGGTAGCAAGCTTGGGAGGAACAAAAAGGAAATGGCCGAGCGTGCCCTCGTGGCACGTCACGTGGCTTGGCACGGCCGGCGCCATTGGCTGCGGCCGAGTAAATAGAGCCGCCATGTAAGGAGCGGAACGTCGCCCTGCGCCGGCTGCTTCTTAAAATGGCGGCCCGAGCAGCTCCGGGAGGAGCAGCCCTGTCTCCGGCCGGTCCCCGCCCCGCCCCCACCCCCGAAATTGTAGTTTTTTTTGTTTTGTTTTGTGTTGTTTTCTTGGGGTTTTTTTGCTTTTGTTTTAAATAAACCTCACGGACTTGAGTAGAAACACATTTCTCACCACTGGCTTCTCCCGGCTCGATTTCACAGTTCGGCATACACTCGGGGCTCTGTCAAAAGCTTGACAACGTTCCAGGGAAAATATTAACTGTAAACTTTCCGAGAGGAATGAGGGGAGCGGGCCAGAAGCGGCCAGGGCGCCCTCCCTGGTGGGGGGGGCGCGCGTGAGCACGGCGTGGGGGCGACACGCGTGCGCTCAGACGACCCCGCGGGGGCCGCCTCGCCGGGTCGCCGGGTCGCCGAGGCCGGGCGCGGGCAGGCACGCAGGGCTCCCCCACTCGCTCTGCCCAGGCCTGACCAGTGGAACCCTGCACACTCCGATGTCTAAATATTTGCCTCTGGCTAAAGTTCAAGCGGGCCGGCGTGGCTGCCAGACACAACAGAAAACCAGCATGCAAGGGAAAGTGTTTACGGCAGTGGTGGCCAGGGGGGCCGGTGCCAGCCCACGGGCGCAGCTGATTGGCCCGGCCTGCCCGGGGTGTTAGCGTAAAGCACCTGGCCACGAGCCACCGGCCACGGGGCTGTTACCACCCTTCCGGAATGGTGACGTTCTCCAAGGCACAGTGCTGGCGGGTTCCCATGTGCTCCTTCCGCGCGCGAGGCCTGCAGTGTGGGCCCGAGTCACCCTGGACACCCACTACCGCCACGCGACCCACAGGCCGTGGCACGTGGACGCTGCCCAGGTGGGCTCTGCGACCTTTCTGCACACTCCCGCCTGGCTCAGTTCGCCCTGGGCAGTTACCTTGGCGGCACCTCTGCCACGTCTACCCTCTATGCATTCTTTAGTTGCACTTCCGAAACCGCCAACCTCTGATTTCAAAGTTCTTGCAAGAGAATGAATTAGGAGGGGCCTCTGATCATGGCTGCAAGGTCAGGAGGCATTTTGGACGCATGAACACGGCCTTCAAATCTCTTCTCCACAAAAGCAAACTATACATCGTGTCAATTTATCAGCCCTGGTGGCACTTGTGGCGCTGTCGAGTCAGCACTGAGATGGACTGCCGTTCAAACCCACCAGCTGTGCGGCGGGTCGGGAAAGTGAGGCTGTCTGCCCCTGTAAAGCAAGCCAGGGAAAGACCCTGTTCAGGGTTGCTGGGCATCCGGATGGACTCGATAGCTGTGGGCTTGGTTTGGGGTTTGGGCGGCACAAACAGGCAAACGCACACTGGCCTGGACACCCCCCTGCGCCTGCTCCCTGGCAGAAGCCAGGGTGGTGTGCCCCCTGCAGGACGGGCCCTTCCACGCCACCATGGCCGGTCCCAAAGTGAGTCCATGGCTCCTAACTACGGCGTAGCTCCCACACGCTGAAAGAGGAAAAGTGCTAATGGAACGGCATGCGAAAGGGATCGTCAGAAAACCTCAGAAAAATTATGAATCCACAATTGATGCAAAGTCTGCAGCCAACAGGGAACCTTTTATTTTGCTTCGTTTCCCCCCATTATTTTCAGTATTCAGATTGACCCTATTTGTGCACAATCAAGATGAGACGTGGTTTCATTTAATTACTTTCATGCACAGGTCGTTTCTAGCTCCATGGAAAATAAAATCCATAATTAAATTTTTTCTTAATGCTTCTAATGGAATGTCTGTGTTTTGCTGACTTAAAAAAAAGTATGGAAATCAGGACAGGAAAAGTAGAAGTATAAAGATAAGACTTTTTAAGAAAAAAATCTTTTAATGTTACAGAATAATACTTGAGTGAAGAGAATCATTAGGGTTGATCAGCTTCGAGGAAGATGCTCATTTGCTTAAACGAAGCATTTGAGTTTTTAAAATTATTTTATATTTACACAAATCACATAAAAACTCAATGTCCTAAAACTTAAATGGAAGGCTCATGAAATGTCTCAACTTGGATGTACTGCAAAATTGAGAAGATAATGTATCCGATCATTCCCTTTTCAGTTGCAGGTTAAACATTCACAAGTACACCTGTCTTGTGTGATCTAATTCTTAACTGACTGTGTCACTGAGGCTGATGTGTGTCCCACTTCAAGAGCCCAGGACTGATACTGTCAAGTCCCGCTTCCAAGAGATGGCAGGGAATCACATGCAAGCGGATCACAGAGGAATGTTCTGTTCCCAGCTGTGAACAAGACAGAATTAACTCTGAGAGGTTTCCTCCCGCTGCCTTGGGGGGCGAAAAGGTCAAGATGGTTATGCTCTTGTAGTCTCAGTACCAACCGTCAAAACAACACGCATGGTAAAAATAGGCCCTCTGTGCAAGGCAACCCAAATACAAATGCACAACGCAGGAAAAGCAGGAATAGTGTTAACACATGTGCATTTCAGTTTCCAGGACTGTCAGAGACTCAGACCTGGCACCCAGGAGTAAAAAAAGAGAGCAATAATGTTCCCAAGTGTCTTAGTTTTACAAACTCTGAGTCTTCTATTAATACAAAAACAAACAAACAACAAAAACCCACCGCTTGACCTACGGGTGATACTTTTCTCAGGACTCCCTTGGACTCTCGTGATACCCAGGAGTTAAAGCTTAAGCGGCAAATTTACCACTTTCATTTGTTTATATTTGGTAACTACATTTTTCTCAGTCCCATTTCTATGGAAATAAAAATACTGTTTCCTGTCAGAGGAATTTCTTTATCAGTGGGAATGGAATAGAAATATTATTTTGGTTTTTTTAAAAAAATTTTTTAATGCTATGAAATAATCAAGACATTCCAAGGTGTTAATCAGACATCAGTTCTCTCTATCATAACCATGTAGAAAACTGCTGTGTTTTTAATATATGTACATATGTATGTGGATACTTACAGACATATCATCAAACAGCATGTTTAATAAAGTCTGTGACCTCTGCATGATAAACTGTTAAAACAATAATAAAGCTAAACTGGTGGTAAGAGTCCATCTTATAGGCCGTCACAGTGGACAAGCATGTATAGTCTAAATAAAAAGAACGTGAACACATGTAAATATTCCTTTTAAAGCTTCTGGATGCACCACTTTAGTGGGGAAGGTTTAGCTATGTTATTTGCAATTCCCTCATTGCACAACAAGGTACATTACTGTCTGTAAGCTCTAATTTGGCATGGCGCATCATTAATGACCTGAATGGTGGCTGTTTCACACATACATATTTAATTACAACAGCTGAACAAATTACATATTTATGCTTTATAAAGGGGATTGCCAGTCTAATTCATTTGCTATGCATGCAGGTACAGGACTCCATCTGCAACAGCATCTGCACAACAAGAGCTAACAATTATCCATTGTACCACGAGTAAGCCTATCTGGTGAAACCTGTGAGGGAGGCAGTCCGATTAACCATTTCACTGCCGCGGGGGGGGGGGGGGGGGGGGGGGC
>PVJH01001609.1:0-144350 GCA_004026705.1 Nesogale talazaci | reverse complement strand
TCTCATCGGGAGCAGAAATTTCCTTCTGACGGGTTGGTGGAGTTGGCTTTGCAGCACGGAACTCAAGATGGCTGGGAAGAGCCTTGGCCAAGATGCCAACAGAGCCAAGGTCAGGCAGGACAGAAGCCAAGCCTTCTTTGTTACTAGACCACACCAGTGGGCAGCAGCATCCATCATGCCTGTGTCCTGAAGAACTTCCCTAAAAGAAAGCACAGTCCGAACCCCTCTGGAGAGAGTCCCAGTGCCTCTGCTAGACAACGGACCTTCCAGCTCAGCCACGACTAAAAGCTACTGCCCTGTGCTTGGTAATAACGTCCTATTCACCAGTGTGGCAACCTCATCTTAAATGGCTGCTGGAGTCCCGTATGTTTAATTTAATATATCCAATGAGCAATATAAATATTCTGAACCACCCCTTGTACTTCAAAACCCAAAGAGGAAGAATTAAGACTCAGCCAATCAATAGTGAGGTTTCCCATTATCATTTAAGGCTCTTGCTAGGCAATAAAGAGGCTCCACGGTGATGGCCCCTAAAAGCTCCTGACGGCTCTCTGCCTTCTTAGGCCGCAGAATCAAAGCATGAGTCAGTGGTGTGGGTTGTTTTAATGTTCCCTCTTGAGTGATGGAGTTCAAGCCAGGGGCTCACTGGGGTGGGAGGGCGGCTGGTGACCGTGGTCGTGGCCCTGGTGCTGGGTGTGAGGAGACACAGTTGGGGCATCTCCCCATCCCCTGCAGTATGGCTCCTTCTGAGAAATCAGTGGATACCAAAATGCCCTTCATGTTGTCCAGCCAGCCCTTGACTCTGTTAAGGCCAAGTTGACACTGTTTCAAGAGATCCATGTCCACGGGACCTCGGCCACATCTTTTGCCAGAGACAATACACAGAGACCGTGAGTGAGGAAAGCCTCCAGGACACCCTCTGACAGTTGCCAGGCTTGTTCATGCTGAGCCAAAGCAACTCGCACCAGAAAGATGCCGGTTCTCTCCCTGGAGCTGTTAGAAACACTGCCATATTTGCGGTACAGGCTCTGGGCTACCAGTCCTCACCGGGCCAGAACCCACGGGGGGAAGTGGGGACCCCTACGGAGTTGGCATTCTCCTGCCCACTTCTCCTCATGGGTCATGCCTTTGGAGGACAGGCTCCCTATAGTGGGAAGCTGGCACCCCTCAGGTGCTTCACACAAAGCAAACACCTGCCACCCAAGCCCTCCTCGGCTAGTCCCCGACGGGGGCCTCTGAAACAGGACCACCAGTGTGCGCAACACTCTACCCAAGCAGACTTCCTAAAGTGCCAAGAAATGTGGGGCTAAAAGACCAGAGGAATTTCTCCCACACACTTTTTGAAGCCCCTCACATTGTAGTACATAATTGTGCTGCTTTCTAATGAAAGAGTCTTTGATGAACACTGTCACCCTTGAGCCCTGAGATGATCCACCACATAGCTGAGGAAATGGAGGCTACGAGATATCAAGTGTCTTGCCCCAAGCCACAAAGGGACCAAAACCCCCCAGAGGCAAACGCCAATCCCACATTCCTCCTCATGGGTTAATTCTAGCGTCCCTGACTCCCCTTTGGCCTTGCCTTGGTCACAAGGTTGTCAACCCCCAGGACCAGGGTCACCAATTTGGATGTTGCTTTGTCAGCACTGGTGTTGGCTTCATGAAGCAAACGCAACAGAAGCGCCGGCGCCCCTCCCACATGCTGCCTGACCCATCCTGGCAGTGACCCACCATGTTGGTGGATCTCCTCTCAGCTCTCAAACACAGTCCTGCCTGGCCCGCTGCCTTCAGGCTGCCTCCAGCGGCAGAGTCAGAATCCCCAGACCCACCTCCGACTATGGAAGAATGAGCGTGGCTCCTCAGGGAAATAGTTAGGAAGTACCTCCCTGGGAGCTGCCAAACAAAAGGTTGGAAGTTGGAGTTCACTTGGAGGTGTTTCAGGAGAAAAGACCTGACTTTCTATTTCCATTAAAAAGCAAATGCAAAACCCAAGGGGGGGGGGGGAACCAGCCACTACCCCCCCCTCCCCGTAGAGATAGTTTTATTCTCTCTGACCCCCAGCCACAACCTGTGGCTTTGCGAGACTGTAACTGGTTACCTGAGTGGAAAGCCCAGTCTTTCTCCATGACCAGCTGGTGGTTTTGAACTGTCAGCCATGAGAATAGCAGCCCAGCAAGCAACTGCTATATCACCGATGCTCCGCTGACACACACAGGGTGGTCGTGAATCAGATTCGATAGGACCAAAGCCAAACCCCCTGCCATTGGGTCAATTCTGATTCGTGGTGACCCTCCAGGACCGGCTAGAACTGTCCCTGTGGGTTGCCAAGACTAGAACTCTTTATGGGAGTAGAGAGCTTTGTCTTTGTCCTGGGAAGAGGCTGTGGTTTCACACTGCTGACTTTGTGGTTAGCAACTCAGTGTGTAATCACTATGCCACCACTAGAAGGCAGCTGCATTTTGATTCGATTCTCTCTCAAGGGAATGGCTAGATGGGTTAAAGTCCCAAAGGCTCACAGCAATAACCTCCATCAAGGGCCCCTCTCCCCCCGACACACACACACACACACACACACACACACACACACACACACACTGAATTTATTTTCTCCCATCCTTCCTGGAATCCTACAAAATTATTACTTGCCTCCAAGCCCTTTCCTAAGGGCCGGCTGGTGAGGACTCACAGATACACGTTAGCTCTATGATCATGTCAGCCGGCCTGGTAGGGTGCATGCCAGACAGTAACCTCAGCCTACAAGACTCCCTTCGCTTCTTTACAAACTGTGCTGTGCACATCCTTTGCATCACCCTTGCAAGCAAGTAGATGATTCCAACTAAGGTGTAGTCTCACCAGAGGATGTTCGTGGCGGCAAATGTTGGAGAGACTGGGTTCAAATCCTGATTCTGCCACTTCTGGTTACACATGCATTCTTCAACAACAGACTGTTTAAACTGGGTGATGTTCCGTTCCTTCTAAGTTTATAAAATGAGAACCATGACTCCTACAATCATGGTAGGATTGTAAGAAAGAAATATATACATATGGAATTTATTAAAGCACCTAGTATGTAGCATAGGCACTTAATAAAAGTTTATCGTTATTATTCATATAGCATTAACTCTGAAGTAAAAAAAGATGCCCTTATGACTTGAGCTGGGGGCGGGGGGAATTCAGGAGGGAACATTCTCTAAGGGTAGGATACAAGGTCACACCCTTCTCCTGTTTTGTCTAGCCACTAGCCATCTTTAATTAACTAAGCGTAATTTGAATGCCTTAGCAAACTAACTCTGTTGCTAGTGTGGGTAATATCACCCTAAAAGTTGTGGGTGATACTCAGCACCAGAGCTCTGTAAGTCAATGCCACGGACACCTCGGCTGACCTTGGCAACTTTCACAGGACAAAGCCATACTCTACTGTGTGTCAGCCTTGATCTCTGGCGATCTCAGAGAAGGGGGCTGAGGGAATAACACCAGGCCCACATAAGATAAATGAGCTCTTGTAAGGTGCCACATACCAATTCATGCGCTCCAAGGAAGAGATGAATGGTGCCTTGAAAGAGCTGATTTACTGTCTGAGGATTAAGTCTCCTATAGATCTTCATTAAGAATGCTAACTACCCAAGGTTGATTTGCAAGAGTGGCTACTGTGTGGGACAAAAGACCAAAAAAAAAAAATTGCAAATGTCAAGGTCTTTCAGAACCGATAATAGAGATGGTTTATTAAAACTCCTGTTTATTCAGAGTGGTGCAAGATTGAGGAGAAAGGTGAGTCTGGGTAACTGAAATCAGAAGATACAGAACATACCTGTAAAACATATGGTTTCCCAAACACATACACACAATCCCAGAGGGCAGAAAGCACTCTTAACGATAAGCACTGTGCTAAATAGACTATAGCCTTATCTTATGATTCAGAACATGTTTGAGAGTCTTAGCATGGCTTAGGGCAATTTCTCTCGTTTCAGTTTTCTTGTATTTAGAAGAGAGAGAACAACGGGAAGTTGTAAAATTAAAATGAGGTAATGTACATATGTCGCAGCACACTAGGTAAAGTGTACCTTTATAAACTTTACTTTTTAGTATTGGGATTATTCTCATAACTCTTCAAAAATTCACTGAATGAATTTTAAGATGTATGTACAATGTATGAAAAGGTTGGAATAGCTATGGTGTAGCTATGGTTATGCATTAGGCTGCTAACCTTTCAAAGTCAGCAGTTCAAAGCCACCAGCCTCTCTCTGGGAGAGAAATGAGGCTTTCTACTTCTGTCAAGAGTTACAGTCTTGGAAACCCACAGGGCAGCTCCACCCAGTCCTACAGGATTGCCATGAGTCCAAATTGACTTGATGGCAGTGAGGTTTTGAGTAACATGTTTTTAAAAGTAACTTATATGAGAAGCTTCATCATATATTTTTTGTATTATGGAGAATTAAATAGGAACTGCTTTCCTATTTTTAGTATTCCTAAATATACATATAAAATATAATTTAAAAATTAATGACTAGACTTCTCTGCAGAGGATTTGTAAGGTCTGTTTTGCCAAACAAATGACTGAATACAAAGCATGGGAGCACAATAAAACATATATTCATTAAGTAAGTGGATTTTTAAAAATAGGCTCTTTGACTCTCTCGCCCTCCCCCTCGCCCTTGCACTCTAGCTGGGCCCCCTCTCCTCCCCCCAATTCCTCTCTGGCACCTCGCTGTTCCCTTTCCTCCCCCCTCATTCTCTCTCTCCACGTGGACCACTGAGCGGGGCTGAGATGAAGACACGAAGAGGCTGACACATTGCCTGCGAGAAATATTGCAAGTCACCTGTCTGCTAACGGATTTGTATGACTATAGAAGAACTGAAACAGCTCACTAATAAAAGATAAACCCCCAACTGAAAAAAGTAGGCTCTCTGCAGTATAAGCCTGTATTTGTTTTAAATATACAATGTGTCTAGAAAAAAGGAAAAGAGTTTAAAGGAAGAATACGTACATGCAATTTTATAGTAGTTGTTGAAGTGGTAAGATTAAGGTTTGTTTTCATATTCATCTATATAAGTATATATATATATATATATATATATATTTAATTTTCTACACTACCTAAGTATATTGCCTTTTTACAGAAAGAAAAAACTTTTTAATAGCAACACATAGAATATTTAATATCAATCTATGGGAAAAAAAAAAAAACCTTAAAATGAAAGTAACCAATCAGGAGAAAAAATTCCACTCAGTCAATTCTTTTATCTTACGGCTTTCAATAGTCAACCAAATTTTCTTGCCTTTTCCCATTTCATAAAATGTATACTGATATCAAAGGAAGCGCCTAGTAATTTCCTTACTTTATAAGGAAATTAAGAAAGATTTTGCCATCCACTAATTCTTACCTGCCACTTTCCCTACAAAGTTCACACCAATAACGTTTACAATGAAAGCAATGGCAAAAGAGAAATGAACACTTAGGAAAATGTGTGGCCCCTCCAGTTGCCACATGAATTTCCTCTCCTGGTGACACAGCAGGTACAAAAGGCTTGTCATAAAGAGTCTCGCTTCCTCTCCAGCCTCGTGTTGAACTATCCACAATTACTAGAAGATGCCCAGTTCTCTCCAGTCTCTGCTTTTCCATACACCAAACTCCTTCTCTCTCCCCATCCGGATCCACCCTCACATCCTCGGCTTATTGATCCTCATTGTCCTTTGCTGGAACAATAGGCCTCGGTACTCTGCACTGCATTGAATCACAAACCAGGCTTTCTCGGGGACTGCTTTTCAGTTTCGTTATCGGGCTGGACCCTGTTGGCAGTGGGAGCATGCGCACCACAGTGTGGGCACACAGTCGGTGTCAGTAACCTGCCGAAGAACAAGTGAGGCAAGGGCTGAATGGACAACCGTAACCCAAGAAGGAAAAAGAGACATTTGAGAGAATTTAACCACATGAAGAATTCCCTACCTCTGAAATAACTGGCCTTCTCAGACTATACCAGGTAACAATAAGCATAAGTCAAAATCACCAGCTTAACAGACTGTGGTTTCCAGTAGTGTAAGTTCATGTCTAAGACCACTGCCTGTGTACAGTGGGAACAAGATGCCCCATACATTTAGAAAAACCATTGGCTAAACACTACTGAGTGCCTGCCCTAACAGTTACAATAAGAGAAAGTGGCATTCAATAAGAGTTTTCTCCATCTAACTGCCACAAGGTCAATGGTTCAAACTCACCAGCTGCTCCCTGAAAGAGCTGTCTGCTCCTTTAAAGATTCAGTTTCAGAAATTCTATATAAGGGGGCTAGTAGTCAGAATTCAGGCAGCAGTGGATTTGGGTTTGGTTACATAAAACCACCCTGGGGCATGGTGCTTAAACACTTAGCTGCCAACCAGAAGGTCAGTGGCTCAAACCCACTAGGCAGTCTGTGAGAGGAAGATGAAGCAATCTGTTTCCATAGACTTATACCCCTTAAGACTGTTTTAAAAAATAAAATGAAAGCAATTGATTACAATGGGGAAAAATACAATCTTTGAAACTTTATGAGGCAGTTCTATTTGGTCAAATAGAAAACCTATGAGCTGAAACCAACTCAAAGGCGACAGGTTAGTTACACGGCATCTCACAATCTTGAAATAGCAGTAAGCATCAACACACTCAGTTTAAAAGTTAGTAATGAATACTGCTTGGGTGACTGGTCTGTTAAGGTATAACAAATGTCAAGGTTTAAAGCCTTTAGGTTTTGAGTTTTAAGCTCTTCATATTGGCATAGGGGATAAGGCACTTTCAAGAATACCAAATTCAATCATGCTCTAGCTACCCAGGTTGCTCCTCAGTAGCTGCCTGCCACACACTCCCAGGGTGAGCAAACTACTTCCCTTTGGGGCTTTGTAGCACGTGCAATTCAAAACTTCACCTCAGGCTCATGGAATGTGGCTCAAGCTAATGCTGTCAAGGGCAGTATCCGGTTATCCCCACTCTTCCACACCAGCACCTCCCCCAGTGCTCAGTACCCAGGAGGTGCTCAAAGCCATCGAGTAGAACCAAACTATCTTACCATTCCATAGCTCCAGCCTCAATCAAAGGCCAGAAATAAGCTGCTTTCCTTCTCCATTTTCAGACACCTGGACACTCGTTAGGTTTGAGCCCCCACCAGAAGTGACACCATTTACTCTCTCTCTCTCTCTCTCCTTTCTCTCACCTCCCTACCTCATTACTAGAGGAAAACCAGGAGTAGCAACTTCTGAAGTAAAGGCATGCCATATTCTCTGTCCTTGCACCAGAGGCATAATTGAGCGTACAATTCCCCCAACCCTTCCATTAAAAGCCCATTTCATTTTTTAGACCGAACGGATGGCAAAAGAACCCATCTGATTTGTGAAGAATACGTAGGCATGCGTTTAGCTTTGGGGCCAGGTAAGCTGCCTGGGAAAAGCATCCACAACAGCTTTACAAACTGCCCTGGCCTGCTGAGAGCACATGTGTTTCAACATTCAGAAAGGCCGGGACCAGACCCAGGCAGGGCTTCTTTAACTACATTGAGCCCTGGACCTCGCCATCTGCATAATGCCTGTACCTCCTACCTCTTCTTTTCCTATAAGACACTTCACGTCTGAGGGCAAGAAAGATGTGAGATACAATGAAAGCTGAGAGATAATGTAACATGCAGAACTTGAACGGGAGAAAATGGCCAAATCCAAAAGTCGGCCTTCTCTCCTCCCACCTCTCCTAGCAGATCGGCCCTTATCGTCTATCTCTGACCACTTCCTCTGACAAGGGATCATATTTTTACTGAGAGCTTATTGAGTAGCCAACACCACACTCAGGATCTTACATGCATTATCTCACTTAATCCCCTGAGGGCCCACTCTTACCCCTGCTTGACAGAACAGAAACTGAGGCTGAGAGCCAGCACCTCACTTGCCCGGTCACAGCAGCTGAGAGGTGGGGCTGAGTTTAGACCCTCATTTCCCAATATTTCTTCCAGGACAGGAGCTTGCTTCCCATAGGAAACTCTGCAACACATTCACAGCCTGGCTCAGAGGGGTGAGAAAAAGATTACAAAAGAGAATCAGGATAAGCAAAGGATTGATTAGCAGGGGCACTGGTGATCCAAGTCGGGGGCCTAGGTTCTGTTCCTAGCCAGTGCACCTCACATTACTATGAGGCTGAACAGGTTCTAGGCTGAGGCAGAAAAGCCTGAAGATGGACTGCCAAAAATCAATCAATGAAATCCTATAGATCACTGATCCACAACCAATCACGGGGCTTGAGCAAGACAGGGAAAGGGAGTGGGGGGTGGGGAGGAATGTCAGTGTGTCACTCCATGGGGCTTAACTGGACAGCAGTTAACAGTGTCAACCAGGGACTGGTTAGGGGTGAACTCATGTTAAAGAGTAGCCCTCAGGACTCTATCAATGGAAAAGGTTGTTTTCCACCCCATGTGTGAAACCAAAATTAAAAAAAAAAAAACATACAGAGGGACACCAACTTTCATTTGTCTAATGTGTATTTCTAAAGAACTCTCACTTGAATTACTTCTTTTTCACGGCCACTATAGTTCGGTGGGATGGTTAGCGTACAGATGAGGCAGAGAGAAGTTAAGAGACTTGCACACAGTCACATAATGGGTGAGCAACAGAACCGGGGCAGAGGTCAGGTGGATCCTTTGCTCTCTCTGGATCCCTTCTTATGCTACTGATCAGCCAATGACACTCTCTCAGACTTGTGTGCCTCTTTCCCAGCTGACTGCCATCGACTTCAGAAGGAGCTGGCAAATTGTCTTTCCTGGGTGAGCAGCGAACCTTCCAAGGGTACTAAAATGGATCTGTGCAAAAAGCTCTGGCTTTAGAGACCGAATCAGGTCCGCAGGTCGGAAAACTCGGGACAGGCTCATGAGCACGGAGGTTTCGGGGTCTTCAGCGGTAACATGGAGGCAACGCCACCTGCCCACGATCGCGCATGGGGCTGTCAGAAAAATCAAACGAGAACATGGATAGAAAGAGTCCTTTATAAAACTGCAAATACTGTGCAAATATGAAGGAGTGTTATTTTTGGATTCAAAAGATTTTCTCAGTTGAACGACGCATGTGTAGTTGTATGGTCAAGTTATATTATAAATAACGAGGAAGAATATGTCCTAGTGCTTAAAACAATTTCTATCGGTTGGCTCTCCCCCATGAAAGGATACTGATAGTAAAAGGAATTACTCTGAGTGTTCTTTGTTATCTGCAGGACACAAATTGTTACTAGCTGAGGAGAAACGGGAGAACAACTATGTTCAAAGATGGGAAACCTGACGATAAAAATGTGATCTTCCCTAGTATGAAACACAGAGTATTGAGAAAAGATGACATCTCTTTAAAAAAATGGAGTCCCATGTTTCTCTAACATTGACTACCTCATCTCCAATCATGGACGAAAAGGCTAGCATGCTAAACGGAGCTTCTTGTTAAATATTTCAAGGAGACGCATGGAACCTTAAGTTGGAAGGTGCCCAAACCAGGATGAGGAAAGAGCCCCCTCCTCAAAGTAGCATTGACTATAATGACATAGATGGAGCAAAGGTGCCAGGACCCTTGTTTGCTGCTTGCTGATGCGGCACATCTCAAAATGACAAGGGAAAGGGGAAAAAAAAAACAGCTGCAAACATTCATTAATAATTAGAAAGTACAGGGCTGAGCCCCAGTGGCGTAGTGGTTGTGCGCGGGACTGCGGTCCACTGGGTTGGAGGTTCAATTCCAGCTCCCAGAAGCAAAGGCTGGGCCTCGTACTCCCACCACCTGAGGGCAGTGATGCCTAAAAAAAAAAAATTAGAAAGTAGAATGTGTCCTGTATAAGTTTAGGAAATTTTGAAGCTGTTGAAAATTACATGGAACGCTTGAAGATTGATGTCCTAGGCACTCCTAAGCTGAAATGAACTGATGTTGGTCATTTAAAATTGGACAATCATATGTTCTACTATGTGAGGAATGATAAAATGAAGAACGGCGTCACATTCAATGTCAAAAGGGAATGTCAAGATATATGCCTAGAAGTGCAACACTGTTGTTGTTTTTGTTAGATGCTGTTGGCTAGTAGCAACCCTGTGTACAACAGGACAAAACACTGCCTGTTCCTACATCACCCTGATTATTGCTTCTTTGTGTGAGTCCATCATTGCTGTCACTGTGTCACTCCATTCCTGTTGAGGGTCTTCCGCTTTTTGGACGCCCCTATGTACCAAACATGATGCCTTTTTCCAGGGACTGGTCTCTCCTGAAAACATGCCCAAAGTACATGAAGTGGAGACTCACCATTCTTCTGGCTGTACTTCTTCCAAGAAAGATTTGTTTGTTCTTTCGGAAGACCTTGGTACTTTCAATATTCTTTGCCTGCACCACAATTCAGGTACAATGGTGCTTCTTAGCTTCCCTTCAATTGATGACTAACTTTCATATGCATACGAGATGATTGAAAATACAACACTGTTAGTGATAAGACAATAGTCATAAACTTACAAGGATGACCAGGTAATATGACTATCACTCAAATTTATCCACTAACCACTAACAAAAATGATGAAGAGATTGAAGATTTTTACCAATTTCTGCAGTCTGGAATTTATCAAACATGTAAACAAGATGCATTGATAATCACTTGCTATTTGATTGTGAAAGGGGGAGATAAAGAAGAAATGTTAGTATATGGAAAATATAGTCAGGAATAGAAAGAGCACAAAATGTGCCGGGATAGAATTTTGCAAGATCAATGATCTGTTCATTGGAAATAGCTTTTTGCAACAATATAAATAAACACTAATAAAGATATGAACCTCACAAACTGGAATACACAAGAATCAAATAGACTACCTTTGTGAAAACAGAAGACCGGGGAGCTCAATTTCATTAGTCAGGGCGATGGGCTGACTGTGGAAAAAATCAGATGCACCTATGTTAGTTCAAGTAGAAGCTGGGTAAAAATTAAAACAAGTTCATGAGAACCAAAGGACCTTCTTGAGTATATCCCACATGAACTTAGAGAACATCTCAAGGGCAGATTTGGCACACTGAATTCCAAAGGCAGCCCTGGGAAAATAGTAAAGTACTCCAAAGAAATGCGCAAAGACTGGGAGTTAGAAAGCCAAATGGGAAGGATATGCTTTGCATTTCACACCCTGGGAGAATGGAAGAAACCAAAGCTCAAGTTACCATAATGAAAAGTTGCATAGGCAGACTATTAAACAATGTAAGCATCAGGTGAAGATGGGGAGGATACACGGAGTCACTATACTATAAGAGATTAATGTGTGACCATTCCAGGAGGTGGCATGTGATTGGCAGTAGACAGTACTGAAGGAAGAAGACCAAGATGCCATGAAGGATTAGGAAAAATCAAGGCTCCAGGAATTGACAGAATACAGGTGAGATGCTTCAGCACTGGGTGCACCACTAGGAGCACTCACTAATCTAATCTGGAAGGCTGGGAGAGATCTATAATTGTACCCATTCCTCTGGAAAAAGCAACCTGGCTGCCATCTGACTACTCACAGGGCCCTACAGGACACGACAGAACTGCCCCCGTGGGTGCCCCAGACTGTAATTCTTTATGGGGACAGAAGTCTTGTGTATCTACCATTGGCTGGCTGGTAGTCTCCAACTGTGGGTCGTGCATGTGGCTAGCAGCTCCGTGCTTCCCCACTACCTAACAGGATCCATTCCAGCGAAAGAGTTTCCAATAGAATGGGGACATTATCAAACAGCATCATTAACATCACACACGAGGAAAACTGTCCTGAAGCTAATTCAAAAATGGTTGTAGCAGTATATCAACAGGGAAATGCCAGAAATCCAACCCATATTCAGAAGAGATAATAGAAAAGGGGATGTCATTGCTGATGTCACGTGGTCCTTAACTGAAAGTAGAGAATACCAAAAAGGTGTCTGCTTATGTTTTAAAAACTATGTAAAGACACTCAACTGTGTGGGTCACAACAAAGTATAGCTAAGATGATGATGAATGGGATTCCAGACACTTAATTTTGCTCCTGAGGAACCTGTGCCTAGACCACAAGGCGTTCCTTCAAAAAGAGCAAGGAAATAGTAAGTGCTTTGATGGGGATCTACAATCAACACCCATAGGAGCTGCAGTCAAGAAATCAAAGAACATCTCACATCGGGGAAATTTGTTCCAAAAGACCTCTTGAAAGAGTTTAAATAATTTTTTTAAGATGTCATCTTTAGGACTAGGAGGCACTTGTTCCAAACCATCACATATTGTCAGTTGCTTCATGTGCACATCACAGCTGGACAGAGAGTAGGGGAGACTGGAGGAAAATTAGTGCCTATGGATTGTGATACTGGTAAAAAAAAAAAAAAGATTGACTACATATCATGAAGTGAAGAAATAAGTGTTGGAAGTACAGACAGCATGGAGGGTAAGACTCCATCACACACAAATTTCAACACAGGATCGAAAAGGATCTGTCCGCCAGGTTGATGTGAAAGAGCAAGATTCTTAGGAAGTGTGTTGACACCATAGCTGCAGCAATGGGCTCCCACAAGGCAGTGATGATCAGGGCGTGGCAAAATCAAGCAGTGTTTTCGTTCTGTGGTACTCAGTGTCACTGTGGGTGGAGCTGACTTGCAGGCATCTTAAAACAACTAAACCAAAAGATCAGCTCCATTGTGTATCAACAGACTGGCTCTATCCTAAAGCCAGTTATAAATAAACTCCTAAATGCAGACTGCCTCAAATATGTACTTGAAAAAGTAAACCAAACCTGCCCTCATGACATCCATCACCAGCACAGATCTGACTTCTCTGGGGATGTGTGCTCGTGGTTCCAGGTGACCATTTGCTTTCCACACTCATGGTGAATACAGTATTATTTCTAATCACTTCTAAAGGTTCCTTTCTCTTCAGGAAGCAGAAAATCACAGCCAAACACACTGCCTCCATTCACAAGATTATTTATGGCACTGATAATTGAATTCTGGTCACATGACTAAGGATGACTGAGTTCAGAGGGAAGGGAACCCAACCATAATTTCTAGAGAGATCCATAAATTACTGCTTTTCTCCCCAAGAGGTTGAAGTCCTTGGAGACCTATGGATTCTTCCCTGCCATTCACTCCAAGTGTGGATTCATCTTATAAATTCCTCTTGCTCTGCTCCCTAACAGAGCACATCAGGTATAGTTAGAATGCAATCTTTGCATCAGCTCTAGGCACCTCTAAGGGGTGCTCAGGCGATCTCCACCCCATCCTGTTTTGTTTTTTCCCTATCTCTACTGGAGCACGCAGTTCCAATGACAGAGCATACCCCTGCTCCCTTCTCTCATCCCCCAACACAAACAGCACCAGGCACACAGCCCCAGTCACAGCCACAGCCATATAGCCACAGCAGTGCACACAAGGTGCTCAGAATGAGAAGGTTCTCTGTTTTACTCTTCTGTTCAAACATAAGAACAGTTATGAGGATGGGGCAGGGCCAGGAAGGATTTCATTCTCTTAGACATACAGCATGTTATTTCCTTCATATCTCTTCAGAAAACTTACCAGAACCCTTGCTTAAATAAGTACCCCCACTACCCCCTCCCCTGCTACTCCCTGGTGAATCTGATATTCAATGTTTTAGCAAAGATGAAGCTTTGGTTATTCAACAAAGCTGTGTTACAGAGAGTATTTCTCTCTTATTATCCCTGCCTTTGCTTGAAAAGAACTCTCACTCCAGTTACTTGGTTACTTTTGAAAGATTTCCTAATTATACTTAAAATAAAAAGTTCAATGATTAATGTCAGTCTAACAGGGACATAAATTTTTCCCTCCCCTCTTAAAAAAGCCCTTTTAAGTAGATCACATTTCCATATGCTTGACTTTTTTTAGTTCAAATAGATGGGTTAAGCATCATCCTCTTATTGTAATACTTTTTAACCTGGAATAATTTGAGCATTCTAGAAGGTTCCTCCCCTCCCCACATCACCATTTTTTTTGAAATTGCAGTTACAGAAAGCACAATAAGCATCATTTGATAAAAGACTCGGAGTAAAAGAAATAGCAGAGAGAGTGAAAGAGTCCTTCCGTGGGTACATCTATACTGGCATACATTCAAATGAACGCAAGTAGCCGAGCCATGTGCATGCCTACGCACACACAGAAGAGCACAGCCAAGCACTGCCTTAGCAAATTGGGCATTATTTTCTACAATCTC
Organism: Nesogale talazaci; assembly: GCA_004026705.1. Lineage (NCBI taxonomy): Eukaryota > Metazoa > Chordata > Mammalia > Afrosoricida > Tenrecidae > Nesogale > Nesogale talazaci. The sequence continues at coordinate 130,183 of PVJH01001609.1, read as the reverse complement.
TTCTTCTGGGGAAAGAGTCAGTCAGTCTCAGTCTCTCTCTCTCTCTCTCTCTCTCTCTCTCTCTCTCTCTCTCTCTTTCTCTCTCTCTTTCTCCCTCTCTCAATGAAACTGAAAAGAGTCCAGTAACTTAAAAAAAAAAAAAAAAGAGTCTACTTCTTTAGAAGCTTATCGAGACTGAGCACCATTCCCGGTATGCCATCACTGATGTTGGCACAGCTATGTGATAAGTATCCAGCCGTTAAAAAGACAGTGGCACCAATTGCTGCCCAGCGCAGACTGTCTCCTAATGCTCTAAGTAAAGAAATACTTCCTACTACGCAACACAAAGCACACGAGTTTGCAGCAACGTTCAAAATCATTTCTAATCTTTTTCATTGCAGTGGCAAAAAGTAGGTTGGCAGAGTCAGAGGTCCTCCCAGGTAGGAGGTCAGGTGTGGTTACAGTCCTAAACATGCAGAAATTCAACCCCAGCTGGAATTTGACAAGAACGCTATATTCTGTGATCAGACTCTCACCCACCTTCCAAGCCCACTGAATAAGGAACCTAAGAAATGAGGTGTGGGCCATGACTCACCCAGCAGCTTCTGGCAGGGCAGCTCTGGTTTTACTGGACACCCCAATGCTCCTCCCCTCCCATCTAGAAGTCTGAAAAGCCCTATCATAGGCCAAGGCAACTGTGACCCTGTCCAAATGCCACACCAAGACTTAGAAACCATTCAGGAAGACCAGTGTGAGCCAACTCCATCCTTGAACCTCCGCTGTGTTGTGTCTGTTTTGGGAAAAGTCGATGAAGGCTATAGCTGATGGTATCCAGAGATTGGCTAAGGCTGCCCAGGGAAGTTCTAGGGTGCCAGATGAAGAGGCCAGCCCCTATCAAGTGCTGCTCAGTGAGATTCTGTTCTCCCGGCATACGCGCTCTCACCATCTCCAAAAGTAAATAGGCAGCACTCTTAAGAGGCAGGGTAGTGGCAAAAGTTCCTTTTCAAATCACATGAAACCCCAGTGTAATTACAAGTGAGTAAGACTGTTTTATTTGAAACCCATCTTTTCTGCTCAAATTCAAAGATACACATACACATACACACACACAACTAGTTAGAGCCAACTAATTTGATACAATGAACACTCACCGAGCAGCTGCTGCATGCATGAAGCCAGACTTTGCAAAGGATACCATGGAAATCAGAACTGTTTCTGGCCTCTGGGAGTTAAGCTGGGTATAGAACAAATCCAGAGAGATTGTTCATCCCACAGTCCCCATCTTTAGCACTTTGGAATTTGGGTAAGTGATACAGTACCTGGCACAAAGCAAGCATTTAGTAAATGTGTACTGAGCCCTGAACGATAGGAAGTACACAAACCACTAGAAGCCAGGGGAGAGTGATGATAATGCAGAACTGGGCGACAAGGAGGTAAGGTGATTATGCTGAAAAAAGTGGCCCCATTTTGAAAAGGAGCAGAGGCAGCTGGGAAGTCCATCCAGAGTTCAGCAAGTGTTGCATTTGACCCATGGACTGGCGGGCACGTGAGAGCCCTGGACGGAGAGCTGAGGATAGAGAGAGAGGTGTGCCTGGGCTGAGCGGTCCTGGAAAGCAGCAGCAAGGAACCAGACCTAACTGGAACACAGAACGGGGGCAGGGGCGGGGGGGAGCGGAGGATGGAGAGGGGTGGTGGTGCATGACACATAAGGCAGAGAGGAGGAGAAGTAAATATTTAGAATCCTCTGTTCTAGGTTTGTTACACAGCTGGAAAACCCGAGCTGCAGACTTTCTGTGTTGCTTTCGACATTTGCAGCTGCAGGGAGAAAAAAATTTGGAGTATTTATCTAAAGGCTTTCAGGACACACTAAAATTCCTGCCCCCCCCCCCTCCTTTTTTTCTCCCTTTTTGCTTTGGAGAGGAATCGACACAATTTTTGGTAACTACAAGATCCTCTTACACAGAGTCCTGGCTAAATATAACAAGTTGCTATTTTATGCATTTTGGCTTCCCCAAAACCAAAGCCTGATAGGAGAAGCCAACTGATTCACAGGTTTGTTCTTTGTTTTATATAGTTGCATCTTCTCCCCAACAAAAAGATGATAAGCCAGACTGTTTTCTAAACAAACGTGGGGCCTTCCATTGCACAGAGGCCAGTCTTGCTGCAGAGAAGAAAACGCTAAGTTGAGAATAAGAAAAATACTTAACAGCCATTCATAATTAAGCTTTCAAACAATCGAGAATGAAGCTGTGAACTTAGAGAAAACCCGATCAGGATGATGATGATGTTGCTGTTGTTGTTCTTAGGTGCCTTGTTAAGGCCCTCTCTCAGCATAGACCTAGAATGTGCATGTTGATCCTAACTCGTGCCCATGCCCTGTGGGCAGAGTAGAACTGTTCCATGGGGTTCCAGAGCTATGGCCTTTCAGAAGCAGATTGCCAGCTCTCTCTTCCAAGGTGAGTGGGTTTGAACCACCAACCTTTTGGTTCACAGTTAGGCACGTCAACATTTGCACTATCCAGAGACTCCTCATGATTGCTGGAGAAAAGATAGACAAACTCCAAACTCCATCTCGAACGCATGATCTAGTTGGTGGGTGTCCCAAAATGGGGTTTACTGTTCAGGAAAGCGAGTCAGAGATCTTTTCCTTGACCATCTGTAGTCACCATCTGTGGCCACATGAATATGTGAGTGTCCATACTCTTCATGCTTCTCCATTTTAGGAAAATAAAGCGAATTCTTGAAGTTACTCTTTGATCTCAAAGGGATTGGGGAGAGGAGTGTGGGTGGGAAGAAAGCTCACCTAGCTATTATTTGGTTGAGGTCCATATTATAAATAAGGGCCTATAACTTCATCTTTTCTCACTCTAAAGACATTTCTTTCGTATCTTTTTATATGAGAGCAATTTGTCTCTGCCTATCTTCTATCAAAAATGGTTACGTGTTCAATGGCATCTCTCAACAGACACCTATGACACACACGCACGTGTGGGCATGGGCCATGTTAGCTAAAGTACACGTACTGTGATTGGTTGCTTTAGAAAAGTAACATACACATCACCAATTCTTGTGTTTCCACAAAAGGACTGGTGGTTTAGGTCTCGTACTTGGTATTTCCATTGCTGGTTAAGGGGCTTTCTTGTCCTAGGGGTATAGGTCAACTCTAGAAGTATATATGACTGTTAATGCTGTAATCATTTGTCAAATAGGCTTTAGCGTGTGCAGGTAAATTAACACCGCAGTCATTTGTAAAATGTCCAGAAAACACATTCCCCACCACCCACAATTAACGCCCAGATGATTGGCCCTCAGATCATTTCTTGTCCAATAAGTCACATAAATATTAAGTATCAACTGACATGAAATGTTTACAATCTAAGTTTACAAAAAAAATCATACATACAGGGAGTGTCCAATATTGGAACTTAAGTCATCTTTTGGATTTTAGCTAGAGGTTTTACCAGCAGGCACACCCAGAAAGCTACTAGAGAGAAAGATAAGCTGTGGCAGTCTTTCTAAAGCAGGGGGGACAGGAGAAATGAAATTATTCCAAAACACTCAAAAGGATCCTAACATCTCAAACCCGCAAATGTTTTAGGGGGGAATCACACTAAGGAGGATCAAAGAAATAACAACAGGACTAATAGTTAATGATTTGCTCCCCCTATGAAGATCATTTCCAAACTACTTCAAATGAACATGTGAGAGATTGATTTTTAAAACCATGTAAATTCTTAGAGACAATGCAGACGGATTTAATTATAATCAATACAATCTACAGACGTTGATGCTGCCCAACAGAAACATTGCTACCAAAAAGCATAGCATAAAAATCGCTCTATGGCTCCCTTTGTACACAAAGCTGATATGACCTTAATAAATATTTCATTCCTTCCAGCGAGTAACCAAGCATCAAGATAGTGAATTTTAATAGCCAGAAAATATCATCATAATGGCTCTACTAAGAAAACATCTCCTTTGGAGAAAACTTATTCTGAAGTTTAGTTTCTAGTCTCTATTTCTAAAATATACTAAATCAGGGCATGCTCCCAAAGAGGAGTACACTTACCTATTCTTTCCATACACAGATGGTTTTATTGCATAAAGAGGCTTTAGCAGGGAGTTTTCCTCACTACAGGAACATTAGAAAAGTCATATGGGAAAAGATAGAAGTTCTTCAAGTATAAGAACATCATCTTTCCATCCCCCACAAAGTAAGAGCTCGATAAATATCCTTGGAATGGCTGTTTATAGCGGATAGTCAACAGCCACCTCAAAAGACAACCTAATCATGGACTCCCAGATTTCTTCCACATTATAATTGATAGCTACGAGCCTGTATCTTATACCTGGTCTGGATGGTTGCTTCATGAAGCACATTGCCACACCTTTACTCACACTGACGACCATCTCTATTTTCCTTATCACTAGCCCTGGGTGGGTAGATCCTCTGATGGAGGAGGACAATGAGGAGGAAAAGGTTGGATGTGAACACCATTCCAACACAGCTGGGTTCCACCATGTGAGGACTAAACACCTAAGGCAAATCACTTGGCTTGCTTATCAGCTTGGTGTCCTCTGCAAAGAAACAGGAGCGAAAATGCATGTGTTATGGGAGAGGGAAGAAGGTCAAGGGTGAGCATTTTCATGCGACACTAACACTTTTAATATCCCTCACACTACATTGAATAACATAATCATGGACTACCAGAAGAACGAACAAATCTGTCTTGGGCAAATGGTCCTCTGAGGCTAGGGTGGCAAGACTGTGTCTTGCTTACTTTGAACATATCATCAAGAAAGGCCAAGTCCTGGAGAAGGGCAGAGTTTGGGTAAGGTGTAATGAAAAAGATAGGTAAGTGGGTTGACATGGTAAGAGTATGGACAGGTGTAAACAGACCAAGGAAAGAGAGGTTGGAGCAGGGCTGGGCAATGTTTCCTGCTGTGATTTAACAGCAACTAGCAACATAGGCATCTACTAAAAGGAAATGCACTATTGACATTTTGCCATGTACGTAAATTCCTCATTTTGGGGTTTTTTCCCCTTGCCTCTAAAGCAGGTCCCTATAGAAACAAAACAATCTTTACAAGTCTTAAGGAGATACTTACAGAGAATCTGGATAGCGTTTTTATTATTTTTTTAACCTAAGTAATTTATGTAGAATACTGAACTGGCTATCTATCTTAAGTGATTCTAGAAGATTCTCTAAGTGTAGTTTTCCTTACCTACCCTACCCCACCACCACCACCAAAGTTCACCAAACCTACTGCTATCGAGTCAATAATTCATTTACCCTATCTAGGGTTTTCAAGACTGAATCTTTATGGGAACTGACAGCCTCATGTTTTTCCCAGGGAGCTGCTCAATACCACCAGGATTCTTTAATCCTATAGCTTATGGTTACTTAAATATTTACCTCAGTATAGCTAGAGATTCCACTAACTTCTGGAGGCTGAATAAATTATCATATACTGGAATTCTCTAAGTATGATGAAAAAGATTTCCATACACCTAAGCAGCCAGCTCATAAATCCTAAATGCTACAATGCCTTCCCATGTTAAAAGCACAGTTCTCCAGGTTATCAGTTTGTGGTTTTGTCTGTTTGCTTGTTTTTCACATTTCAATCATTATACTCCAAATTTACAAACCCAAGGAGAAATGATCAGGAACAAATGGGCAGAGGCTTTTTCTCTCAATTTATCTACACATGGTGGCTCCCGAGTTTGTCAAGGACATTAAAGAACAGCTAACTCAGCTGTAAGCTGCAAAAGGTGTAAGCAAAAAATACTATAGCTGAGTTGATTTTCTGGGGTTTGAATAGATATGAAAGCTGTCCTTCGGTTCATGCTCAGTGTGATTCCGTTTTCCAACTTACAGAATCTTTTAGTTCAACGACATTAACAGAGTATGTGCCTGGTTGGGTAGCATTTCAACTATATACATCTAATCATATTGCTAGTTGGCTAACAATGGCTGCTTTTCCAAGGTATGGTTGGAAGAACTTCCTGGTGTTTTAACTAAATACATAGGTAAATAAAAATCGTTTCTCTCCAATTATTTCTGAATCAGGTAACAACCATTCATGAAATGTATACATTGGAGAATAAAAACAATGACAGGAACATGTACTTTCCTCAAAGATTAAAAAAAAGGAGAAAATACAAATGAAATAATTTAGATCTTTTATCAAAATGCAACAATATAGAGATATTAAATGGTATTTTATTCTTTAACATCTCTACTGGGATGATGCTAAACAAACTTTTCCAAGAATCAAATAGATGTATGCAATGTTCCCTCAATAAAATGAATTTAGATAAAGCGCCAGCCTTCCTCTAAATGGTCCTGTCCTTTATAACATTCAAATTTGGTGGGGCTTTTCGGCAGCTCTCGGCAGCTGCAGGGCCTGTGTTCTGTGCAAGTTTAGTGGCCATGGCAGGCCCTGGCGAATGCAGCAGGGCTCCACATCCTCTTTGATCACTTCCTAATAGGCTACTGTTGTGAGGTGCTCTGGGGTCAGTTTTGATTCACAGTGACTCTCTATGCAGCAGCATAAAATACTGGCTGGTCTTCTTTCTATACACACTGAAAAAAATGAAATATGACAAGCATGGCATCATAAGCATAAAAAAGGCAGAGTCAACATACATGCAGCATTACCGGCCCAATAAGCAGGGAGATCCCACAGTCTAGCCCTAATCCCTTATTGGTAGTAATGAGCGAAGAGACCCAGACTAGTTACCATGCACCTCTGGAATGCTCACTGTTCCTCTGTTTCCTGCAGCCCAACCCATTCCCAGGATACAGTTGCCATTATGCAAAACACTATGATTCACATAAAAATAGGAATGTCCAGATCCTTCAGAGTAAGACAAACAAAATCACTAGCACCATGCTTTCACACCAATTAGCCAGAGCCAAGGGGCAAATGGAATCCGGTGGTCCAAATGGTTAAGTTTCTAGCTCCTAATGAAAAGGTCAGAGGTGTAAGTACACCCATCCAGGGGTGCCTGGAGAGTGAGGTCTGGCAACTTACTTCTGGAACACTAGGCCATTCTAAACCCAATGGAATTGGACCAAGGGAAATGAAGGCACTCAGGGGTCTGCAAGAAAAGATAACTACAGTACACACTATAACATGTTAATCTTGCAACAACCCAGGTGGATGTGTATGCTATGTGGTTGGCAAAGGCAAACTGGAGCATATGCACATGCATAGGCAGGTATATTTGTATGCAGACAGCCTCATCATTCACCTAATGAGCAACTTCTGAGTTTGAACCAGGAACCTTGTAGTTAGCAGTCCAACGCTTATTTCACTTTTACCAGGGACTCAAACAACTCTATGAAACCTACTGTTACTACATCATTTTCTACACACAGCAACCCTCTGGGACAGAATAGAACTTCCCCTTTAGGTTTTTTGAGACTAAATCTTTACAAGAGCAGAGAAACCCATTTTCTTCCATATAGCAGCTCCTGGCTTCAAACTGCTGACCCAGTGGTTAGCAGCCCAATACAGAGTGCATTCTGTCACTAGGACTTCTGAATAAGCTAGGCAGCTACTGTTACCTTCATTTAAAAAGTAAATAAAGTGAGTCTCAGAGAAAGTAACTGATCAAAAAGCACAAAGAATGGAGACTTTGAATCTAAGTCTGAGTCCATGACACATACTCTTAACTTCAGCTTATTGTGTTTCACAAAGATGAAAAATATCTGATGTTTTAGAGCCAAGAGATAACATTTCTCTGGTCCTGTGGTCCTATGTAACTTCATTCTAGCATGATTATCATGTCAAATATTTTGATTTTTTAATATCCATTAGTATAAGTCCTTATTCCAGTATAGGGTGGTTGTCGTTGTTGTAGTTTTTTCTAAAAGCTATTTCCTTCTTAAGTGTAACTGACCTGGTGCAGTAAATTCTCAAGACTCAAAAGTGACTCATTTCCAAAGCTCTGCACATTAGCAGCTGGTCTTACTCAATCTGAGATTTAAATTTATAATGTACTCTTGATAATGTACTCCCAATACATTTTTCACTTCTCTATCTCTTGAATGACACAAGATAAAAGATCTTTAAGGTATAAATATTTTATATAAACTTTCACTCTGTTTTTCCTCAGCCATTTTCCATTTGCAAACACTAGACATCATGAAAAAAATGGTTGAAAGAGTTTTATGGATTATGTTGAGGGGGGCTGAAAACTGCTTGTCCATTCTGCTGTGGCAGCAGACACCACAGCTACCGGCCTAACGGCCCTGCTGGCTAATCAAAATGTTCCACCCTAAATGGGGTCTGATTCAAAGTACTGCTCTCCCATGTGGCAGGCAGCGAGTTAGAAGGGAACGAACCCCCAGTGTTATCTATCAAGATGCACTAACTTTCTGCAGGGCACTCAACGAAACCCTGGCACTGGGGTACCCCATTAGCTGTCCCTCCCTAACTGAACAGATGTTTATGAGAATCAGAAGACCCTAAGAATGCAAGTTGCTTTCGCCAAGTGATGGAATCACTCTAGGTCTGGTTTTCCCCACATGTGTTAGAGGTGGTTGACCAGCAAAGGTTTTCAAAGGATGCTGCATAGATTCTCTGAGGGTTTCCTGCACAAAATGTGGTCAGATCTTGGGAGTTGATAGAAATGCATCATCTCAAGCCCCAGCTGAGACCCACAGACTAGCTATCTACAGTTAACAAGTTTCCCAGGTGACAACTTGCCCCAGAGACTAAATCCAACCGAGACTGCTCCCAGGAAAAGGAACTGAAGGCCCAAAGCTAGCAGGGATTCAGTACCCCATGCTTTTCGTGTGTGTGTGTGTGTGTGTGTGTGTGTGTGTGATTGCTCCAAGAATTTGGTTCTGAAGACAAGATTGCTATGATTAAAAACAAAAAACCACTGGATAAGATTACCTATAAGGCCCTTTGTAACTATAGACGCTCTGCTAATTCCTGTGTCACTTACATTTGTTATTTGTGTTTAGTATTTTTGTTTCCTAAGTTAACTCATTTTGAAGAGAATGCTCCCAGAATATGGTTCTAGTATTCTTATGTGTGGAAACACAATGTAGCTTTTTCCTAAATATATCATTGAGGATACAAGTTACTAAAAAGTGTGCTAATACAGTAAAATAGGCAAAGAACAAATAAAGTAGATAGGAAATAGAAATACACTCACAGTACACCTACCTGTGTGTGTGTGTGTGTGTAAAATCTCAAATTAATCTATTTCTCAAACTAGAATCTGCTCTACTTTGAAACCTCCTCGATGTCTTTCTTCCCTCATTGTCCATCTACCAGTCAACATCCTGTGCTGGTTTCCATTTCTGATTCAAGCAGCTGTCTGCCATGCCATCCATGCTGCTATGGGATGAGAAGTCAGACGTGTGCGTAGGGTGGACATTGGTAGGTCTCCCTGAGTGTTGAGATCATAAACGTTAGTGCCTGAACTTGACAAAACTTCATCCGAACAGTAGGCAGGCTTTGGCCAGGTCATCAGGTTCATTTTCCCCAGGTGGGATAGTGCCTTTTCCCCTGCAGTTACTTGAAGAAAATCATTTCCCTTACACTTTTCCAGTTCTCCTCATTGTACACACATCTTTGGGATGAGATTGTGCCCGCCCCCCAACTTTTGTGAAAGCTCTTGAAAAAGTTGTAAAGATATTTCGTACTGCTGTTTGTGATAGCAGCCAGAAAAGTAAAACCAGGAGGGAGAGGAGGAAGACCCAGCACCCGCCCCTCCATCTGTCTTACTGTGGTGGCCTGCAGGAAGCTACCACGTAGAAGCTGTGCTTCAAATGTCAGGAGGGTCATTGGCAAGGTACAAGTTTCAGAGGTCCTTTGAGGCTGAGACAGACTAGTGGGATGGGCCTAGCAACCCCCTCTGAGACTGAGGCCAGGAGAACCTTATGGCTCAGAAGAGACTCTTGGTTTGTTAGAGTGCTGGAACAGGAGCGCCCAGGTTGGAAGGCACTCAAGGGGGCAGAGGCCTCCAGCAGAGTGACAGCCTTGAGGAGGGTGGAGGATCGGGCGACTCCAGGCTCTGCTGCTATACATGAGGTTGCTATAGAACAGAGCGAAGTCAGTCACAACTAGATGTGACCAGACAGAGGAAACTGGAAGCCAATCTTCTCTGCGGGCATGTTCTACTCCGACTCCATCAGCTTTACTGCACCACTCACATGGGCCCGGCACTGAGGGAAGTTAGGTCAAGGCAGTTCAAATCTGTTCTGGTGATGCCTAACCCTCAACCCCTAGTTCTTTTCCACCTGTGATCTGAGAGACTCTCTCTAGATCACACAGATAGACAATCTCATGTATAAAACTGTCACCAAAATGTTTAAATATCCATTTGCAAGTTGAATGATATTTCACGGTCCTCTTCAAACACTGCCTGTATCGGAATCACCTGATGGGCTGGCTGAAAATTACAGAATGCCGGGCCCACGGCCAGACCTCCTGATTCACTAAGGGGGTGGGGGTGGGGGACTTGTAGTTGTAATAAATTTTGCAGTGATGGGCATGCTGGTCTTGGGACTGCTTTCGGAACCACTACTTGTGGCCAATCCAGTGAGTGACTATGGGACAAACAGGAGCCAATGGGGGAAGTGACAGGGATTGGCTAGTTGGTCCTCTTCTGCTTCCCATCGCATAACAACTCACACTGATGAGTGTGGGGCCTGGGAGGAGTCAAAGACTCTCATTATCTTTAAGCAGAGATCATTCCTTGGGATCTGAAACTTAGATAAAGCCCACTATACATCCCCACCCACTCTGTCTAACCTTCTTCTCATAACACCTAGTCCTCTTTGTGGATGAAGACTAGGTCAATGTCAACTCAGGGAGGCCAAGTGTCAGGGCAGACCTGTGCTCAGAACGGTTTTCAAAGAGTGGTATGTTGGAAGTCGGTCCTTTCTTCTGAAGAGTTTAGGGGTGGACTTGAACTTCCACCCTTTGGGTTAGTTAGCAGACTGTTTTTTAATGTGCCACTCAGAGACTCTGGGAGCTCATTCAAAATCCAAAATGGCAGACACCATCGACTGAATCAAAATCACAAGACCTCCGCCCCACCAGGTGATTTGTACAGAAGTTAAAATTGGAAGGGGAAAGCAAAACAACCAAAAGCATTGGTATAGGTAGGCCTGGACACCAGGTCATCTAATTCCAAGATCAAAGGCTTTTGCATTTTTTTCCCCTCCCTATACTATACACTCCCTTCCCTGAAACTACTGGCCAGAGTCAACTTTTGATTTGTCTCTCACCTCGGCCAGGTGGAGAAGTTAACTCTCACTCAGGAAAGGGCACTTACAATGCTTGGGCCTTAGAAAAAGATGCATTCAGCTCGGTGAAATGACCTTTATTACCAGTCTTGGTCATTTCGCTGTAGCCATTTTCTTGACGGATGTATAGACCCTTATGAAATGAATCCTCTGAGAAGAAGATGGAAAAAAAAAAAAACAAGACAGTGATCAATGGATTCAATTAGTCACAGTATAATTCTACCAGGATGGGGGCGGGGGAGGGGGTCTGTGGAGATCAAGACGCAATGCAGCTACACCAGGGTGGTTAAAGTATTTTATCCAGAAAGCAAGACCACTTCTTTCCCACATTCTTCAATGACTAAGTCCAGGAAAGCACAAAGCAGCTGCTCCTGAGACACCTGGGAAAACAGCCACAATAAATGCAAGGCTCCTCACAACTGGAAGTATTTAGCGTGCTCCAATGGCAGGGGGTGGGGGGGTGACAGCTGCATTCCTTCGTGCACAGGAAGTGTCACACAGACCAACTTTTCTACTGATGACAAGTACACTCCTAACATAACAGTCGGCCAAGAATTAACTCCATGGTAACTCTAGGAGCACTTTTTTGAACAGGCTGTTTGTTGGTTTTCTGGTTTGGTTCTCTTTCTTTCTTTTCCCCTTTCCACTTTTGAAATCAATCCTTTCGATTGAGGGTCTCTGGTGAATAGAAACCAGAATGCTGATACAGGGTACCCGTGAAAAACTGCCTCCTTCAGCAGAGTCCAATGTTAATTCAAATGATTTATTGTCAAACGTATTAATCCTGGGGATTCGCAGGAGTAAGAATTGACACAAATGCACAACGTGTTTTGTTTCGGTTTGGGTCACCCTGGTGGTTGTCAGTCTTGCTTTAGTAACGGCAGGGTTGTTCTGTGCACCAAAGTGTGACTGGCCAGGAAGTCTGTGTGCTTCCAAACATTGAGCTTACACTTGGGGCCCAGACCCAACCCTTTATAATCACTGAGCAGAACCATTGGCCTAGTAAGTAATACCCTCTGTAGCTCAAAGGCTATCCTTTAAGAAAGCGGCACGCCTATTCCAAGGAGAGGGGTTTTGTTTGTCCTAGCTTAACGAGGTGTGATGAATTAATAAAGCTGATCAAGTGATTAATAGAATCCACAATCTCCATCTTACATTGTTTTCAAAGATGAATCAGCCTTTCTGCCAAGAAACAATTGTCTCCATTTGCTTAAGAACAATAAAATCTGATGGACTAGGATCTATCTACCTGCCTACCTCTGCGATCACTTGGCAAGGCCCTAACTTTAATTCTTCCTGTATTTCTTTATCAGGATGCACAAAGCTGTTAGTGGTTTACCCTTCTGAAACCTGGGGATTCGTGTAAATAACTTTTAACAGTGGGATCGCAAGCATTACAGTTTACAGAACGCAGTGGCATAATGCAGCTCAAAGTTGTGCTCCATTTAAAATGTTTAAAGTCCAACCACAGTGTCAGTCTGCCCAGAGAAATCTCTTATAAAAGTTTTCACACTCTGCTGGGTTAAGAGACAGTGGGTATTAATCCTATGGCTTCTACGCCAAGCTTCCTTTTTGTGGTCAGCAGAGAAGCTATGTGGTTGGTCTGAAGGAGTCCAAAGTCTTTTTTTTTTCTGTGTTAAAACAAGGGAAAGTGGGCTGGTTACAGAGTAGAAGAAAAACCACAGCCAGCTCACTCTGCTGTAGCCTTTCCCTTAAATGTGGCCTAGAGGGGTCTGCTTTCCAAAAAAAGGTTTAATTTAAACCATACCCAGGGCTGCAGGCTGCCACGTTTCCAAACTCAACATTCCTTTTGAATCTGTGTACTTCAGAACCAACATCCTCCGTTTCCACTGAGGTACTCAGACTAGCTTTAATAAATAAAATATCACTGCCCATCCATTACTTAATTTGATAATAATATGCACCCCCTCCCTTTCCTCTATTGACGTTACTCTAAGTGCTTACTCAAATGTGCCGAACCGCTGTAAACATCACCTCTAAAACATCAGTTTGGTTGTGGTGGGGAGGGCGGGTGGCCGAGGCGGCACATGAAGTAGTGAAGGTGGCAACACAAGTGGTGGGTCCAGAGCTCAAGGAAAACGTCACTTTGGTGGAGAGGGTAGCATGTGCCCAATCACTGCCCCGAGTCTTTCCGCGGGTACAAGCATCTGCCGCCTATTGGTTTACTCCTCTGGATTGGACACCAAAGCCCCGGGTTGCTGTTCAGCCTGCCACCAGAGAGACCACAGTCATGGGCGCCCATTGCCACCAGGCCGGCCATCGGGGTGGCGGCTGCTGATGGTGCAGCGTGAATGCCCCGCGGTTGGGGTGCTTTAATTTTTTGCCTCTGTGTATTCACTTGTATGTTCATTAAGAACTCCCGCCCCAGCGGGAAGTCCCGCACACGGTTTTTCTATGCGAACTGCCATGCTCTGTTATACACGACACTTGTCAATTAAAGAGGAAACCCTTTTAAAGCAAACTGAAGTTAAGCTGGTACTTTCTTCAACATCTGATTGACCGCTGCAGTTATCGTCCAAAAGGAAGTTTGTTTTAGAACAATGATAGCAGGAGTAATCCTCCTATTTCACTAGGGAGGGATTTAAACATATTCAGGGCACGGGGGACCAGTCAAAAGGTTTCTTTCAACAGAACTATGTATTTTCAGCACTAAATGCAAGGTCTTACTGATGGGATAACTGCCAAGATTGGACAATTTTTCAGCCTAGCCGTTTAGAGAATATCATTTTAAACTACCTGGTATAATACAAAGGTGGCACAATAGATCAATTCATGAATTCTCTGTAGTCAGTAAAATGCTCTACCAAATAATAGAATCCATTAATAATGATTACTGCCCCCAAGTCTTTGCCACAAAAAGTAATGCCCACTGTCACGACTCAATAGTCCCTAACAAATAAATACTAGTCCCACCATAAGAACATAATCATAACGCTGCCAAATGAGTACAGATACCAGGGAGAGGACGACTTCCAAAGCCATGAGACAAGACAATCTCTGTTGCACACTCACTTAGCATCCTGAGATGCACTTCCCTGGCCTGTACGATGGGGCTACAGGAGATCATTTTGGAAGGCCCTTCCAGCACTGAGTCCATGAGTGTTTAAAGTTTTCACAGGGATTTTAATTCTTAATGAATCCACTTCAGGACTTTTACCAGCATACCAATAATAATTAACATTAATAAGGGTCCATGGAACTTTCGCAATGAAACTTTAATTTGGATTGATCTGGGAAGGAAAGAACACAGCGTGAGAGAGAAGATTTCAACTTCAGATGTCTCATGCTGGACCTCATTTGCTCCAGTAAGGCTGACAGCACCACGTTTTGGATGCCGCAACACAGGATTTCCTGAAAGCCTACATGGATGGCCCAGTGTCCATGAGCAGACTTAAGGGGCTTTTAGCCCCTTCACTGGCAGAAAAACTCAGGGATGTATTTTAATTATAAGTCCAACGAAAAATATGGCAGCCAAAGGTCTTTGTTCATTTTGTGATCAGCAGGTTGATGGAGCTTTTGTAAGAATTTACTCTCCGTGACGTCTAGCAAACTATTCTCAGCCCCCTTAGATAAGGAATCAAGCCAAATGTGCTAGTTTCCAGAAACTGGTCTATTGGCTACAACACAGCCACCATGCCTCTTCATGCTAAAAGTTGCACTCCAAACCAGAATCCTATCTCCAGAGCTCCTATCTCCTTCTGGGCAACACTGACTCCACCTGAAGCTCCAAAACCAGGGCTCAGATGGGGACTGCTGTCCATACAGATGATTTCCACAATAGAGCTCTTTTATGTGCTCCATGTACACATTGACTTTTAAATCCTCAGTTCTCAATATTCACTGAAGCCTGAATTGAGATAAGAGAAAGCGTCTCCTAAACTTGGGGGCCAAGGCTCAAAATCATCATCTTCTACAGAGTACAACAAACCTTTCAGAACCACTCTGGCCTAAAAGGAAAAACGTCCAACAGAGGCCTTTCCGGAGTGAGTGATCTCTCCCTTCGTGAGAAGCTCTTTTCCTGCACTTGTATTTAAAGTCAGATGTCCCTAAGCTGATGGGCCAGCAGGTCCTTCAACTCGTGCAGACTGCCGTGTACAAACAGCTTGCTAGAAGATCTGAAGGCCAGGCGGACCAGCAACTCAGAAGAGAATAAACTATGCGCTCAGCTCATCTAGAGTCCTTGGACCAGCACATGTCTGACAAGGCAGCAGGAAGATGTAGAAGCTATTTTCAGTGGCTCAAAACCTCAAATAGAAACTATATGCTTGAACTGTGAGGGGGCCACAAAAGCTAAAGCTTCGAGCAACTCACTACACAAAAATTATTTCATCCTCAGATGGCTCATCTGTAGTACAGGGGACTCTGTTACAGATATGTTTGCTTTGGAAAAATGGGAAAACTAATCACTGACAGGAGCAGCTTGTCTGGAAGAAAGAACTTTCAAATCTGGGGGGACAAGAGTCATTGAGGTCGTTGATGATGAGCAAGGGCATTCAAATCCCAGGCAAAGACATCATCCAAAAAACCAAACTCAAATCCACTGCCATCAATCAAGTCAAAGCCAACTCCTTTAGAGAGTCTGTGGGTTTCAGAGACTGACTGTTTACAGGAGTAGAAAAGCCTGTCTTTCTCCCGCTGACCATGGGGATTGCAGCCCAAAGTGTAACCACTACCCCACCAGGATTCCAAGGCTTCACCAGCTAAGGCGAATCTCAAATTCAGACCCTTCCCATGACAGCAAAACAAAAGACTCACATTATCAAGAAGCGGCTCGATAATGATACAACTTAAGGAAAACCAGACAACTTAAAGACTTACAGACTTTCCAGGAAAATAACTGAAGCAGGTTGGTTTCTAAGATTAGAGGGGAGATTTGGGACTGTCTACAGCAGGAGTCCTCAAACTGTGGCCCGTGGGCCACATGCGGGCCTTCAAGAACATTTATCCAGCCTGCAGGGTGTTTTTGCCACTGGTGCTGTGTTGCTTAGCAGCCGACACATTCCAGGCCCACAATGAATTTGTTCATAGTTTTGTGTGTGTGTGTGTTTTTTTACTGGCCCCCTGCTTAAAAAGTTTGAGGCCCCCTGGTCTACAGGCATTCAAACGCATATGTTATAAAGCACTGTGACGGCAGCATTCAACCCACAGAGAGAACACTGATCTACCAGCCCTGAGTTCAGCATACTCATGTCCCTGATGAGGAAACTGCTGTGTCAAGGGGCTTACCTAAATGCAGTGCCACCTGAAGTGAATGCGTCCAGGATTGGAAAGGAAGCATCCCTGATTCCCCTTCTTGGGACTCATTTATTAAATAGATCCAATACTTTACTGGTCAGGGCCTCGGGTGAAAGCAGGACCAGAAAAAAACATGCTGTTAAGACCCCTGCCCTTACTCTAATTGGAGCAGACAATACAGGTGCAGAAGCAGACATTACAGTTACAGTGTGAACACTAAAATGACCTGTTCTCATAAACGATAGGGCATGGGAGATCGATGCAGCCCAGTTTATGGAGCAGAGGGCTCACAGTTGAAAGGGGTTCCTTCCCTATGTATGTACTGTTGGGTGATACTGTGTCGGGGGCTCTTTTTTATTTTTTCACTCTTTAAGAAAACACATTTCACCAAAAAAAAAAAAAAAAGTCTACGTTCATGTGAGTCTTAGAAAGTCTTAGCTCCATTTTAATGGCCTTGTTATAAATCTTCCAAAATGAGAATTTATAATAGAAATACTGACAGACTTTTAATTATGGCAGCACTATGGGGCTTTGTTTAATAAAGCCCACATATTTTCAGCTTAGATCATTATTTATAGGATGCCTTAGAAAGGATTGTATTTACCGGGGCCGGCCTGAATCAAGAAGGTGAAGTGTTGCACAAGGAAAGGAAGCAGAGAGTGCACTGTTTGAAAGAGCAGGGGATTTACCTCCTGGGGTGCAGGAGGCCCAGGGGCTGGGGGCGCTGAGGCAGTGAATGATGGTTTTGACTCCTCCAGTTTGTATAAAAGGTTGAAGTTCAGTCTGGCGCAGTGCAGCATTCCACAAGACCTGCTGCCTCTTTGGGCAGGCGATTAATCTCATGATCGATAGACCATATGATTAGGCACTAATAGCTGATAGGAGGAGAGAATAAACAACCATAAATTTGCTTTGTACTGAGTCATCCAAGTGTAAGCAGGGCCATTTAATGGCCACATTGGGTCATGTTACCTAAGGGGCCCATATGGGATAAAAATGGAAGAGACATACATTTTTAAAGATCTTCAATTATTACCTCAGGGTTATGGGAGCAGGGTGGGGCTCACTAAGCAACAGCTATTAATTTGGGACTCTTCAGCGACAGATGCAAAGGTTCCCCCTACTCTGAGCGGGGACGGCCTGACTGCTGGGAAGTCCCATTATTGGACTAACTCCTCAGTAAGCACCGTCATCAGCCGTCCTCGGGATCGCGTATGGCCTGGGTGGTCTGTGTCATCACTCCACATGACCCTGCCATCAGCACCACGGAGAGGAGAGGCTGAAGGCAGGCTCAGACCAGGCCCCGGATGCCTGGGGGCCGACCGGCCAGTCCGGTGTGGGGCTGTGTGACACCATCGTGCCTCAGCACACAGGCCGTGCTCTGCCTTCCGGGGCTGTTTCTCAGGATGTCATGAACTTCCAGTATCCAGAGTGGTTACGCCACATAAAAGCTGGGATCCAGGTCATAAATCTCATCCCTTCTTTTCTCCATTTCCCTAGCATCTTCCCTTTCTGAGACATGGGCCTCCTCCATCAGCCACTTGAAAGGAAGGAAATCCATCACCTCCCCCCAGACTAAAATGAAAACCCGAGCCTTCTCCACACACAGGGACGGGTTTTCCTCTTTTGCAACCAAATTCAAGAATGTCTGCAAAGTGTCAAATGCCTTCTTCAGTGCAGCCGGCTCCCCTGTTTCCCCTACCCCACCCTCACACTGGGATTCCTGGGAAACAGAA
The DNA here is from genome assembly GCA_004026705.1 of Nesogale talazaci. Classification (NCBI taxonomy): domain Eukaryota; kingdom Metazoa; phylum Chordata; class Mammalia; order Afrosoricida; family Tenrecidae; genus Nesogale; species Nesogale talazaci. The sequence goes on along the minus strand of PVJH01001609.1, from coordinate 111,936 downwards.
AGTCCTCTTGCTACCAAAGGCCCAGAAGGAAGAAAGGAAGAAACTCCATTAGCCTGAAAAGAATGTGTCAGAGAAAGTGCTTGTCTGATAAAGAAGAACACCAACTGGTCTTGCACTGCCAACTAAACAGATTTCTCTTGCTTTGAAAACTACATCAAGGTGACCAGGCGTCCCGCTTTTTAACAATTTGCCCCGCATCCAGGGCATTTCAAACTTAAATAAATATATAACAATGCTATTTTTTGCATTCTATGAACATTTTTTGTTGCTCCATATAGACCAAATTTCTAATCAAGAGCTCCTCCCTTCCCCCGGTCAATGGTATCCCACTTAAAATCTGGTCACTTTACACTCAGGCCCTCCACTCACCCTCTCCCCACTTCTGAAATGTTTCTTTGGGGCCCCGTTCTCTGTGCTCCCACCACCACCATGCTTGCGATGATGGCCTTTGTTAACTGTCAAGTCTAGAGGGAACAGCCGATCGCAGCCCTTCTTCTAGTCTACTTGCGCGATACTGCTGATAGCTCTGGAACCACAGAAGGGTGCTTCCTCTTCAAAGGCAAGTGTTACCAATAACTCCAAAGATGTTTAGGGTCATGCAGTTGCTACAGGCCAGCCAGAGGAGCCCTGTAAAATATGCTCTGAACATTCGATCTTGGCATACATTATTCCCACAGGCTTTGGGACCAGGAAAGTTGCACTGTGAGTGAATGGGTGCCCTGAACTATCAAGTGACAAGGGATGGATAAACCTGCAACTTTTTTTTTTTAACAACAGCAATACAACCAGCCCTTGTGGGGGGCATCACACTAACTTCCAGTCAAAGAGGAAGCAGTGCCTGGGAATGGACAGAAACCCAGGGCCAGGTCAGCAGCCTGCTCCAGATCCTGGACTCACAGGGAAGGGCCGTAAAGCCCAGGGCTCAGTGGGGAACTGACCCAGGACTGTGAAGATCGCAGTCCTGTCCCCTGGAAACACCACCCCATGGGCCACTGCACTTTCTTCTGCCAGACCCTGCCTCTTCCTGTGTCTATTTTTTAAAGTTCTACCTTAGTATCTAGAATCAGTTCCGGCCATCTGCAAAATGCTAGGAGCACAGGGGAGAGGCCGTCAGTGGCCTCTGTCAAGCATTCAATTCTCCTTGGAAGAGAAAGCCTTTCAGACATTCAGAGATGAGCAGACGGAAAGCGGCAGACCTGTCCCACTATGGTCGTGGTGGCAGTCAGCTATAGTACTGTCCTTTTTGGCAACTATGAAGGGTACACACTGCACTAGCTGGTTTAGAGATGTCATGGTGGCCATAACCGCAACTAACACTTATGGAACAGTTACTACAGAGGAGGACATGCACAAAATCATTCAACATTATCCAACAACCCTACCACGTAATATTGCTCCACCTTCCATTTGACAAAAGAAAAACACTCAGAGGTTGAGCGAACTCACTGTCGTCAAGACCGACTCACGGCAACCCTGCAGGACAGGGTATTAGTGCACCTGTGAGTTGCCGAGACTGTCACTCGTGATGGGAGGAGAGAACCCCATCTTTCTCCTACATGAACACCCTATCACCTCTCAGGAATTCATTCAAACAGGTCCCAAGAGCTTGCCCCTCTGGTTCACCTTTTTTCTGAAGTTGAAAGCAATCCCGTCTTAGACCAGTCCCCTGAATGCCAGGCCACTTAAAACCATTAGAAACCAAATGAGTGAATCTTAGCCGAGTCTGTCTCAATGAGCACTCCGTACAGATGGAGGCCATGGCTATGTGAGCCAAGAGAAGTAGAATGAAAGAACTATCGAAGGATATGTTTAAAGCTTATTTGAAAGTAAAACCAAACCAAAAAAGAAAAAGCGGAAAACTTAATTCATGTATCCTTTTCTCCTCAACAGAGATTGACTTTGTACCTACATGAACTAAGCATTCCTAGGGTTCTCGGAACAGAATGAGAACATGAGTGGTTCCATTTCCTAACTGCTCTCTGAGTCTTTAGGCCATTTGACATCAGCCATACATCCAAGCAAACCCATTGTTCCAGCTACGACTGTTAATGCTTGTATTGCTGAGTTGGCACCAGCCCATGCTGACAATGGAACGCCACCTGGTCCTGTGCCACCGTGACCATTGTGGTTTATGTTTGAGACCCCTGCTGCTGACACTGTACAGTCCATCTCATTGAGAGTCTTTCTCTTCTTCACTGACCCACGACTGTATCAAACATGGTGCCCTTCCCCGGCATGTGGTCCCCCCAATGACATGCCCTGCGTAAGTGAGATGGTCTCATGGTTCTTGCTTGTAGGGAGTATTCTGGCTGTACTTTCTCCAAGTTACTACAGTGTGTAGAGGATAGTTATGTTTTGCCACTTCTAAACAAGAAATACTAATAAAGTACAAGTTGAGACATGTTATTTCCAAATAATGAGAGCACCTGACAGTTATCTACATTGTCCCAAAAGGAAGATTCAAATATCCAGATTTCAACCAATCTTGTAGTCGGAAGCTTTTTGTTATTACCCAAAGGTAGATGGAGACATGAAAACAAGCCAAATTAGGCTTCCAACCAGGTACTGACAATGATGTCTCCTGAGGAGTTTTCTAGAAAAAGCTAAAACATAAAGAATCAACAGGAGTTAGCCAGACAAAGAGGCACAGGAGGGTGTTGAGAGAGGCACAGGGAATGGCAAATAACAGAGTTTGGGGACAAAGAAGAAGAGGGGATATTTAACAAGCTACAAAAAGAATACTGTGACTACGGGGTGGGAGAGGGTGAGAAGGCTAGAAAAATTAGCAGGGGCCAGGCATTTTAAGGAGCCAGTCACTTAGTCTACCCCTTTCACAAACACTATTGAGCACCTACTGTGTACCAAGCACCGTGCTAGGCCCTGCAGATATCAAAGTGGACTAGGAAGTTTTTGGATCCCTGTTACCACCTCTGTTCGACAATGGCTATATAGCTATAATGCTATATAGCTATAGCAGCTGGTTAATGCTCAGAGTGTAATGTAATCTGGAACACAAGAAAATACACCTTGGTTTTCCTAATTGACCCGCTAAATTAAACTATTCACACCTGGAGGGAAAGGACTCGCTTGCATTGGTTTACAATGAACACTAGCCAACCCCCTAGGATAATGCTGGACTTCTGCCCATTCATCAATATTAATTGCAACGTATATGGATTCAACTCTGAGTTCTCCCATTCCTCCAATTTCAACCCTCACACCAAGGAACCTTCTTAATCCAACTGGAGTTTCAGGGCACACACTTCAGTGCAGCTGGATTATAAAAATTCACATGGTGTCATTAGGCACCACTAGCGGAAGAAAAGAAAATGACATGCTTTCCAACAACACAGAAAGCCCAGAGTAAATTTCCAAAGAGGAGAAAATAGATCAGCCTGGATTTTGTAAAGGAAGACATGATGGGTTTTCCAAACACTACTACATGGGACTTTTTTTTTAAATTTGTTTTAGTGTATGGTAAAATTCTACTTCAAAAATTCAAATGCCAAAATACCACAATCACCAGAGACAGGTTTCCATGACTGCAAACTGGTACATTATCAGGCCTCAAAATCTCTTCTTCTGTGACTAAAACTAAACTTAGAATTTAAAAATTCACTCAGTCATGCACCTTGGTCTCCATCCAACTTGCAAATATTCAGGATTGGCCTGATCTGTAGTACCCAGAGGCATGGGGTGGTGGCAGCGGTGGCTAGTGCCATGCTGCCCACTCCACCCCACAGCAGCCCCACGTGAGACGGCAGAACTGCCCCATTGCACAACTGGGGTCCCATAGTTCTACAGTCACCCTCAGGAAAGAAGGATTATCAGTCTTTCCATTTGAAAAGAGCCAGCTATCCTATCTGCTGGCTCACAAATGGGTTAGTTGAGTGTTCTCCTGATGTAAAATTCAAGCCAGCACTAGACTCCAGATCTCCCAAACCCGGGAGTCAGCTCCACTCTCAGGGTCTAGTAAATGCCTTACGTGACATCAACTTACACATACGCAAATTGCATTAGACGCACATAACCATGGAAGAGTGCAGGAGAGAAGGAGAGTCATTCATCGCTATAGGAATGTTCACCAAGTCTCTCCAGTGTGTCCCACAGAAGCTGTGGCTAGACCAGCTGGGGGAAGGAAAAGGGGGCAGTGGACCACCAGTAAATCTACATAATTATCACAGGAAAGGCACACTCAAGAAGTCACACACAGTGCCACCGGAGCACCAAACACATCCGAGGGATCCAGGGAGACTTCCTGGAGGAGGGGCTTCTGAGCTGAGTCTTGTAGACCACGTAGAAGGAGCAAAGATAAAGCAGAAAGAGCAGGCAGAGGCTGGAGTGATGAGGCTGCTAGACAAGGAAGGTCAAGGAAGCCTTGAGACCCCCTCAACCATAACATTATTTTCATTGCTACTTCACAATGGTAATTTTGCTACTGCCATCAATCGGGCAACCCCTGTGAAAGGGTCGCTTGAACCCCAAAGGGGGCGCAAACCCAAGGCTAAAGAAGACAAAGAACCATTTCTCCTCAGGAACCCCCGCAAGGAACTAGCTCTACTGACACCATGATTTCCGTCCCATCAAACTGATTTTAGGGTTTCTACATCCTGATTAGAAGAGAATGCATTTGTGCCACCATAAGTCACTACCCTGAGGTCATTGGCTGCAGCAGTAACAGAACACTGAAAAACAGAGCTTACATGAATCCATGAAGAGTGCAGTCCAGTCGGTATTGTCTTAAAATCCCACAAGTCTAGAGTAGCAAGGCATGCCAGAGAAGACAGGCAGATGTGGTCACAGCGCAGTTAAAATGCACAAAGAGAACTAAAAATAGACACAAAATGCTGCAAGTGGCTGGAATCACTTACCTCCCTTTGAGCAAGTAGCCATCTCTTGTAGAGGGGCGTGATGCCCGAGTGCCTGTGGTGTGCCCAGGAAAATCCTTGGGGATGCCAACAATTAACTCGCTCGGTTGCTAACCAGAGGCTGGCAGTTTGAGTCTACCCAGGGGCAACCAGGAAAGAAAGATTGTTGGTGTGGTTGTGAAAAATCGGCCACTGAGAACTCGCAAGCAGGGGTCCTGGGGGTGTAGTGGTGCCATTATTGGCTGTGCTTGTCAAGGTCAGCAATTCTGAACCAATAGAGGTTTCTCAGGAGAGGCACAGGGCTTTCTACTACCAGAACCAGGTCTGGGTTTGTAAACTCACTAGGGCAGTTCGCCCCTGCCCAACAGGGTCGCTGACTCAGCATCAACTTGAGGGCGGTGTTGGGCTTGTTGGTTTGGGAGAACTCCGAGCAGTTCTACTCTGAGATACCAGAAGGTCAGATTCTGACCCGGTTTGCAGTTTTCATGCTGCATTCCCCATTACACCTGGGTCACCTGTTATCACTCACTGCTCCGCAGACACCTAACCCAGTCCCAGGTGTGGCAAAGGTGGCTCATGCCAGGAGGGCCTAGGGTGTTCCTCTTCTGTTCGTGGTGTTTCTTGAGCAGATAGAGAAAAATCCCCTGGCACAGAGTAGGCGTTCAACTGTTTTTACTAAGATTTTGAAAGACAAGAGAGAAAACTTAGATAATCTAATGTACTTCTACGTGTGAACATCAACTAAGTCATCTGGTGGGTACTCTCGATTTTGATAGCTTTACCTGACTGGCCAGACCCTGCTGATTCAAAGGCACTGTCCTCCTCGTCATTGGACTTCAGGTTTTAGCCTGATCACTTGAGGTGAACTAAAAATGGAAAAACAAAACTGCACAGAGGAAGTCTATGAAATCAGGTTACATGTAGGAAAGACTCAAGAGTACAGTATTGCTATAAAACCATCACACTATATTCAAGAAGAGTGTCAAAATGTGAAGTTGTGGTTTCCTGACAGATCCTCCATCCAGGTCTGTGGTGTTCCCATCTCTCTATGCCCTGCCTTGAAGAGTTCTGCACGCTTACATGTACATCATCTAAGAAATGGTCCATGGGGCATCCACAAGAGACTCGAACTGTGTCTCACATAAACACACTCTGAATTAGAGGCACGAAAATGTCTGAAGGGGCATGGTCATGATGTAAGGTTTCCCTGTGAAACCCTGATAGGACACCACCCTCAAAGGAGGAGCAGGTAAGTGTATTGTCATGCTGGCGCAGGCGGCAGTGAGGGTTGGGGTTAGGCGGGCTTTTGGTCCGTTGGGTAGGCGGGCTCTTGGTTCCTCGGTACAACGTTCCTGGCCTTTTTCTAACAACTTACTTTTCAATCTCCTTAACATTTTTTCAAATTATATTTTTCCTGTAATTTTTAAGAAAATACATCAAGAAAACTCTATGGGGTCCCCAAAATTGTTGTTATTAACATTTCTCCGAAAGAACGTGTCTGTCTTGAATTTAACTGCCCAGCAGATTCTCTTAGCAACCACTGCATCAATTGGTTAGTTAGTTAGTTACTTATTTATTTATTTATTTTGAAAGCACTCTAATGAAACTGAGGTAAGTGTACTAGTGGGAGAACTTGTCTGCAACTATTCACTGATCCTAGAGACGCTCAGAAACATGTTTTACTTGGGGTAGACCCGTGTATGTATGAACAGAAACCTGGTAGTAATACTATTTGACTCATCCACTTAGAGCAACATGCTAGGTCTGTCACAGTGGCATCATTAGGGCTGTTGCCACCAAGGGCAGCAGGGCACGGTGCCACCCGCCCCTTCCGTGGTTCTTACCCCTGAAGACCACACAGAATCCTGACTCCTCACAGATGTGGAGCAAATGCTGATTCATGACGACCCTGCAGGGCTGGGGGGAACTGCCCATGGGTGTCTGAGACACAGCTCATCATAGAAAGAGAAAGCCTCGTGTTTTTCTTGCAGAGTGGCTGGTAGTTTCGAACTGTCAACCTTGTGATTAACAGACTAAAAAGTAACCCACTACAGCACCAGAGTTCTGCAGAACCCTTAGTAATGACGATCAATTTTAATAACAGAAAATTGTGGTAAAACAGCCATCAAGCACTTAAAAGTAATATCTCTAGTTAATATGAAAATGAACACACTATTTGGTAAAACCTCTACTGAATCACATTATCAATTACAACACTACTAACATTTTTCTCCTTTCCTTTCAATCATTACTGCATTCTCAAAAGAAGTTATTGATACAGATTCGCATGTACTGATGACCATGATGTTGTGGCTAAAACACCTGAAAACTTAACAGAATCAGTGACTGTGAAAACACTGGCAGCAATGAAAACAACAGCCAGTGCATGTGGCACGTGCCTGTGAAACAAGAGTGTGGAGTGGACAGACAAAACCATGAGATTCAAAGTGTCCCTCGAAGTGGGTCATCATGACAGCTCTGGCTGGGAGGCTAGAAGCTTCAAAGAGTACATTAACACATATATCATACGTGTATATTGATACATGTAAGTCGGACTTATAAAACTGTTTCTGTTGTTACAGAATATTTGGGGGGATCTGGTGAAACACTGGATAAAAATGTTGTAGATATTTATTTTGGTGTGCCCCCCCTCTGACAGTGTCACCCATTTGGGTGCAACACACACACTCACACACACCCCTCATTCAGTGACACCTCTATGCCCTGTGTTTCTGCCATGCTTGGGGCAAGCAATAATTTCCTCAAGACGTTGTTCTGCTTGGTTTAGTGCTGAAATGGCACAAAACAAGCAGAGGTATGATTCTCTTAGATTTACTGTTAAAGCCATGAGTGTTTCCAGAAGAAAATATCTACAAGCACATCAAGAGGCCTTTAATTAAATGAAATTTTATAGGCATCTGAAATATTCCATAGTTAAGGGCAAAAGGGGAAGGCAATGTTACACTTACATTGGTGAGGATTAAGTGACAGCAGTGGCTGAGCAAGTCAGGTCAACACACATTACCAAGATGATCCCATGTGTCAGGTACACTCTGTTGCTGACTCTCATTATTCTTCTGCTGGAGGTGGAGCCTGGGTTGGAATTAAATAGCTGCAGGCCCCGGGCTAAAGGCTACCACAAAGGAAAATAAACATGCATTCATCCGATCCTGATTCCTACTACTGACGGGTGAGAAAAGACCATCCCTGAGTGCCTCCCCTGAGCCAAGCTCAGTACTAAAGACAGAAAACAACTAGAAGGGTGGGTATGGCCTTTGCACCACACAATGGCAACTTTCCCAAAATCATGTGGCTAGTGCTTGGTGAAATAAGACTATGAATCCAGGTTCAGTTAAGTCCCAATCCCATTTTCTTATGCAAAAGGGCTCAAATGCTTTAAGTCTTTAGCAGCTGAACTTGCCGGTCACTAAAGACCAGACCTCAACACACACACACAGACACAGAGAGAGAGAGAGAGAGAGAGAAAAGTTTTCCAGAGAGTGTCATCTCCAGGAAAACAAAAATGTTTGCTTGAAACCTTCTAGAACAGTGGTTCTCAAGCTGTAGTTGTTATCAGAATCCACAAGAGGACTTACATAAAGAAGATGCTGGACTTCCCCCACCCCCACCGCCCCAAATTTCTAATTTAATTGGTCTGGAGGGGGGGATAAGGACTTTTATGTCTATCACCCCCCCCTCCTGTGGTGCTGATCCTGGGTCCACACTCTGAGAACCATTCACCTAGAAATCTAAGTACGTATAGAAGATTGCGTATTGAAACAATGGAGGGCATGCAGTGTGTATTCAGAGAGTGTGGCTGGGTCTGCTGTGCACCTGAAAACTGATGACCAAATGGTGAGTAAACTAGATACAAACAGGTTCTGGCTGGGAGGTAACTCTTGGATGAGGTGCGAGAGCACCTTAAGGAATGTTTTGACACTCTTTCAGCTGTTTAGAGAGAGGCTGTCAATGTCCAGATGTGAGCGTCACACCCTTTCTCAGCCACAGGGGCATGTTAGGAAGACATGAATCCAGTGCTGTGCGTAAATTCTACAAAGCCAATTCTAATCAAGGATAGCTTCCTAACCTAGTGAAGCTTAGTTATCTCCTCTGTCAAACGGTTATTGGGAAGATTAGAAATAACAAATACGGAGTATCCAACTGTGTGTCTAGGGCAGAGTCCGGCATCTTAAATGGGGGGAGCAGATGTTGTTAGGTGTGTCTAGTTGGTTCTGACCCACAGCGACCCTGTGCACAAGAGAACAAAACACGGCCTGGTCCTGTGGCGTCCTTACAAGTGTACTGATGTTGGTGGCCTGTGGTTACAGCCACTGGGTACATCCACCTCGCTGAGGGCCTTCCTCGCTCCCGCTGCCTCTCTACTTTACTAAGCATCTGGTCTCTCCCAGTGACACGTCCACCCTCTTAACTAGTAGCCTCATCACAAGCATAAGTCTGTCAGAGTCATCAGCTAAGCATTGTTCGTAAGTGACTGTTCATTGACTCAATGATATTTCACGAGCATTAAGGAGCATATGCCCTTGTCTCTGTGGGTCATATTTGGATCTCAGGTACCATATTGAGTAAATGACTTTTCTTCTTATTTAAATCCCTTCTCTTGCCACCCCAATGGACTTGTGTTTCCAAAACCCCAGGGAGGAAAAGTCCCCAAAAGTGCCCTGGAGGGCCCAGGGACAAGAATCAACAAGAGTTATGTAAAGAGGTGGAACCAGGTGCTCCTCCCCTTGAAGAGGCATGAAGAGGGTTGAGTCAACAATCCTACTTGCTCTTGGGCCAAACAGCTGCCACACAAGCAGTTCTCCTGGCAGGAGGGGATGAAGCAGGAGAGACGCTACACTGTCTGTGGCTTCAGCAGGGAGGTTCCATGCCAGGCTCTTTCTTCATTCAGTTCCTGGCTCAGACAAGGGACACCTTCAACATGCCAGGAGAGTGTCTGTCCCTCTCTTTCAGCCACTGTACCTCAGAAACTAGAAGCTGCACATCTTGCATAATGCCCCTCCCTCCTGAAGACACGTGAGTGAAAGTCACTATATATTATCTGTCTCTGCAGCAAGTCATTGTGCTACGCTACAACTACAAGAGAGGGAAGCAGACAGGGGAAAACAACCTTCACAACTCCAGATTCCTCTGTTCATTCATAATATAAAAGACTTAGAAAGGTACCCATTTGGACTCTTGGGAATAGGAAAATCCCAAAACCATAGTTTACTATTTTCAATGGAGTTTCAATATGGGCAGAAATCAAGAATACTGTTCTTCAGGCTAAGTTTATATCCTGAAATATGCTTCTTGTAAGAAATAATTTAAAAATGTGGAATCTAAAATTAAGCAAAAATAACATACAGTATGTTCAGCTTTGAGATTTGCCAAGACTCAGCCAAGTTTACCATAAACAGAAGGCAGATTTGTCTATTTTTAACTTTACAGCCCTTGGGTGATTAAAATTTTGAGCCATAATAAACAACTCTTTTTCTTCTCTGCAACATAATTTCTCATTTGAAATTGCAGTTCAGGCGCTACGGATTGAACATTTCATGTTTTTACATTCTCTCTAAAACTAAAATTTCTTTGCAGAGATTATATGTGTGCATTAGCATGCCAAAATACACACACTAGGGGGAAGGGGAAAAAAACAGAAAACAATTGTCACCAAGGTCCAAATTGTGTGATTTCCTCTCTGTTTTACCTATTTAAGAGTTACACCTTCAGACAGCTGCATTTCAGGGACAGAAAATAGTCAGCAGCCTTTTCATTTTGTCGCTACAAGTGGACTCACTGCAAACTCCTCACTACCACTAAGCAGCTTATTTGGCAATTTGGAAAGTTTGCATACCTGTCATGTCAGCAGAAAGTATATTTTACCGCCAGGAAAGACAGTTGCACATAAAATAAACAAATAGCCTTTGACACACCAGCTAATTACTTCAGTTAGCTACTATCTCCTGTGCATGATCTCTGTGGTAATGAAACTATTTTGGTGTGGAAATGAAACAGATCAAGACAAGTACATGAGGAAACAGAAGGGATTTAGGGTCATATAGAATGTCAATGTGATGAGTCACATGGAATCTAACCTTGGCTCCCAGAAAAAGGCATAATTATTTCCTCATAATTTTCTCTCCTCTGCTGTGAGCAAAGTTAGTATGCTTTTCATTTGCCATCACTTAGTGCGAACATAGCTCAAGAGTCCTTAGAAATAGCCAGATTTAATACAAGTGCCTCCTCATACAGAGTTCACAGCAATTGGGTGCCTGGCAAAAGCTGACGCCTGGTACCAAAGGTGTTGGCTTTTAGTGTGATTGCCTTTGTTTTGCTTTTCTCCATGAAGGAAAGAAGAGTCAGAGACGATGCCTGGTTCAGGTTTGGAAGGCCGGGTGAGGCCTAGTGGTGGGCCCAGATATGCAGATTGGCCGGGGAAGCAGGTGGGGTAATACAAGGAGATGGGAACTCCAGGTTTTGTGTTTTCACTCAAATAAGGGCTTGAGGCTCCAGAAAAAGATGTAACTCCAAGTTCAACTTCCTCAAAGTAGCACTGGTAGTCTGGTGGGTTATATACTGAGCTGTCAACTGCAAGGCCAGTGGTTCAAACCCACCTTCGCTCCATGGCCCAGTTGCCCCAGGGGGGAGAAGATTATGCCCTCTGTTCTTGTAAAGATTTAAAGTCGCGGAATCCTGGAGGGCAGTTTTACTCGGTCCTATCAGGTTCCTAGGAATCAGACTCTACTTGATGATGCTGGGTTTTGGTTTATTCTACTTTCTAAAAAACCCTGGTGTTGGTATCTGACAAGCACTGGAGTGCTAGCTTCAAGGTCAGCCATTCCAGCCCACCAATCACCACTCTCAGAGGAGGCTATCTGCTCCTGGAAAGATTTACATAGCCTCTGTAAAGCTGTATAGCCTAGGACACCCTATGTCGCAGTGGTTCTCAACCTTTCTCATGCTGCAACTCTTTAATACAGTTCCTCATGTTGTGGTGACCCCCCCCCCATCATAAAGTTATTTTTTTTGGGGGGGGGGGCATCACTGCTCTCCGGTGGTGGGAGTAGGAGGCCCAGCCCCACTGCTGGAATTGAACCTCCCTCCCAGTGGGCCGCAGTCCCGCGCACAACCACTACGCCACCGGGGCTCAGCCCCCATAAGGTTATTTTCATTGCTGTTTCATAACTTTAATTTTGCTACTGTTATGAATCAGGCAACCCCTATGAAGGGGTCAGGACCCACAGGCTGAGAACCACTGCTATATAAAATGGCTATGAGTCGGAACAGACTTGATGGCAGCAGGGGTGGTTTGGGTTTGGCCTGTCTACAGCAACAGAGAGCATCCAGCCTACTTTAACCAGATAGTCAGAATTTAAGGGTGTCATTACGGTTATCCTGAGGAATCTCTCCTCCAGACTTTGGGCCTGCTTCCCTCAACTGCTGCTCCCTCACAGGACAAGACTTCCCGATGCCCTGGCATCCAACTCTCCATTCTGTTGGTGCTCTTCTTAGCACACTGTACCCCAAACTGGGCACAGAATTCCAGCTGTGGTCAGACCACAGTCCGATGCAGCATTAGCTTTGTAAGTGGCCGTGTCACACTGCTGGCTGGCCCCTATTAATCTTGTGGTCAACTGAACACACTCGGTTGTTTTCTTACTAACTGCTACTGAATTAGGCTCCCTCCACCCTGCCTTTGTGGAAGGAAGCTTCAAAGCATGGGATGCTCCCCTGGCCGCCGGTCCTGCGTTGTTTGTAACAGGGGATTTCCAGCCCCTCGGGAACTCACATGCTCACAGGTCCCACTGCCAGCTGGGCCAGAACATCCAAGGTAACAGTATGGAATGAACAGGCCCTTGGTACATTCCCAAAGGGTAGACCAGTTTGAAAATGCTCTTGCGCCCTTTAACACTGGACTCTTCATCTCCAGTACTACTTCATGAATACCTGGATTTGGTTTTGTGGTTTTTCTCCCTGCCTACAATAAAAATATAAAAACACTGAGGGGGAAAGCTATACAGAGAGAACAAGATATTCCCCATTTGTCTTGGAACAATGCGAGTATGCTCTAAATGGTTTGTTTCTTCCTATGGACTAGGGGATACATGTTTTATAAGGACATGTATACTATACAGTGCCATTCCAGTCCTCCCTCCCCCCCACCCCCCAAGCGCCCACAAAATCAGCCAGGTATTTACCAGTATCCTGGGGGCCAAGAGACAATTTCATTTTTTGTTGTTGTGGGGGTTTTGTTTGTTTGTTTGCTTGCTTGTTTTTTCTGTAGGCAGGAGGAATAAGAACTGTTGATTGCATTTACTTAGCTATCAGGATATAACAGGCTGTGTAGCCTTCAGGGCAGAAGTGCAGAAAAGTATAAGGGAGGGTAGGTTTCTGTCCTTCTTTTTCAATGTGCACTAGACAGTTTTCGGTACTTATCTCAGCTTTGCAGCCCTACTGCCTGATTGTCTCAGGGTCACTTAAGGACCCAGAGCTTAGGAACGGAGTGGTCTCTCAGCTTTTACCTCCCCCAGGGAATTCTCATTCCTACCACTTAGTGGGTATCATTCCAGTTTTGTGTAGCCTAATGCCTGGACTTCTGCTGGGTCATGGAGCTGCAGGGAAAGTTTGCAAAAACACCCTTCAACTCATCAGCAGATACCAAAACTTGTGGTACAATGCCCAAATTAAAGAAAGCAATTCTGGAAGATGGCAGAAGTGTCCACATTCTAAACGTGATAGTGACCAATGTTGGGAGTTACAATAAACTTCTTAATTGTTAAGAGCACAGATAAGACTTCCAAAGAAGAATAGGAGTCCATCTGGCTGGGACAGTTTAGGTTTAGCTGTGCCTGAAGTTCACTAGCTTCACCACAGCAAGCACCAATGGCTCACAATTGAGACAAGAGAACACCATGAAAGCTCATAATTAGGGAAGGTTGATCTGCCTCAGCTATCAACTTCCCCAGTCTGACTTCCAGTTAAGCACCCGAACTTCCTTCCTTCCTTTCCAGCATATAAAACAGATAACCCACAACTCTCCGAAGTGAAAGAAAAAGGTCCTTTTAAATAGCAGCATCCTACCATGGCCCACCTTCTCTGCAGAACCAACTGAGGCCTGTGCACCCCCAGGTGTGGTTTAAATGTTCAATGTTCTCTGTCACTTGCCAAAAGATTGAAAGTTCGGGTCTATCCAGAGGTGCTTTACAATAAAACTCAGGCCCTGAATGCCCTTGGGAGCGCAGATAAACTCTGACAGACCTGGGGTGGAATGGGGGTGGCTTCTACCAATCCAGAGAGAATCATTTCTCAATTGCCCACTAGCAGTAGTTTCACTGGTCTGGCGCTGGTTTACACTTTGTTTTTGTTTTTTTTCACTTCATCTTCAGAGTAACCACAGGAGTGAAGAGTTATTTCAAGTTTACAAATTAGTGAACCAAGGCTGAGGCAGCTTAAATGACTCATTCCTTTTTTATTAGAAAGTGACAGAGCCAGGAGTCAACAAATCTATCTGACCACAAAGATTCTTTCCACTTGTGAGGAAGTGGGTGCAAGACGGGTGTATCTTGAAAGCAATTTTGTTTACTAAGAAAGAGGGGAAGAGCTGAGCCCCGGTGGCATAGATGGTGGAGTGCGGGACTGCGGCCTGTGGACTTGGCTCTCAGGAGCAGCGCTGGGTAGCGCCCACGACCACCAGAGGCAGTGATGCCCCCCCCCAAAAAAAAAAGAGGGAAAGAATGCTCTTGGTTCCTTATTTTCCTCCAGCCTAAAAAACGCTCGCGAGCATTGTACTGGTCCTCCAGGGCCACTGTGAGTCGAATGGACTGGATGGCAGAGGGTTTGACATTTGGGGGTTTGAATTCGTGCGTAAGCATCTCTCACATCTGAGAAAGAGTCCATAGCTTCCCTGAGTCCTTCCTCTAAAGCAGTGAGCTCTAACCACTACTGACACATCAGCATAAAGCTATGGGTGCCCCCAAACACCTCTGCTGGAAGTTAGGAAGACTTCGGAGCAGAGGTTCTCAGTGCTGGCTAGCCAGGTGACATCACACCCGTTCCTGATTCCTGGCTACGCCATGGGTGTCAATGGCCGATTCTTCTGAAGTCGATGCCCAAACTTATATTCTGAAGTACCTCCAAATGAATGTGAACAATTAGTAACCGAGGAAGGCAGGTTTGTGCCATGCAGTCATACCACTCCTCCAGCTCTTACTGTTCATGGTGTCCAGTGCCACCCCGTGGGTTCCTGGGCCCAGCGTGGGACAAGACCTGGCCCTGCGCCATCCTCATAACTGTTATGGTCCAATTACTTTTGCAGCCACCCTGTCAATTCATCTTGTTGAGAGTCTTCCTCTCATCCACTGCTCTTCCAGTGAGTCAGCATCAATGTCTTCTGCCTACCTACCTGAAATCCCGAAGGGGACCCTACCAAATGTTAATGCCCAGAGCCCACCACAGGTGATGGCAAATGCCAAGAATCTGCAGCAGGGTTTTCCATCCAAGAAGTATAAGACCCAGTAGGGAGAAAGGCTGGTCTAGTCCAGTGATTTGTAAAACAGAGCTGGGTTTTAAACTATTCTTCACTATGGGCGAAACATTCACGGATTCTGACACAGAGTAGGACCGAGTGGGACTCCCCTTGTGGGATTCTAAGACTGTAACTCTTTACGGGAGTACGAAGCCTCTCGTCCTTCTCAGCAAGCCGGGCTGCTCACCATAAGGCCAACAGTTCAAGAAAACCAACCAGCTGTTCCCTGAAAGAAACATGAGGTTTTCAGGGGCTGAGCCCCAGTGGCATAGTGGTTGTGCACAGGACTGCGGCCCACTGGGATGGAGGTTCAATTCCAGCAGCGGCTCCATAGGAGCAAAGGCTGGGCCTCCTACTCCCACCAGCAGAGGGCAGTGATGTCCCCCCAAAAAAACAAACCAACAAAAAAGATGAGCTTTTCTGCTCCCGTGAAAGATTTACAGCCTCGGAAACCCCAGAAAGCAGAGCTGTAATCTCCGACAGCGTTGCTTGGGCGTTGTTGAGCCCCAATATGTGCTGACATTATATGCCATTCATTCCATTCTTATGATCTAATTTCATTTCATTGTAGTCTCAGAAAGCCAGTCTAAGGCAAGAACCATTCCTTTCATTTTATAGATGATAAGACTGGATTTAAGACACAAAATACGTTGTTCCTATGTTTGTTTTTTTTGTGGTTGTTGTTGTTGGTTGGTTGGTTGGTTGGCTAAGCTTGTAGGGGAATTTTCTAGAATGAACCCAGATTTGTCAGAACAACTCCATATCCCAATTATAATTGCATTTCCCAACGTACACAGATCTATGCTATACTTTGTATGTCTGGATGTACTTATATACTAAAGAGACCAGAGTCCCGCTTTTTAACAATTTAACCACACCCCGCGGCACTTTAAAATTAAAATAATTTACAAGACTATTTTTGCATTCTATGAAAATTTTGGTTGCTCCATATAGACCAAATTTTCAATCAAGAAACCCCCCACCCCACCCCCACCCCTGGTCAATGGTGTCCCGCTTGAAATCTGGTCACTATTATATACCCAAATGTAAGAGTTTTAAATATAACTTTTAATTCTACACTGAGAGCAGCACAATGAAATTAATTTCTAAATCAATATTGAAATCCATCCAGTTTCTATATTTGGCAGTTCACATTAGTACAAGTGTTGTGGAGGTTCTCCAGCACCTCCCTCCCCCTCCCCCCACCCCCGGCCCTTTCATAATCTCCAAGCTTTTTATTAGCTCTAATGCTGATTGCCTTCCCAGGGCATCTACTGGTTTGTGTATAATTTGTCTAATTAAATTTAAAGAAGAGATGTTTCAGGGAGCCTCATTTCATCATTTCCTCTTACACTCCATGCTGTGGGCTGTAATGAGGACTCGAACCCCATCTTCACTCGGCCTTAGTCTCAGGACAGATGAACTGTGCTTGTGAAGACAATCTTCAGTTGTCAGGAAAAATAGCTTCATTAAAGTCATGGAATGCAGAGGGCTCGGTTAAAGCTATTCAAAGGAGAAAGCCAGGCTGCAACACCGTGCCTCCAGCCTAAGCACAACATGTTTGACATCCATTTAGCTGGCCCAGGGGACGGCAAACTCTTGAGACTGAAGACCAATCCTGTCCCTCCTAACTTTAAAATCACACCAGTGCCTTAAATCTGCTTTTCCAAACGAATGAAATAATAACCTTCAAATGTTTTCAATGTTACTTCAGAGCTGCAGTTTGCCGACCACTGGACTAGCCTATCTGTGAAAAAGCAGAATGCAAATCAGACCGGCTCTTTAAAAAGAATGTGTGGACAAATGCAGGCAAATTATGTGCTGTCGTAGATCAGGGGCCCTGGTGGTACAGTAGCTAAAATGCCCTGCTGCAGACCAAAAGGCTTGCGTTTCGAACCCACTAGAGCGCAGAGGGAGAGAGATGGGGTGCCTTGGTGCTTCCAACATGATTCACAGCCTTGGAAACGTTCAGGCTCTAGTAGTTGTACTCTGTCTTGTCGACTCTTCTGAGTCAGAATTGACCCTATGGCAATGGGTTTTTCTACTTCTCCCTAGTTTAAGTTAGAAACTGTTTAAAATAGAACTGAGGACTTTAAGGCACACAGATCATGTGGCCCTGGAGAGTTGTTTTTTCCTCACCCCCCCACTGCAGGAACTCCTACTGTTAAAGGGGGACGAGGGGTGCTCCTTGTGTCCTTCCAGACTTCAGAAGTGTGATCTGTGCCTACTCCACAAGAGCTCATAGCTATCACTTTCCTGACAGTCTGAAAGGCGGCTTTCCTTTTCAGGCATCCCTGAATAACATGTAGTATTGTATGCAACATACATAATAACTAAAATATCTAATGGTTTTAAGAAAAGCAAACCGTTGGGTTCCAGGAAGGGGCACAAGAAATCTGGAGGACCTGGCCTGCAGCCCTAACTCTGCAATGACATGACTTTTCAAACCAGGCAGGGCTCACTGGGCCCCTGTCTTTTCTCTCTCCACCAAATGAGAGAAGCGGGATTAAATAAATGACCTCTCAACTTCCACCCAGATCTAAACTTCCCCAGGACTGCTACACTTCATTGCAGATTTTACATAGCTCTCTTTCTAATCTAAAGCAACAAATTGATATTCATCCACCAACTCAATATTTAAATTTAAGAATCCTAAATCAAAAACAAAATCTAATAATAATCACAAAGAATGAGTGGATACCAAGTCTTGTATACTTAAACTTACACACTGTGGCGGTCATGTGCTTAATTTAATTTCATGATTGAGATGTGGGAGTGGAGTCTAGCCTGTTAATCTGGAGATAGTCATTGAGTAGCCAATGAGGCCTCTGTGTGGACATGGCTTTCTCCTGATACGTCTGGGAAATCTCACGATATTTCCCTCGTGGAGATGAGAAGCTATCTCCCCAATTGTTGGGAATTAGTCTCAGAGACAACAAACTACCGATAGGACAAGGTGGCAGCGACTGCGGAGCTCGACGAGCCGGAGGAGAAGCCACACGGCTTTGCCCTGATGGGACCAGATCTCTGAAGTTGGAGAAGCCACGTGGAGAGCCCTGCCAGCGTTGAGTTCCTTCTACCACCACTGGATGCTGTTGATGGATCCTGAGCCCTGGAAGCGAGGAGCCATGAGGGGACCCCTGCCAGCCAGGACTCTACACCCACTGGCCTGTGACTTCGTGAGTCGGAAGGAGACATTATAGACTGGTATCGGACATATGAGCTAATATCAGACTTATGACTTTGTACTCTACTGGGTTGGGATGCCAGTGCCAATTCTCAATGCTCCATTGCTCTTGGATATAAACCTTTTCCTTATATCCATATGCGTGTCTATAGATTTGTTTCTCTAGTCTACCCAGACTGACACACACACACACACACACACTGAAACTGTCCTATGAGACACTTTCTTCCCTTTGTAAGTACCATTCCACTTGCTTTGTATTTTCTATACTTTTCTCATCCAGGTGTGCATCTCCACTCTTATCATTATTAAACACACACATCCACGCACACATCTTTCTTTTAAAAATGACCTTGTGGTTGATTCCGTGGCACTGCTTTTTACCTAGATTCTACATTAAATGCATGATTATCAGCATGCTGTATTAACAACTAATGAGTGCCCTGACTCAGTCATCAATGAACCTTGAAGTGCTAGGCCATATCTGAGGAAACCCAAGCCACATGAGGATGTCTGGCTGAAACAAGTAAGAAACTTCCCGAGCCACTTGCTGCTCTTGAGAGGCTACACTTCCACTTTGTAAAATGGGCATGAGGAAAGAGCAGACACTGCCCTCCACTCCGGCTCAACTCGCCCAGCACCTTTCTCTGATTTACTGGAGGTAATGGAATACAGGGGCTTACGAAGAACAGAGGAGAGCTGTGCATAATGGGATTTAAATAATCTGATTTTCCTAAGAAGAGAAACTGAGAAGCAAAGAGATAAAAGGATTTTCTGTTTGCATGTGTGTATGTGTGCGCGCACACGCACATTCTAATAAGCACCGTATAGTTTCCAAAGCACTTTTGTACCCTTAAACATCACTGAATTGTTATTTAAAGACCCACAAAGGCAAGCCAGTCAGGCACTCCGATCACCAACTTCAGGAGCCAAAGAAACGAGAAGCGAAGTGGCTCACGCGGCTCACAGACCTAGTGCACGGCACGCAGAGGCAGGCGTGAACTCTCAGCCAAGGCTTCTCAGCCTGTCCTCATAGGGTGCGGCCTCCTCCCCACAACCGTTCGTCCCACTGTGGACTGGACACTGGCCTACATACTAGAAAGATCACAGCCAAAAAAAGCAGTAAAAAAAGCATTTCAGGGTACATGGGCATGGATTTATAAACTGTACAGTTTAATATAAATGGCTTTTCATATATTTTTCTAAACCAACTAGTTTGGGGCTCATTAAAAATTAATATAACATATAAATATTTATTATTTTTAAAGAACTCATTAGGTCAACATAGAACAAATAAAGCCCAGGCCCTGCTATTCCCTTTCCTTCCTCGTTCCTCCACACAGCTTGCCTTTTGAAACAATGTAAGTGCAAGTTCCCAGGTTAAGATTCTTGCACAGACTTAATATGCAACCAGAGCCCAAGATCCCACCCGCATCAAGCCTATGACATGAAAATTTCAAAGTGCATAAAATGGCTGTTAATATCCAACGATTGCTGCTTTGCAACAGGTATCAAAACATTATTATGACTATATTATTATGGTAAAGTTTCACTTTGTATCTAGAAATGTTTCTTCAATGTTTTATGCAAAGAAAGGTACTTTACATGCTAAGAAAAGCATTTGACTATCTGGTGTTAGGTGCCAGCTATACCTACTGATGGTTTTATTTACATTAAGTCAATTTTTTTTTTGGCATCACTGCCCTCAGGTGGTGGGAGTAGGAGGCCCAGCCTTTGCTCTGTGGAGCTGGAATTGAACCTCCATCCCAGTGGGCCACAGTCCCACGCACAACCACTATGCCACCGGGGCTCTGCCTACATTAAGTCAAATTTACATACAACTTTGACTTAAAGATAGACTTAGGAACAAATGATTGCCTGAACACAGCAAAATAACACCTATTCCAGCTACACAACTGAACTCATGCTGGAAAGGGGGAGAGAAACAGAACTATAAAAGTCTTCAGGAAACAGAGAGGTTCAAAATTATGAAGGGCTTTATTTATTTTGCCTTTTGGGTGGAGGGGTAAGAGATCATTTTAAGCACATACCCAGGATCTTAAAGAATACAGATGGGCATCTTGTTTGGGAAAAGTTGGTCCTTTTTTCTTTCTCCTTTATACTCTACACAAAGCACAGTCTTAAAAAGAGGCTGGGGCGGGGGTGTGTGCTGCTGCCCATCTCCAACTCTGCTGCTGAATGAAAGATGGACAGGAAATTAGCAGCAGTGGTAGGGCATTTCTTGCCAAGAGTGGACGCTAAAACAAAAGACCCTCTCTTGTGTAAGGAAATCTGACATCTATACCCTCAGGCATGTTCTGACCATCAGTAATTCTTCAGTATGATCTACAATTTGTTACACATTTTTAACAGGTATATCTATGGGGCTGCATTATGCCTTCACCTTCCACCTCCTCCTAATAACGAAACAGACTCGTTCTTTTGTCCCTTCCACTTTCCCTGCCTCCTCAGTCTGTCCATCTTGAGCAGCAACACGGTGGGACTGAAGGATTCTACTAGCTTCCTTGAGTGACCGTGCATGCCAAAGGCACACCACCCTCTGGGGCTCACAGGATTCCAATCGTGACCACATTGCTTGAGATGATGGCCTTGAACTCTTTTGTTCTGAGCTGCTGGGACAGAAAATGCTCGTGGCTTGATTCAGGCATGTCCTCAATTTTGTTGATATTCCCTCATTTCTAGTAGCCTTTACAAGCCCAATGGTGGCAGCCTCTGACCCAAGAATTTAAAATCAAACTGAGTGCTCCTTAAATAATCCGCTGAAGATCCACACACAAGGTCATGCTACGAGGTGAGGTGGCCTTTAGTAAGAGGAGTGGCTTTCCTTCTTGGACTTTAAGTGTTAATCTCCCCAAGAACTTTTAAAGGGATTTTCCTCCCCCCCCCACCCCAAAATAACAATAACCAAAAAGTTGGCATAGCTTTGCAGCTATTCTCCAAAAGCAAATCGGGCTTATTTTATTGAGATCAATCGGCTTGGCTATATTTAATTACTTCTTGAAGAAATGTATACAGTTGTGACCGACCAACATACAATGCCATGCCTCTGCTATATGAGTAGGTGCCAGTAAAGCCAAGGAAGCAGGAACAAGTCACCAAAGTATCAGCTCTGGAAGTTTTCTGGGTACATTCCAAGAGTCTACATCTGCTTGGCAACAATTCAGAAAAGAGATACGGTTACTCTTGTAACAGTAACAGAGCTTTCCCAGGCTTAGATGTATGAAAAACAGCCTGCTCTGTCTGCCTCAGAAGAAAACCCAACCAGGTCTGCAAAAATCGCAGGCTTAGTATTCTGCTTCATGAATTTAAAGAACCCTTGCCATAAAATGGGACCCAAACCATCAATGACACAGTCATCACCGACTGCCCTATCCACGGGGTCTGAGGATCTGAACAGGATTCTCTTTTTCTTTCTGCAACATAAACACTTAAGCATTTAGTGATAAAATATTAAAAGCTTGAGGCTCCAGACTCAGTGAGTACAAGTTGCTGGTCTAGCACCATGTTTCAAGGAAAGGTGTCAAGTATGTTAAAATATGGCTCCAGCTTAGACATTAGGGGCTCTATTCTTCCTGTAATATGCTTGCCTTGTTCTTACTGTCCAGAGTTAAATGTGTGCATCAGCACTAAGATGCATCCTCTGAAAATCAAGGGAGAAAGTTCCACACATCTATGTCACTGAACAAAAGCAATTGTCACATTTGTTCACCCAAACAACATATCTAGACACTGTTTTTAATTATAACATTAATTGATCTTTTGTCACCACTAATTACAGCAATAACATCACATTTAGTTACTTTACTAGCAGTGAGCCGACTGACTCCAAGTTGGTGAAAATACATCAAAGAGGGGAAAAGGGGGGAAGGGGTGAACTGGGCAAAAAATGTTCAGCACACACACACACACAGTCATAAACATATTTTTTTTTTCAAGAACTGTTCTGCCACACTTGGGTGCATCGTTTATTTGGTCTCTCTGTCATTAGAGCTGATACTGGTATTATATAAAATGCTGCTGCAGCCACCACAACCTCTACCACCACTACGCTCCATTACTGGAAATTCATAGACAAGAAAAGATAGGTGGATGACTTAGAAAAAGCTACCTTTTGTACTCTGGGTGGCAGTGGGGGTGGGTGGCAAGTCACATGAACCTGTCATAGCCCTGGTCTGTGAGAAATGTAAGGGACTGTAATGGGTATTTTAGTAGAACCACTTAAAATTAAGTGATGAATTGGAATGGGAAAAGTTATTCCAATAAAAGCAAACAGATTAACTAACCTGACCTTGGTCCACATAAAAGATTCATTTTCTTAATGGAAACAAACTCTTTGAGTCTAGCTCAGGTTTAACCACTGGAGTGTACGCGGAACCTAAATTAAGCAATAGAAATGTGCGCCCCCAGAAACGCAGGTGTACATGCACAAGCAGGTAAGAGTTCTTATAGCTGCGGGATACGCTGCTGGCATGGTCTAGTATGACCCACTTCTACAATGATTACCACATGAGTCAGGAACCTGTTAAGACCCAATTAACAAAAATGTTATGCATCACTGATGCATGTTTTGTCCAGAGCTTAATTCCACTGTTTTCCTAAGTAAATTCTGCCTTTTCTATTCATTAACTTTCTCTTCCCTTGGGTACAAGTTGTAACTTATCCCATTTTGTTTAAAAGGTTACAGACAACCTGAAAGTTAGAGGGTACAAGGTATTCTTTTTACCCATGACTCTAAAAGAGTAAGATAACATCTCCATTTATCACATATTTGGCATCTTTTATGTCATAAAAACCATGAATCTTTATTTCACAGGCAGTCTGAAAGATAACACAGATGTGAGCCATCCAAGCAAGCTGGAAGTAGACTGGTCTTTCCTCTTCTTCCTTCCTCTACAGTTAAAATTATTTGAATACAAAGTAGACATAACTGTTGTAGGCTAACCCCTGAGTAGAAGAAATGCTTGGAAAATCAAACTGGTGTGAAGAATTGTGACCAAAAGCCCGAACTGTTGTAGGCCAACCCCTGAGTAGAAGAAATGCTTGGAAAATCAAACTGGTGTGAAGAATCGTGACCAAAAGCCCGCCTGAGGGCCAACTGGACAGGCCTTCAACATGGGGCAGCGAGAGGGAGAAGATGAGGAATTCAGGGTGTGGTATAGCACTGATGAGACACACAATTATCCTCTATTTCTTTAATATTTCCTCCCCTTGCTATTAAGGCTTAGGTTTTACCTCATTAGTAATGGTAGACCTGTGTATGTTCATTTGTATAATTAAGATCTTCATATGCAGGAATGCCAGGATGGATGATCCTTCAGGAAAAGGAAGAGGGGTAGATTCCCTGAGGATATGGAAGACAGGGGAGGAAGGGGGTAGTTGAGAGCAATGATGACTCTAAACCCCAACTCAAGGGGAGCAATTAACAGAATTGTAGGTGCATGGATATACTGAATGGGATAAGATATGACTAAAACCAATATATTATCAATAATATAATATAAAAATAATATGTAACACCACCAAAGAATTCCAGTAGGGAAGGTAGGGGAGAATGGGGATAAAGGGGAACTGATATCAGAAGTCAAGAAAAAAGTAAGTGTTTTGGAACTGACTGTAGTAGCAATTGTATAAGTATGCATGATCTACTTGAATTATGGAATGGCATGACATCTGTAAGAGCTCCCAATAAAATTATGAATCAAAAAAGAAAAGCTTAGTCTTGACTGATAAAGGCAAGACTTGTGCCTAAAGCAACCAATGACATGGAATTGGGCTATTTTTGAGAAGGAAAGAAGAAGGAAAACAGCCAAGGAACAGTCCTTATAACAGCGTAAGAGCCACCACTCTGGGTCAATTTTCTCATTTATCAAACCACGAATGAAGTGTGCCTGTGTCCTTTGGACCCTGAAACCCCTGCACATTGAGCCTTCTTGATTCAGGGATAAAAACTGTGATACCAACAGAGCAGCAGAGAAGAAGCAGCAGCAGGACCATGAGCCAAAGCAGAAGAGAGAGTGGGGAACTTCCCGGCCTACCATTCAAGTCAAATGAATGCCTCTGGTTAGCAGACTCAGGTCATATGGAAGTTGAGTTGCTGACCAACAGTGCTGGAGTGGAGTGCCCTCAGGCAAGTAGACACTTACTGGCAGCACTAAAGACTTTGTTAACATTGCCCAGTCAGGACAGAAGCCAAGCAGCTGAGATGCCAAGGATCAGGGAGAGTACAGCGGAGGAAACTGTCCCTACTGTAAAATGTGTTCTGAGCATTTCTGATCCTACCTAATGATTTCCCTAATGAACCCTCTATTCATGAGGAGGGTTTGTGAATTTTGTGTGACTGTTGCAACAATTTATTGAGCTCAGCTGAGAACCAGAGTGGGGACTGGTGTCAGGATTGGTTACAGGGGGGCAGGGGAAGTATGTCTGACCATGGCTCAGATGAAACAGCACGGGTGAGTGAGTTTGATTCTCCTTCTCCCTTGTGAAGTCCAAAGAGATCAGACACCACCTCTGCATACTTCTTAAAGTTGTTAGAGCATTATCCCTTCAAGGAGTAATTTCTAGAAAGACAAGGCTGTCCTCTGAGGATAAGAATGTCTCCTCACATCCTGAGTCCTATTCAATGTTTTTAGTACATTCATTCATTCTCTCTAAATGCTGCTTAGAAAACGTCCCTACTGTGAAAACCCAGCAAACTGGCAAACGTAGAATGGAAAGTATGGTGACTGTCTTTTTGTGCATATATTTCACTTACAAAGAAACTGGCCTTTAAAAACCAAGTTGCATGGATCTATGCATTCTGCGAGACAGTGGCAAATATTTAAAAAGCTAATCCTCATACGACTGTACTATGTATGGAGAAGTGACTTCTACTTAACCTTATACTTTTAACACTTAGAATCTTAAAAAAAGAATTTTTTTAAGCATGAGATATGTACCATCATTTGTTGGAAAGTGGACTACTGGGCTCTCATATGACTCAGCAAGTCACCACAGGCAAGAGGCTCTCCATTTGCCATGTGGCTTCTTTAACACTAAGTCTAAGAGTCTCTTTACATATATGTAAAGTCATCCATTTCCAGTGTCCATTACAAACAATAACGTGTGAAGCAGTTCATCTTAATCAGCACCAGGTACTCAGAATACAAATATTTTAATTTTACAGGCAACAAAGTTTATCACTTGTGACTGGGCTCTTCACCTTTCTGGCAGGCCATATCTCATTATGGTCCATTTATTCTGTCTTTGCCCCTCATGATGCAAGCGATGTATTGGATGCTTAGTACATATGCCATTTCACCCAAATAAGAAGAACCTGAAATAAGATGGAGAAAAAGAGCCCCACTAATGCAAGACCAAACTGCAGTCTTACTTAAGGCCCCACTGAAAGTAGTTCCACTCAGTTCGAATCAACAAGTCTAAGAGTTCCTAGGTGCTGCAGCCTGGCTGGAGGCTAGTAAATCAAAGAAGATGTGCACAGCTTCTCAGAGGAGCTCTCAACCTGCTAAGGAAACAAAAGTCTGCTCTGCAGCGCACAGAGACTACGCACACAGGGGTTATGTATCAATGTCCAACCTGTTCTGAAAGATCACTGCAAAACACAGGGAGGAAGAGTTTGGCAAACAAATGCCAAAGAAAAATCGAAGTGTGTTATGGTGGGGGCTGGGGGTAATGCAATGCAAACTTGTTAACCTTCCTATAGTTAAACTTGAACAACAACATAAGGGCATTTTTTTTTGGGGGGGGGGCATCACTGCCCTCAGGTGGTGGGAGTTGGAGGCGTAGCGTTTGCTCCGTGGAGCCGGAATCGAACCTCCATCCCAGTGGGCCGCAGTCCCGCGCACAACCACTACGCCACTGTGGCTCAGCCCCAAAGGCATTTTTTTTAAAGGCCCACTTCCTACTTAAGAAAGCCCATCCCTTTTCCATATTTTAAGGTGGACATTATTCTTTGGTGAGATGTAGGGCATATTGAGCGAATGCAGGAAATATTGAGAACTTTCATTTTAGCCATTTTACAAAGCCATTTACCATGTCTTCTGGGTAAGTTTGAGGAGCATGGCCTACAAAGGACGGTTAACTATGGGAATTTATAGCTACTTGGGAAATCCTTCTCAAAGAGGTTAATGCAATCTGGAGACAGTTCTCTCCACTATGTATTTCCTTAAAGAATCTGATAGTAGCTTTCAACCCTCTTCCCAGAGGATAATCACAAGGTAAGCTACATTTTGCATTTAATGTCAGGAACTAACACACAGACCACAAGTTAACCTATTTATCCTGCTCCTGTTCATTATTCTTATGAATGGCTTGAAAGGCGGCTTACTAACTATCAGTTAGTTCAGAAAGGAAGCTGGGAGGAAGGAAACCCTGCTACCTTTTAGCACTCAAATTCTGTGATTCTAGGATTCAAGAGGTAGGCCTCATGTTAGAAGGTGAATTACTGTCAAGAGGATGGATGTTGCTTTTGTTTTCCCACAGAATCCACCAACTACAAGATGGCAGAAACCAGCCTGCCAGCAGTGGTTGTTAGCAGTTCTGCATGCAGAAAGACTTTCCTCAGCTCGGTGCTACTCCTGAAGGGAAACTGGAATCAAGGAGAGATGTGTAGGGGAGACAGTTTTCGGCTAAACAAAAGAGAGCATTTCCAAACACCTGAAACTATTGAGGTGGGGTATGGTGCCTTACGACGAAGTGTACTTTATCGTGAAAGGCAGACAGATTTGTGTGTGTGTGGTGGGGGGGGAGGGGGAGAATAAGGTTCTCATTTCACTTTTGCCTCCAGTGGGGCAAAGGGGCTAGGGTAAGTTACACTATGCTTATATAACTTAAGTTTCCCCATCTGTACAATGGAGGTTATGAAACCTACATTCATAAATCACAGGAGATGGAGATAAAGTGCCTACTCTGATACCATGCTGGTATTAGGCACTCAACTTGAGTTCCTGCCAACCTCCATCTCCACCCGCTCAGCTCTCACTTTGTTCTTGAGGTGTTTAAGCAGACTTCTGGGTGCATCACAGAGAGGGCTCAGGAGAGCTAGGTGGTTAAGGTGAGATGACCTCTGATATCTTTTCAAGTCTAGACTTAGATCAACAAAACTTTTCTTCAATGGTATCTCACGTGTGTGTGTGTGTGTGTGTGTGTGTGTATGGGGAAACGAATTTGATTTCATCCATCTCCCTTCCACGAACAGCCACCTGAAAATCAGGAATGAATGCTCTTACTTTTCCTCTTTAGGTATAATATGCTTGCTGGCTCATTCGACTTTATTTCAAGGAATTTTCCATAAGCTCTTAAATGTTTCCATATGACACCATATTCGGCAGGTAACCCGAGTTCATATCACTCCCCAAACACAAGCCCCTATAAAATGTTCCCAGATCTCTTTGGGTGCTCTGAATAGAAGCTCTTCAGGCTGCCAAATCATTTGGTCTTCTCCAGATAGCCTTGTTGTTCCTAACTTGGTTATCAAATTCTTTAATCAGCACATTTTAATCAGAGCCTTTCAAAACAGTCTGAGAGTTAGGAAATACCATAAGGCTTACAAGAAAAAAAGGCAAGAGGGCACAGCAGACCTACTGATTGGGACAGAAGCAAAAGGTTTTTTCTGACTTTGCTTGGGAATATAACAGCAGAAGCAACTGTCATCTCTTGGGGGTGGGGGGTGTGGGGGGCAGTGCCAGCTCAAATGTCGCTTGTGAATAAATTACTGGCTCTTCACAAACAACAACAAAAATGGAAGTATTCTAGTCTTATTTCTAACCGATGTATCTACAGGGGCACTTCAGGCAGAGGTCGTTTTTTTAAAAAAGGAAATCTCTCATTTAGTAAAGGCATCTTTTGCAGAGAGCATGCTCTTCCACTAAAGTATTTTTGTTTTTGTTTTTAAATAATCCCAGGCTCTCGGCCTCCTGAAGCAGCAGTGATTCTGATTCTCGATTCTCTCCTCCCTTGGAGAGAAGCTGAGATATTGGGGTGGGGGGATGGGGTGGGGGTGGGGGTGGCAACCCAGCATCCCAGCCGCTCTCTAAGATTCCCTGCCATCTCAGGAGTCTTGCTCAGTTCAACATAAGAGCCTGGGCTTCCTGGTTTGCAGTGGTTATCACCACCACTGCTTGACACTGGGAGGAAGGCTTCCACACAAAGGACTTGCCACTCTGCGTGAAAGCTGCTCCCCCACCCTCCTGCCCCACCCTACCCCCAATCAAGGGGAAAGGGCTGGATAGTCTTCCTTCCCCCTAACTTCAGGGTTATAAATACAGGTAATCATTGTTCCTTTCTGCATTATTTTCTTTGAATCATGGCAACAAACACTTTTTCAGTGCACAAACCAACAGTGGGAAGCTATTCAAAGAATTTCACATTGATAAAACAAGAAATGTGAACCTGGGGACAGGGTGACGGGTGAAGGGGGGGGGGCACAACTTAGGTGATAATTGGTGCAGAACCTCTCACTGTTCAGATACCTGGAATGCCTGTTCCCCTACCTGTCACAAAACAAAATCCTTATGAAGGGTTTGTAATATGTTTCCCCATCTCCTCGAGGCAAAATTAATCCTTCTTTCCCTTATGCGTCCCTATCTCCCATACAACACTCACTGCATTGTTCAGGTGTGTTGGACTCCATTGGAAGACATTAAACCCCTTGAGATTAAGACCAACTCTTATTCATCTATGGGTCCACAAGGCCTGGCATAATAGTGGGCCCAGAGAGATTCCTACAGTTACCTTAAAAATTAGTTGCATAATTGACTTAGATCAAAGGATAATGAAGGTCAATATCAGGGGTCCTCACCCAAGGCCCTGAGGACACGGGGTGTTTTTGCCACCGCACACTTACTGCTTAGCAGCCGACTTATCCCGGGTCTGCATGAATTTGTTCATAGTTTTTTTGGTGTTTTTTTTTTTTTAACTATAGTCTGGCCCTCCAACGGTCTGAGGGACAGTAAACTGGCCCCCTGTTTAAAAAGTTTGAGGACTCCTGGTCAAAATTCTAGAATGATTGACTCATGAGCAGGCAGCTAAAGCAAAACCTCAGGGTTCCAAATCCTCCTGTGCCTCTCTCTCTCCTCTCCCACACCAAATCCCATATGCAAAAATGGACAGTTGAAGTGGTTTCTTATTTATTATTGTCCTTCAAAACCCTCCAAGTGGACACACAGAGTCGAGGTCTGTTTTGCCTAACACATGCAGCCCCCCAGTTCCATATAACCCATCCCTACAAACTAACCCCCAGTAAAACCTATTTAATTAGAAAGTCAGGATACAACTAGTGGTTCATAATAACCAATGGGCACACTTGGTGCTTCCATTAAAGCACTATTATTACTATTATTATTGCATTTTATGCTTCAGATGTTTTTAAGCTATCTGGAAATGCTTCTTTAATGTTACTTTATGGATCAACATGCACAAAGTACTGTATATCCAATCGTTCAACTAAATGTCATTTGAATAGGAACCATAACTAACAGTTCCAATGTTAAGTCCAAATTTGCCTTAAAGGTAAGACTTGGGAAGAGGATTTGTTCATGATTTGGTGGCTAGCTGTATGAAAGAATTTGATTTTTAAAAAATTGTAAAAGAGAAAGGTTTTACACACATGCAAATCTATCCCTGCACCCAGTTTCAGCTCTCTTATTTTCCTGGTCTATACTCCTGCTCTCCAGATGGATCATCAGCTTTATACCAATGCCAGCAACAGCTTGTGCATTGTTTGTTTAAAACAAGGATGATGGATCAAATATTATAGGCAATATGAGGGAAAAGGTTACAGCTAATATTCCTGTTCTGATATATATTGTAAAACCCAAAACATGTGGCTTCCTCCATTCCTATAAAAAGTCTTAATTTAATTTTCAGCATCAGCCGTAAGAGGACGCTTACATTCATCGAGAATAGGGAGCCTTTCCACCGCTCCAGATTTATTCTTGTTCGAAGGCATCATTACCCTCCAAATTATACAGACTTATGTCATTCCACTGAAACACTCACCCACCCGGGATCACGTGCTTGCATCCAACAGTCCCACTTTTGTTTTCAAATGATGCCCAAATGAGCAAACTTGAAATCCTTTTACCTTTATTTGTCATTCTACAAAATGTGACTAATCGAATAGAAAGATAAAGAATTTAAGCTGCATTTCTAGGATATAGAAAGTCAAGAAATCACAGCAGAAGGCGGTGTGTGTACTCTCTGAATTGTTCCACCTAGGAGCTGTGGCCAGCAGGGAGGGTCCACTAGGTGTCAGAGCCAGCCCCGCTAGGTAGATTCCTTGCCAAGGCTATGGACCCTATCCCGAATAGTTATGTCTTTTCTACTAGAAAAATGTGATGTGAAGAAAGGAAAATACTACACACACTACAAGTCTAGAAGCCAGGATGACAGGATTGTGCAAAATGCAATGGTAATCCCATAAAGGGATTCTGATGATAGGGTATAATCAGATTATCATCGAGAGAAGAATTCTGGTTAGGGTCTGAGAGTTCCGTGGGAGATATGTCTAGTAAAGAAATCAAAGGTAGGAATCTCCACTTCCTCCTGGCTCCAAGGCTGTGCGTGCTGAGTAGAGGAGCCCACCTGTGGTGTCACCACTGCACAGTCTAATCTTAGGTGCAGAGCAGGCACTGGCTTCTAATGGAAAGTTCGACAACTCTACCATTTCTGCCAACCAGTCAGGTTCAGACTTTTAAGTCTGGAATTCGGCCCTCCCAGTTGCGCCACGAAGAGAAAATATTTAAAGAAAGTTATTTTGCAATTCTCGTGTTTGAAATGAGTGATAAAATCAGTAGTGCTACCAAAGTTTTTTAGATGTCAGTTCAATGACATCCATTTTCTATGTCAGGACAGAAGAATGGACAAACTGTATGTCTAATGAGACACTCAACAACCCTGTACAAGCCCTGGGGTACATGTGAATTCATCTGAACCATTAAGATACAATGTTCAAGGCATACTTGACTGCCAAAAGCACAATTAATGCAGTTTTACTGCACTATAGCTCTTTCTTTTCCTTTCTCCTATTTTTAAAATCATGTTGCACTGCCATTTTCTCATGTGTGTTTGCCTTTGTGGGAACAGGAAGACACTAGCAGACATACAAAAGCACCCAGAGAAGTGGAAAGAAGTCATCATATAGGACCTTCCCGTTCGGAGTAATCATTCTATCTTTGAAAAGCCGTAAATACAACATGGGTACGCAAGATGGAAGAGGAAGAAATGGAGTCTTTAAATACACGAAAGCCTCCCTTCACAATCACAGCAGAGACGTGTTATCTAGCACCCTGATACTAAAATGTGGGTTAAGTGAAACTCAAAGTTCCTGACAGCTGTCTACAATTCTGTGAGAGTCTATTTTTATTTACATGTTCACTTGAATCTTCCTTGTCGGGGAAGGTAGCACCAGCCTCCCTTTAGACTGTCTTTCCACCTACTGCAGGAACCCAAGTTGAACAGAATGCATAGTTACATAAATTTAGGATCAAAAGAAAATGGAAAAGAGAGCGCTTAAGCCCAGCCCCTTGTGCTATGATCCATGAGGCCCGGCAAGGGTGCATTTCATTTCCCCAAAACACTACCAGCTGCACAAAAATGTTTCCCAACAGTTTATAGAGTCTATTTTCTTTGGATTTATCAGAAAACAATCACACCATTGAATGCTACCTGCATGACGGTACCTACTGCTATAATTGCATTCACAATGTGATTTAAACACAGCAAGAAGGTTCTTTTGTCATACACATTGACTTTGGGTGTGCAAATTCTTTGTCTCCTTAAGAGAACTCTTTGTGCTGAGGGTATACTCACCATTTCCTGCTAATGAGGTAAAAACTGATTCAAGAAGAGGAGGGAAAAATATGTCTTAATCTTCACTGCAAATTTGTTTCAGGGGTAGCAAGAAAGGTAAAAAAGTGGCTGGTTTTGTTTAAGTTTATACTCTACTGATTCCTTTTGTATCTGTTTATATAGTTTATGTTCTAGAATTGATGTATACTAGGTCTTTTGTTTGATTTGTTTTTATGAAAGGGTTCTGTCTGTTATCATACAGTGTACTTTTACATGCTACGCACAACATTGCTGAGTTCTGTGCGGGATCCAAAGGGAGTTCATATGTTTACTTGCCAAAAGACAAGGGTGTGTGCGTTAAAAAAGAAGAAAGAAATTCAGCATAGAATTACCACCTGAAAAGCAAGTGTTTGAACAGTACTGGGGAAAACAGAGTTAAACATGGTCACACAATCAACCTTCACTCACACTAGAATATTTAGCCATTGCATCATTTGCAGGACACAAGTCACACGCTGTCCTCAGTCCACTCCATTGAGTAAGAGACAATGCAATGCTTTAAATTTGATTTCCTAATGTCCTGAGGGTCAAGTGAAGCCCTGACAACGTTATCAATACATTTACTGTAAACTTACTCCGGGATTTTAAAATCTGTCGCTGGTATTCTGACTAAAAGACACAACTAGCACACTTTATCACGAAGCACTAATCCGACATCACGGGATGCCATGGTTGGCCAGGCTCAAACTTTCATCCCATTTCGGGAGTGACATCCTCTGAAGCGGAGAACTAGCCCTGGGACTGTCTTCTGACTGACTTTGCTGCTAAGTTTCCATTTTTCTGATAGTCAGAATCAGCCTACGTGTTTAAGAAGCAATTTGCATAGCAGCCACTTTTCATTTCAAAGGGGACTTTGCTGCCAATGGTAGTGATTTCAAAAACCCAAACAATGGGGGTCTCGTATATGCTACCTCGGTCTGCTGCTTTAGAGGTGTGTTTGATCATGTCTGCTATGGTGGGACCAGTAAGGGCCTCAATCCTTTCTAAGAGGCTTCCCTTACAAACGTATCACCTCCCCAGGCCACTGGACATTCACTGTCCCTGTCATGCACGGCATACAGTAAGTGGATGAGAGAATGACACCATTAAGAACTTATAGGGGCTGCTTGAAATTCCCAGTCCTGTGTAGCAACAAACTTTGGTTCTGATTCTAACAATATTTCCAAACAATCCTTAAATCTGGCAGGCAGAAAGAATACTAATCACCTAGATAAATGTGTTTCTTCCACATTCTGGAGAGGCGCCATAAGAATACATCAAGTTTAGTAAGCTTCTGTGAGTGGAGCACTGCCCATTTGGCATTACTTATTGAATTTCATATTATTTTATTAGAACATCGGTACAGACACAATGTAAAAACTCTACAATTAAGTTAATGCAATGTTGTCATCTCACATAGTTATAAGCATGACACAGTCCAAGCCAAACTTATAGCAAAGTACATGCTATATGACTTCAGAACAATGAAATCTGGTCTGGGCCAGATAAAACCATAAAATGAAAGTAGAAGGAAAAGTACCTTTTCCCCTGACTTGCTGATCCAAACATGTGGCCCGCACAGATCAGGTTCCCTTTGAGATGTGTGTATGCTACATGCCAGGGACTGTACTATAACTGGCCCTCTGAACATTCCAGAGTTTTCTCTGGGAAACTTACTTTGAAAATGGGATCGCTTAACAAGTTTACAAAAAAGATGAGCAGAGGCAAGGCTGTTAAAATTCATATACATCTACTCATTGAGTATAGACATGACTATGCAATTTTCTTTGAAAATGCACATATGTCCTTTCATAATAGGAATCTCTTCCCCAACAATAAAGCAGGCAAATATCTTAATGAATATATATTTCCTCAATAAAGATTTTCAGTGGAGATAAATTGGTTGGGTCTTGAAATCTAAAGACTCAAAAAAACTTTTTAAGAGTTTCTTTGGACTAGATGCAAAAAAAAACTCTCAGCAAGAAATATCAGAACGTTACTTCAGCCATACAAATTATTTAATGAGCACCCATGCAACCTGTGCCAAGTAAGAATGAAGAACACAGCACAATGCCAGCTCCTCTGATTAATGCAGCCTTAGCTTACATTTCCATATAGTTTCTCTTAATTAAAGACAAATAGAAATTTCCTCTCACTAAACACTTTTAGGCTTAAGTTTACTTTTCCAGAGTCATTTCTAAAAGTTGTATATCCTCTGTTTTGCTGAGTAACTAAATAGCTCTTATGATACTGCCATTAATTACATGGACCTGATAACAAAGGAAGGAGTCCTGTCACAGGTACTGACATGGCAGGTTTACTGGTGGTGTCGTCTTTGGGAATTGAGTAGGCAAGATTTTGCAAAGAGTCAAGAAGGGGTTAAATGAAACCAAAACTAAATAAATGCAAAAATCAGGACACTACACAGGTAGACATTGAAGATTTCACTGGAAAAGATTACCTAATAAAAAGAGATTGCAGACTTTCTTTCAACTTGAGATCTTAAAATATTATTTAAGATTTAAGATTAAAATTTAAGATTTTAAAATTAAAATGAGTAACTTCTGCATGCCCAATAGGAGAAAAAGGCACAGACTTGTTCATGCTCTATAGATCTCTTCAGAAAACACGGAAACAACTTCTAAATTCCACCAATGTTCTTGTTCAAGAGCAATGACTTCATCTTATTCTCCTTAACACTTACCATTTATTGCTTTCCACCATGTGGTACGGCAACAATGGGGTGAAGTTGCAGTCAGGAAGAGCTGGGTTCAGATCCCTCCACCACTGGCTAGCTGTGTGATCTTATGGTGAACTCTTTTCCTCTGGGTAGGAAATGACTGATCCCTCTTTAGACCACTCCTAAGGCACCACTCTCTCCACCATAGTGGCCTTCCTTCATTTCAGGAAGACACACACACACACACACACACACACACGGACCACAAGTTCTTTCCATGTGGCCTTATTTGAACTTCTACCTGGACACTCGTGGCTTCTTGCCGAATCTACAGTTGATCCATCAGTGAATCTATCACCTGTCTGTGTTTCCATTAGACATTTACCACCTCTAGTCAGGTTCTTATTTCTCTATTTAATGTTTATGGAGATATGAGGCCTGACTAAAGGCTCCTCCACATTGACTACACTTATAAGGCTTCTCTCCAGTGTGAATGAATCCGTACATGGTTAGCAGACGATGAGTAATCACGAAGGGATTTCTCACATTCCTTGCATTCAAATGGTCTATCTCCACTGTGGCTTTTTATGTGTCTAATATGGACTGGAGTTGTTTCTAAAGGTTTTCCCACATTGCTTACATTCATAAACCCACTTTCCCCTGTGAATTTTTTTGTAAGCAGTGAGGGATAAAGCATAACTAAAGGCTTTGCCACAGCAATCCTTGAATTTATAATGCTTCACTCTAGTGTGACTTCTTATATGTTTCTACTTATTTGTCTGTCCCCCTCTGCCTCCCATTCCCAAACTTCTGGGACCATGTAGCAGGGCCTTCTCTACCTTGCTGATCAATGTTGCATTCTTAGAATCTAACAATAGACCAAGGTACCCTGGTGGGGCAGTGGTTGAGCACTTGATGAAGTGAACTGAAAGGTCAGTGATTTGAACACCCACCCCCAGCCCCATCCACAAAGGCTCTACTGGAGACAAGAGCTGCTGATGTGCTTCCCTAAAGATTATAGTCTATAAAACCCTACAGGGAACTTCTACCCTGTCCTGTGGGATTGGTTAGAGTAAAACACACACACACACACACACACACACACACACACACACACACACACCAAAAAACCCCACAGCAACAAGCAACCTACTAAGTATATCCTATTACAAATGACAGTAGGTGGCGCCCAGTACAAGGTGGGCGGCCAACAACTGGATAAACTATCAACAATAATATGGACCGAAAAGATCACGATGTGTTTTTATTTCTCACCAAATCAGACTCCCGAAAGTGATATTACTAACCAAGTGTCTTCTCCTTTATTAAGCCAGGTGGGGGTGGGGGGCATTTCACCATTTGCAGATCAGAAGGTGACTTAAGGACTGCTGTCTGTCTTCACCGTGAGATTACAGGCAATTTGAGGACAGAGACTATGTCCTGTGCTCCCGTGATTCCCTGTATCTAAGCTCGGTGACTGTACACAAAGTAGATACTCAACAAGTTTACTGACTATAGAGTGTTCATTCCTGAGTGGGAGAGTGTGCTCTTCCAATTAGCTGTTAAGCAATTGCTTTGGTGAAGAATAGAATGACCTATGAAATCACTCAAACTGTGTGGAACAAGTGACACTGGGTAAAAGGGTAACACAGGATTGCACATGGGCCACACAGGGGAACCTGTGAGAGCCAGCACTCAGCAGGTTTTCGGCATCTTGCAATACCAGTTCTCGACACCACTTTTCTAGCACTCTCTGTTAGGGAAACATATTTTGAGTTTTCCTTTTCTTTGACAAGTTTCTGCCTTAAACTGATTCTGGCTTTTGCAGGTTTTAGTACACATAATGGCATGAACCTAGAACCTATGCTTATGGACAAACCCGCATACACATCTGTTCCTCTGCTTAGCATCATTGCAGCCCTCACAACAAAGACCAAGGGGGGAGGGGCTCCTTGTTAAATATGAGAACCTTAAACTTTGAGGAAAGGGAGGGAGGGAATGGTATTAGGGAGATCAAGTGAATCCTGGATCACTAACCTAGTCATTCATTACAAACATTCTTCTCTCTGGGGCTCATTCTTCCATCACTATGCGGGGATTTATATCCATAGCCTCCATTAACATTAATGGAACACAATTTCACCAGAAGTCCACTAGAGAATCAGGGCTGCAGGAGAAAGAGCTTTCCCGTATTAAGTTTACAAAGAATTCCTCATGGACGTGCAAAGAGTGGGACCTCTGTTAACTATCTGGTGGGGGTGATCACGTTGGAACAGATGAGGCAGGGTGTCAGACTGATCCGGCCATTCTCACAGGGAGCCTGGTTCTCAAAGGTGATCCCTCGCTGTGGCACCTACCAGCACCCTCCACCCCCAACAAGAGACTCTCCTGTGAGGCCATTCCGCCATTCCAAAAGCAAGGAGGAGCTTAGGTTATTTGACACAGATTCCCCCCCCCCAAAAAAAATTAATACTAAGTGAGATTTTTTAAAAACTGAAATGTTCTAACAAAATCCACTCACACGTGTGGGGTTAGAGGGGTGGCAAAAAAAGGAATCTACATGCCAACACAAGGTCATTAATTTTTAATTAGGCTTCACCTAACAATGAAAAACTAAGTCTTCCTTCATCCATTTAACAAAATGCTCATTTAGAATACTCCGTGGCTTAGAAAGCTTCCGAACAGATGTCTAAAATGAGAATTTCAAGGCTCAGGAAAATATGAAACTCACTTTACTGTGTTCTCAAGCGATCTGATAAACAAACAGCCTCACCCACTGCAGTCATCACTGATAATTCATTTCTAGAGTCTGATGACTCCACAGCAATGCACTGTGCTGATGAAACATTTTTTATTTGGGTGGGATGCACACAGATACCCAGTTAACGAATGTCATTCCCACAAGATAACAGACCATAGAGAAGACTCATGCCAGGCAGAACTGCATCAAAGAGCTACTTTTCACCTACCAGAAGATGCCTTCACCAACAGTCTTTATCAAATTCACAGAACAGCCTTCCCATTAGGCAGAGCTCCAGAGTCAATTCTGTTTCTTCATTAATGTCATGCAAACTTTCGAATATTCATGCTTTCTGTATACTTACAGCTACCAAAAGCCCTTACTTTGCAATTATTTACAGCAACACTAGCAGTGGTAGGTAG
This sequence comes from Nesogale talazaci, assembly GCA_004026705.1. Lineage (NCBI taxonomy): Eukaryota > Metazoa > Chordata > Mammalia > Afrosoricida > Tenrecidae > Nesogale > Nesogale talazaci. Next base: position 73,666 of record PVJH01001609.1, on the reverse strand, counting down.
ATACTATAAAGTTATTTCACTAATTATCTCATGGTTTCACTTTCACTGCACATAGGACTTCCTCAAATCCACAAGGAGATTCTACTGAGAGCTAAAGGACTCCTCCTCTGGAGTCCCAAATGTGGGCCTTGTTTCTTCACCACTGAACTCAGTTATAGCTGAGCAGCCCTGCAGGGAGAAGACAGAGATGCAAGGAAGACTGGAACTCATCACTCCTTTTGGGAAGTAGGAAGGGAACTAACAGGGGACAATTTAGAAAACAAAGAGGCAAAAGCTATGAATCCCCTCTGATCACCCTTGGAAGTAAGGTGGACTTGGTTGCATGCTGACAGGCAAGAGGCCATCATTTTTTTAAAGACTCCAAAATGTCACATTTATCCCTCGTTGGGTTGAGGTGACAACCATATAAAATTTTCCAACTCTGTCTAATTGGACAACCTCTGAGGGCCTTGCTCTAATGTCATTTCCTTGACAAAAGGAAGGAAATTCTGTCCTCTCATTCTGTTCTCTCTGAGGCCATGTAGGCTTTAGTATTCTCTATATAGTACACCACTTACATGGTTTATCTGTCCCCCCACCTATGGAAAGGGGACTCATAGTGACCCCGGGTACAGCAGTGTTTCTTTCTGTTGTATCTAGGACCACTGTGAGTCGGAACTCACTTGACCGGAACTAAGAGCAACGTGGAAAAGAAAGATGGCTTCTCACTTTTCTTTATCATTCTTCTAAGACCTCATACTAGATGGTCTTATTTTCACTAAGTGGTTACTATATGGAGGAACCCTGGTGGTACAGTGGTTACATATTGAACTGCTAACCTCAAGATCAGCAGTTCAAACTCACCAGTTGCTACTTGGGAGAAAGATGAGGCTTTCAAGTCCAAGAGTTAAAACCTCAGAAATCCACAGGGGCAGTTCTACCCTGTGCTAGAGGGTCACTGTAAGCGATAGCCAATTCAATGGACATGAGTTTAGAGGGGCTGTCATTATTGTTACTGTATGTTAGCTAAACGTCTACAGTAAATGTCTAGGTATTCCTGAGTAGCACAAACAATTAAGCCCTTGTCTTCTAACCCAAGTGTTGAAAGTTCAACTCTACCCAGACCACCTCCAGGCATCCAAACAATCAGCACTGGAAACCCCATGGAACAAAAGCCTATTCTAGCACAAGTCACAATGATCTCCATAGGCACTGGTGTTATTTTTTTTTAAGTTCTATTAGCATAAAATTCACAAACTGTACAATTCAATAGCTCAATCATAGTCACTGGAATTTTTATGGAGTTTCTGTTTTTTATTTTTATCTATGGCAAGGCATTCCAGTCTTTTTGTTTATTTTTTTTTTGGGGGGGGGGCATTCCAGCTTTCTGTCTAGTTTTTTTTTTAGCTAATGTATCAGGCCAGGTTTTTTTTCTAATCTCTTGAAGGCCCTCATAAATTACATACTGTGAACAAGGTAAATATACAAAAGTGACAAGAAGAGTGATAAAAGTCACCATATACACCATGTCCAACCTTATCAAAGATAAGCCTTTAAAAGATAAGAAGAAATGTCCAGGATTTTCTCTCAAGTAACTATGTCTTGATCACAGCTTTCAATATGATCAAATATTGACAATGAAACAATCTGGCCATATTCAAAAGAAACAAAAATGTGCTTTCTTTTAAGTCATTTTTCTAAAAGTAGAAGGGTAAGTAATATCTAATTCACGTCTCTTATAAAAAGGAAAATAATGCTCCTCCATCTGCATAGAGATCCTTCAAAGTATTTACAGAATTAATCAATATATAAAAAGTAAAGAAAGTACTTTTTATTATAAAGTGTTTGTTTGATCTAAACATCCTTGGAAATAAAAAAGGTTTCTGTTTCTCAAATGCGTCTTTGCTGTTTCATATATAATCTGTCATTTCATTGGGGACATAGGAAATAATTACCCACTATGATTTCTCATTTTTTAACACAACCACAAGACCCACTGTTCTGCTGTTGCTGTCCCTACTTCTGTTCACTGCCATTTTCCCCTGTACTTCAGGAATCCTGATGGTGCCGTAAGCTAGACCTCGGCCTGCTCACCAGAGGATGATAATTCAAACCTCCAGCACGAGTTATGCCAAAGACAAGAATTTTCAGTCTTAATTTGTTAAGATCAAATCAAAGCCTCATGACTTAGCTCACCAAAATATTGCTGGAAGCATGTCATACCTCTGTTCACAACCCTCATGCTTTTACTTCGGCATACAATGCCTCCCTCATATGAACCCCACTCTAAACAAGTTTGGGGTTACCTGATCCAGGGCTGATCTCGAATATGCCTGCTGCTGCACTTCGCTCATCTCTTCTCCCTGGCACCCCAGGCCTTTTTCCTACTGATTCACTCCATCACCATCATCTAATTTCTGAACCTCCTTTCAATCCACATTTCAAACGCAGCTTTAGCCATGAAACCTCCTGGACTGTCTCAATTCATCATCATTTCTCTTCAGAATTTCTATAAAGTGTACAATTACTTGGTATCTCCATGTCCCCAAGAAGAATATACATTTCATGAAACCAGATTGCTTCATCCCCCACAGAACCTAGCATGGATGACAATCAACACATATTTTTAATTAGTTATAGCAAAAATAATGGTTTTTGTCTTACATTATAAGATCAAACAATCATTCTAATGGATGACTAAAAATTGAATTAGGCTACGCAGTCTATAGTACTGTAAGTAAACAACGCTCTCAAAAGACATGCCGTTTTAAAGTAAAATTCTAATTCCAATCTTGTTTCTGATTTTGTCATATCTAAGGGGCTAATAAAAGATAGGAAATACTATTATATATTAGGGAGGCTCACTTTGATTCTCTAGAATTATTATTATAAAAACTCACAATAGAAATTTCCTAAATTCTTTAGGTGGTACTTTGTTTCCAGATATGCAAATGTAAGCCTGGTGGCAGCAATGATTGTGTAATGTGAATGAATGCTATGTTAGACCTACAAAGAAGCACGCAGCAGAGTGCTGTAGGTTAGTGTGAAAACTCTGTTAATCCACTGTATGAAAACATGCCTCGAATCTTAAGTGGGTCTTAGAGAAGAAGATAGTTTTAGTCTATTAAAACTCCCCCTAGGAAGCTAACTGGATTTGGGTGGCCACTAAAAAGCAAGTTATATGACAAAAGATGTGAGATGTCACACATATAGAAAACCTTCCGCAAAACTACGTAATACCCATACAGCTTTAACCGACAACAACAAAAAGGCAAACACAAGACATTGAAAACATCTAGATGAGCTGAAAAAGACCATGAGGAGTCTTAAAAAATGGTAAGTGATCAAAAAAAATAGAGGAAATTAGCAAAGGGCTACACAGGCGCATGCGCACGTACACACACACACACACACACACACACACCTTCTTCATTATAACCTCTGTCCAGTCATTGTTTCTGATACTATACCTTGATTCTATTCTCGTTGTTACAACTTTTGGAATGATATCATAGTGTACCTGCTTTCATTTAAAAATCATTCTAAAACTGGAAGTTCCCAAAACAAGAGCAATATATTCTTTATAAAAAATAGCATTTATCTTTTTAAAATGGTACAGCTCAAATATACAGATTTTTAGACCATGATTTTATTTTCTAATCTTTCTATTTTGGACAAATAGGATTAGGCTTCTTAGACAATTCTTTGTTGTTTTGACTTCAACAATTTATGCAAATGAGATGTTAATTAGTGTAATTGTAACTTAAATTATGCTTGTGTAAACCTCTCCATTGGTAGAAAAGTGTGGGAATCGACACAACTGGTATTTAAAGTAGCTGTACTAACTCACTTCTGAAAGCCCAGCATAGCAAGATCACTTTCATGTCTTTACAATTTGTTTTTATGAGGTGATAACATTTTTACAAATACCATCATTTTTGGTTTTTTATATTGTAAGTGACAGTCTGACATTTTACAACTGGCTTATTGAAAACAAGAATTGAGCCCTCTAGCAGTAACGGACATTAACTGCTGAATAGAGATTCAGATGCTAATGAGGTGAGAGGGGCTCCAGAAAGTTTTGATAAATGCTACACACACTCTAACTAGCTGTGAATGTGGGTTGACAAAGAACATCTACACCAGGGTTCAATAAAATGTAACCCTTTAAATTAATCATACTGGCAGTATTTAATAGAATGCACAACAATCTCCTTTTCTGTTGGCTATAAAGCTGGAGAAATGCAAAGTCTTCACAAATGAATGTTCCCACATTTCCCACTCCACATTGCTACTTTCATTTGAACGTCTACAGCTGTTTCAAAAGTACTTACTGTAAATAGCAAAGTATAAGCAGATTTCTGAGTCTGACTCTTTGACAACATGGGGTGTAAATTTTGCTTTTTCCTTTTTTTTAAATGTCCCCCAAATTTAAACAAAACTTTTCTTTAAAAAATGAAGAAGAGCTGGGTGCCTTGTACAGAACCAAACACATAGTAGGTGCTCAATAAATAATGTTTTAGGGACGATCTGGCAACTAATTAAAGAAAAACTATCTGTTCACACAACCAGCAGGATGGGGGTGGGAGGGACCAGAAAAAATCCAGGAAGTAAAGCAAGTGTTGTGTCTTCAAATACAGAAACTTGAAAGTGGGCTTCCAGGAGGCTGTTGGGAAACTCAGAGCTTTTGTGAAAAATTCTTGTTATATCCAGGGAAGTAATCATATGTTATTAACCAAAGGCACAGTGAGCCTCATTCCCACAAATGTCTGAGAACCTCTGCTTTTTAATGCTCACATTCATCACGCGATCCTATCGATTGCAAACCGACAGATTTCAACAGACTGTGCAGTTCAAGAGATCACCTTTATATTTCTTAAGCAAAAGCAGGGCATTAGCATGTTGTTTCCTCATAGAGTGACAATCCCTAATATCCTCTTTGGGTTTTGCCAATTTTAATCTTGGCAGGAAGTAGAAATCTGTGCACTCAGCAACACTGCAAACTTGCTGGCTGTCAAATTCACGTGTCAGCCAATGCCTGAGTGGTATTCTTGTCATTTCTCTGTGGTAAGAAAACTTTATCAGCCTGACATAGAAAGCCTCTAAAAGCTGTGATTCATGCCAAAATAAAAACGACCCACTACCTAAATTTCATTTTAAAAAAACCTAACAATTATTACAACTTTACCTAATTATATTAAGGTTAGTCAAGAAGTATCACTAGTAAAACTCCAGTTAATCCCCGCACAGGTTTATTACAAACAAAATGTGTGTAAACCGGGGACTCTCAGAAATACACTTCTCTGAGTCTTATTAGAGTGCCTCCAAAAATATGTCCTCTCTAAACAGTGTCTTTCAAGGAGAGGAGTTGGGGCAAGTTCAGTTCAAAGGTCAGCTCAGAAGATTGTGGAGATGCTTTGCTAAGAATGAAAAGGGATAGTCTTGATAAACTTTCTCAAAGAACAATCTCAGCGTTTATTATGAAAAAGTCTTAAATCATAAGAAATTTCTATGAAAGTTTTTAAGTTTTAAGAAAATTTTCTCAAAGGCCAATCTCAGCATTTATTATGAAGAAGTCTTAAGTTTTAAGAAAATTCCATGGGATTTTTTTGCCAGCAAAACAATGCACCTGTTCATTCGTCAAGGGTAATAAGGACTGTCGTATAAGGATTGTGTTAGGTGCCCTTACTCTATCCCCCTGTAGCCCATATATGGCCTTTTTTTTTCAGATATGGACACTTTAGACTTAATTTTGTCTCTAAAAATCCAAGAGCAATGAAAAAAGAACACTCTTTTAGGCCCCTGAAGACACTAAAATTGCCATTTGGACATGCTGTAAACCAGGAATTCTTCAGGGAAGTGCTATATAAAGACACTGTGTTCAGAAGTACACAGACTGGGAAGGATAATGTGCCTGGAAACAATATCATCACACTTTGATATTTTCTATTAGTAAAGAACTCTATAGTCTTTCAGCAATATGTCTTGACTTGCCCTCATATATCACATTGTATTTACAGTTTCTTGGATACTTAAAAATAATCAAAAGAATAATTTTGACTCAAAGAGCTTTATATTAGAAAACACTTGAATTTTATAATGTATATATATATATATATACTTGTCTATATTTATAGATGAGCTACATCTGGGGAGAAGTTAAATAAATCAGTTGAAATACTGAGGCAAAATAGGAGCTGCAGTGTGCCTGTAAGATAAACATTAGACTGCTAACCACAGAGTTGGTGGTTTAAACTCTTTAGACAATCTGATGGGGAAAGATGTGGCTTTCTGTACCTGTAAAGATGTATAGTCTTATAAATTCTGCTGCGGGATTTGAACCACCAAGCCAGTCGGCCGCAGTCCCACACTCAACCACTATGCTACTGGGGCTCCGCTAGTCTTATAAATTCTAAGGAGTACTCTTAATGCGCTACAGAGTGAGTAAGAATTGGAATAGCTTCATTGACAGCATTAGTTCGTTAGTTATCTGATTGGCTGTTTAACAAAGTTTTGAACAATGCAGAAAGTATCAAAAGAAGATGTAAAGAATATACAAATCTGATCAGCTTAACCATTTCAAGAAGTAACAAGTGATCAAGAACCAATGATACAGAAGAAGCCCAAAGCCCAAACTACAGGAAAGATATTGGCACAAAGCAAGGCTCCAGGAAGTGGTGGAATACCAATTGCAATGTCTCAACAAATGGATGCAATGCCAGAAGCATTCATTTGACTATGCCGAGAAATTTGGAAGGCTCCCTGTTTCAAAGAAAGATGATCCAATAGAATTTGTAAACTATCAAACAATATCATTAATATCACTCACAGATAAAAATTGGCTGAAGATAATTAAAAGATGAATGCATCGGTATACCAACCGGAAACTGTGAGAAATACAAGTTGGATTCAGAAGAGGACAGGGAATAAGTACCACTGCTGATGTCAGGTGTATCCTGACTGAAAGCAGAGCTCACCATAAAGATGTTTCCCTGTGCTGTGAGGATCACAGCACATTATGGATAAAACTCTCAAGACTGAGAACTCCAGAAAACTTTGTGGTATTCAAGCAAAACCTTTTTTGGATCAGAAGGTAGTGATATGAATGGAAAAAGGAGACACTGCATGCTTTAAAATTAGGAAAGGTATGTACTATTCAATTTGTTGGCTGTGTAAATTACTCCAAGAAGCTAATTATATTAGGAAGTACACAGCATGAAGGTTAGAGGAAAGCTGACACATTTCTGCTTGTTGGAGTTACAGACATGCAGCTTCTAGTGTTGAAGATCTAAGACCACAGTCTCCAGTGTGGGTTACACTTCAATGTAAAGAAAACAAACAAACAAAAGATGTAAGAAAATAAACAGCCTTGGGCTGAGCCCCGGTGGCATAGTGGTTGAGTGCAGGGCTGCGGCCCAGATGGTTGGCGGTTCATATCCAGCAGCAGCTCTCCAGGAGCAACGCTGGGTCTCCTATTCCCACCAGGGGACAGTGATGACCACAAAACCAAACCAAAAAAATCATTAAAAAAATAGAAAAAAGAAAACAAACAACCTCACAATAGTTCGAGAACAGCATGATAAACCCAGAAAAGACTGACATTGTCAATGATTTTATTTGAATCCACAATCAACACCCATGGAAGTAACAGTCATGAAATTAAGCCAAGTGTTGGTTGCAATAAGCAAATCTACCCTGAAAAGCCTCTTTGAATTAAAAAAAAAAAAGATCAAAGATATCACTTTGAGAAGTAGTGTGCACCTGACTCTAGCCCTGGTCATTTTCAATCACCTACATTCAGGGGAAAACTAGACAATGAATTGAGAAGGCAGAGAAGAACTGGCACATTTCAATTATGGTGATGCCTAAAAAGAATGAATATATTATGAACTGCCAAAAGAATAAAGAGTCCATGGAAGAAGTATCACCAGAATGCTCCTTAGAAGCAAGAACGGCAAGACTCCACTCATCTCTCATACTTTAGATGGGTCACGAGAGGCCAGCCTCTGTTTGGTGAAGTGGGAGGTCAGTGACAAAGAAGCAGCTCCTCGATGAAATGGACGGAAACAGTGGCTGCAACAAAGGGCCCAAGTACTGGAAACACTGCAGAGATGGCATCAGACTGGAAGGGCTCCCTTCTATTGTACAAAGGAGTCGATATGGGTGGAACCAAATCAGCGGCACCTAACATGAGCACATGTATAGACACTTTTTTCAAGTACACTTGTCTGCAGATTTTGTGCATTTTTTTCACAAATAATTTTCTCCTAAATAGTTTCCTTGTGAACTGCACATTTCCAAGCCAACAAATAAATCAGTTCTCAATACACTACATTAAAAAAGGAAACTATTACCCTTCAGCAAGCACTGGTTACTCTTGACTTTTTAAGAGTAAAAACTCTCACTTGGGGGGGCGTGGGGGGTGGTGGGAATGAACCAGTAGAGAAATGTGTGCTACGGTTTAGAAATGCCATTTAGCCAAATTGCATACCTGTGCTGTGTCAGCGCCAGGCAGTCATCTCATTCCACTGGTCTAATGGATGGCAATTGAATTTAATTAGCAAAACTCCTTTGACTTAGTTTCATACTGTGCTGATTGTAATGGAATCTCTCTCTCTCTCTCTCTCTCTCTCTCTCTCTCTCTCTCTCTCTCTCCCTCTCTCTCTCTCTCTTTCCCCTTCATGTGCTCCCACACTCTCTCCCTCCCCCTCTTTTTCTCTCTTTCCAACACATTCCCATCTCCTCTCTTTTGCATTTAACTAAAGAACATCCGTAACTGCCATCCACTTTAAGAGTCTTAAAAGCTGTGCATTATACTTAAAGGATATAATACAGTCATCCCCTTCCCCATGACTTAAATTCAGTTACTGAATTATATAACATAAAATAATTAAAAAGATACTTTGATAGTAATACATAGTATAGATTCAATTACCACAATGTCTCCATTAAAGGCACTTTTATAGTATGAATAAAATGCAAATTCTCTTTATAGATCAATACCAGAACATAATTCTATTCTTCCTCCTAAAAAAAGGGAAATTAACCATTATAAATCATCTTCATATAAAAATAGTAAAGAGGTCTTCCTTAGAAAGTGTTCCGTTAACATCACTCTCTTAAAAATCTTACTTTCTCTACTACATTCATTTTAAAATTATATATCTAAATTCCAGCACTATTTGATGAAAACAATAAAAACTTGTTTACTACTCTCTTATATACATATATATTTAAAATGCTTGACACTATATCCAATGAGACATTTCAACTAATTAGTCTTTTCTAAATAAAGCAAGAACATTACCCCCTCCCCCCAAAAAATGTGCCTAGGGGAATTAGAGTAAATACTACTGCTCCACCTAACTTGCCTGACTACACACTGAGACAAGTCCTCATGATTGATTATTGTGGTAGCTCCGAATCCTTCACTTTGAACTCTAACCTTTTTTGCAAATGGTGACAGAATCTACCATTTGCCATCTGTAGAGATGGAGGAAGAAACATGGTTTTATGTACATTAATCAACCAATTAAGAAGAGACTTAAACAAAACACTAAAGCATTATAAACCCCTTTCTACTTTTAATAGTTGTCTTCCTGCCGCATGATTAGGAGTACTCTGTTCAAATTTCAGCAAAAAAAAAAAAAAAAAAAAAGAATTACATGTGCAAAGGGGAAAAAAGTAAATCCAAAAAAATCAGACCTTTTAAATGGTGAAGAATAATACTTACATATTCTACAATTCAAATGTGAACCTCAGATACTGATCTGCTTACCACTGTTACCAAAGAATCTCAAATCAATACAAAATAAGGTACTTCTTTACCAAGATACCTAAAATAAATAACAATCCAAAAAAATAAACACCTCTTTTGGGGTTGAAATTTTAGATAACTATAGTCTTAGGGCTGAGCCCCGGTGGCGTAGTGGTTGAGTGTAGGACTGCGGCCCACGGGCTTGGCAATTCAAATCCAGCAGCAGCTCTCCAGGAGCAAGACTGGGTAGCTCCCACAACCACCAGAGGGCAGTGATGCCCCCCCAAAAAAAACTATAGTCTTAAAGGAGGAATCCTGCTATCATAGTGCATTACAAGTTAGACCACCAACCACAAATTCAGCAATTCAAACCCACTGCCTCTCTGTAGGAGAAAGAGGAGGCTCTGCATACCCCAAAAGTTACAGGCACAGAGACCGATGGGGGCAGTTCTACACTGCCTTATAGGGTCACTGTGAATTGGAATCAACTCCATAGCAGTGAGTGTGGTTTGGGGTATAGTCCGTAAAAGCATCACTCACACAATAATTGATGAATACTACAGCACCTATTATGATAAAATTTATCAGGAAAATTTGAGGTTGTAATTATTAGTAACATAGACCAAACCTAGTAAGAAAATGGGATAATTAGCCCAAATTGGGAAAGTCTTCCCTTTCCCTGCATAAAATTATTAGCGACTATAATATTCAAATATAGTAAGATATTGGCTCAGTTCCATTTATGAGTAAAAAATAAATAAGAATTCACAGGAAAAAAAACAAGGATGACAAGGAACAGTTTAATTCAGCACAATGAGAAAAGCAAGGATAATAAAACCATGAGAATTTGAATAGTAGACAGAAAATTATCATTGTATTTCATATGACTATCTACACAGTAAATGTGAACGAATTTACATGCAAATTATTGGCTGTACATGACAATATCAGATCACCATATAAACATTAACTACATTTCTGTATTATAAATACAAGAAGACTTCAAAGAATTCAAGATGAATTCCATTATCTTATTCCATTTTTCCCACGTGTTTGAGTCCCCTTCATATGCAGTTAGAAAATGCATTTAAAAAAACACATCTCACTTAAGCAGCTTCACAGAAATTGTTTAGGATCTGAATACAAAAATAATTCAATTTATTGAAAGGTATTTTTTAATGGATACATACCATGTTCATGGATAGTAAGATAAACTTGATAGTGAGTAACTGTCAAAATTATCTATCTAGGCATTACATTTCCAAACAAAATCCTAACAAGATTTTCATGAATTTTAACAGGTTGATTTTAAATATATACATATATATTCCTTATATATATGGAATAGGCAAACCAAGAATAATTCAAAACATGAGAGATTGGTTAATTTTGACTTATCAGATAACAAAACTCACTCTAAAGCCTTAGCAACTAAAATAATAATGTATTGTACAGGACTGACAACTTGACCAGAACAAATAATCCAGACAACAGACCCACACAAAGAGACAAGCCCGATTAAGTGGCACTGAAGACCTTTTGGAGGAAAGAGAACATATTTTGCAAGCAATGGAACGACACTTGTTCATATAGGGGTCTGGAATTGGATCTCTCCCTGTTATCATGTATGTAAAAAATCCAAATGGACTAGAAACTGAAATATGACACTTGAAAGACAGGTTAGGTAGCTTAAATAGAAAGGAAAGAGAACTTTCCCATGAACACTTTGAAGCCCCCCAAACAAAAACTAGAATGTATATCTAAAGTTGACGGGAAAAGGTCATCTTTAACAAGACACAGAAACACTGGATATAAAACAGAAAGTTGATAGATTTTATTACACACCACTCCTCACTTACAGGCATGGTTAGGGCCAAAGACTAGGATGGACAAGATTTTTTTTAACTGTGTCAGATTATCTGATTTTTTTTTATTATTAATTTAGAAAATATGGTGAAAGCATTAGTAACAGCCAGGATTTGCAGGTGTGCTCATTTCTATGACAAGTCCAATAATGGATTATTTCTCTTTGGAGGAAGCTTGGAAGAGACAAAGCTGGATGAAGCTGGGCTGTGTGGCTGGAGGGTGCAGAGCTTAAGCATTTCACCTTCTTCCTGAGCTGAGGCACAGCAGCTCAGAGCTTCACTTGTGAGCTGCCTCCAGGAGGTCTGCTTCCATCTCTGCAAGCCCTGCATTCAGATCCCAGAACCTGCATTACCCTCCAGGCCTGGCAAATCACTGAGGCTCAGGGCTTCCCTTGGTAGCCTGCCTGTACATGCATCCCCAATGAGACAGAGGCACCAGGCCCAGTTGGGCTCACTTGGGGAGGTCATTAAACATGCACACATTTCTTCAACGCAAGTCCCTTTCTTTCCTCCCCTCCTTCCCCACAGGGCCTCAGGCTGCAAAGATCTGGAGCCCTAGAGCAGAGGTCTGCTGGCTTGAGCTGGCTGGCTGGCGGGCAGGCTGGCAGGAGGAGAATAAGGTGGGGAGCAGCAGAGCCCAGTTTCCAGGAGGCCAGCACAAGTTCTCCTTGAGAGGAACACTCTGAAGCTTTGCCACCATGTCCACGGCCTCATTGTTGCACTAATTATCCAGATAGAATTTTTTACTGATTTCATAAATATGAGTTGTTGGATAACAAGATAGTGAAGGGAAGGTGTATTAAGATGAAGGAATTTTGTTCAATAAAAGATACTATAAAGAAGGTAAGGTGAGCCACAGACTACAAAAAGATGTAAACACAAAATGGGCACAGAATTACAATCCAGGAATTATAAAGAGCTCTTCAAAGAAAAAGGAAATGATAAGCAACAAAATGTGAGGGGGAGGGGCAGAGTAAAAGACATAAACATTTATTTCACAGAAAAGGAACGTGATAACTGAAAATTTTATGAAAGAATAATTTCATTAATAATCAAATCAAGTGATGCCCCCCCCAAAATAACAATCAAACCAAAAATGCAAATTATGGAATACCACAATGGAAGACCACTTTAAAATCACTAGACTGACAAAAAGAAATGAGCCCTGGTGGCACTACAGGTTAGGCAGTGAACTGCTAACTGCTGCAAGGTTATCGGTTCAAAGCCACCAGCTGCTCCATGGGAGAAAAATTAGATTGTCTGCTCCTATGAAGATATAGCATCTTGGAAACCCTGTAAGTCAAAAATCAACTTGATAGCAGTGGGTTTTACAAGACTGAAAAAGAATAAAACTTGGCTGAGGCCCGGTGTGGCCCATGGGCTTGGTGATTCAAATCCAGCGGCGGCTCTCAGGAGAAGTGCTGGGTAGTTCCCACAATCACCAGAGGGCAGTGATGCCGCCCCCCCCCCAAAAAAAAGAATAAAACTTCTGTCCATGGCAAGTGATGTGGAGATTGGCATTAAAACAGTCGTTAGTACATTGTTACTTCTACTATAAAGGCTTCCAACACTTTCATGGCAAACTATGGATACATTGTGGAGGATGGAAAAACTAAACATTTATAATTGTGTGCATGGAGAATGTACACACAGACCAAGAGGTAGTCCCTTTGAACAGAACAAGGGAGAGAATGGTTTCAGATCAGGATATGTACATCAACATTAGCTAGCCTGGAGGGGAAAGGAGATACTAGAACTGATTGCGATGGTGTATATACAACTTTTTAAAAATGAATTAACTATGGGAATGTATGATATTGAATGTCGTATCAAGAACATACTTTTAAAAAAAGAAGAAGAAACTAAAGTTGACCCCTGGTTACCATTGGTTAAGGAGCAAGATTTGGGGGCTGATCCCCGATGGCGTAAATGGTGGAGTGCAGGACTGTGGCCCCGGGCTTGGCAGTTCAAATCCAGCGGCGGCTCTCAGGAGCAGCACTGGGTAGTGCCCATGACCACCAGAGGCAGTGATGCCCCCCCACAAAAAAAAGGGAGGAAGATTTTATGCTTAGGGGGTTTCGTTTATGTTAATGGTGGTGGAATAAATTGGGAAAGGCTATCAACAGGAAGAGTATAATCTGTGGCACTGAATTATACATGTAGAAGTTGTCAAAATGTAAAGTGTTTTATTGTGTACGTCTTTGTCACAATTTTTTTTATTACACGAATAAACGAGTACAAGAAGAAAATGTTCTAATATGAATTGTGGTAATGAATTCATAACTCTTCTTGATCTGACTGAACTATTGAATTGAACGATATGTGGAAGAAGGGCCAATAAAACTGCTTTTTAAAAAGATGATCTCCCCTTCCACCACACTCATTCACTCCATATACTGAGCAAATAACCAAGAAGCTGGACTATATGAAGAATGTGGCAGCAAGACTTGAGAAAGGCTCATTAGCAACCTGAAATATGCAGCTGACATAACCTGGCTTGCTGAAAGCTAAGACAATTTGTTGAAGAACTTAACTAATAAAGATCTGCGACTACAGTGTTAACACGGAGAACACCTCAACGGAAACCATGCAAACATCCTCACTCAATATCCTCAATAAGTAGCATCATGATAAAGCCCGCAAAGCCTGAAGTTGTCACGGATTTCATTTTACTTGGATCCACAATCAACAACCACAGCATCAAACGCCACACTGCAGTGGACAAATCGGTTGCCCAAGACCTCTTTCAAAGTTTTACAAAGTAAAGATGTGACCTCAAGGACCAAGGTGTGCCTGATCCAAGCCAGTCAGACTTCCAGTCTTCTCATATGTATGTGAAAGATGGGCAGTGATGAAGGAAGACATGAGGTCATCTTCTCCCAGATAGAAAAAGATAATCATTGAATTGTATAATAATTGAATGAGTTAGAATTTCACTGACAAGCATTAGAGAGGATGATATAAAGTTATTCTCCACCCGTTGTCATTTCTCTACTCTATGTCCATCAAAACATGAACCATTCTGAGCCATGTTTAAGTGGCCAGGTTAAACCCAAAAAGACCAATGCTTCAAGAAATCCATAAACTGCCTGCTGATAGATGAATTCATTGATTATGTCTTAAATACAGAAAATTAGAAATGTTACCCAAAGTGATATGAACCACTAAAAATATAGCTTGTTTAGACATTATTAATAGTCTAAGTAATAAAAAAATAAATTTAATTAGACAAAGTAATAAGAAATAAACCTAATTCAGGCTACTATATACCTAATCTTTTAAGTCTCACCTTAACAAAAAGAAATGAGATATTAAAGGCTTACTAGTTTAACATCACTGAAGTACAGTATTTCAGTGACTATGAAAATCTACAATATCTAAATTTACATTTCGGCTTCTCAAGTCTTATGACCAAATAAACAAATGCCATACTTTGACCCTGGCCTGGACCTTACCTTTCAGAAAGGTATGATGAATTGCAAGAAGATACACTAAAAATATATACTAAAAAATTTAAGTCTCTTTTAATTAAATAGTTACAACAGTAAGTTGTCCCATTCTGAGATACACACTGGGAAAAATTTAATTCCAGTACCCTTTTGCAAAGTGCAGGCTGATACACCGTCTTTTCCATAGCTTTGAGATTCAATTAGAATGTAGGGTTTTTGTTTTGTTTTTTAAATCCAGTTATTTCTTACCTACCTCAACCCTCACAGCACTGTTTCTGGTGATTGCTAACCTCAGAGTAAAGGCAGCATTCAGCCACTGTTGGCATTCACAAAAGACTTTTCTCGATCTTTACATGATTTTATAAGTTCCTCTTTCTTATTTTCAAATGGTTTTAGTTATATAAAAAGAAATGTATAGTCTGTCAAAAATCCTTCCATTATCCTTTGCTGTGTGACCAGTAGGCACTTTCAGATATGAAAATGGGCCAGACGGAAACACTTTATGGGAATGACTGCAGTGGAGTGGGTTTGATAATGAACATGCCTAGAGAAATAAAATCATGAATGCTGTATGTGTTGGGAGCGGGGAGGTGGGGAGAAAGTCTTATCTTCAGTTGGGTTCTGTTTCCCTTAGAGAGGCTTACGTTACCTACAATCAATAGGTCTCCAATTAAGCAAAGAAGATTTACATATGCTGGTGCATTTTGGAGCTAATGAAATGGGTCTCACCATTTTAGAGAGGGTCATATTGGAGAGGAAGGGGAACTTGTGAGTTCATCACACATAAATGGGCCCAACACATTAATCCTCATCTCCAACTCTTCTACTACTTCTCCTGCTGCCTCTGGCCTCTCCTACTTAGGATAAGCAACCATGTCCGAATGCACCCAGTTACGTGGAGATACACAAGCAATTGTACAAATGCTCACTAGAGATAAGGACATGATTGACAGACCTTTTCCCTACAGAGCAAGACACTGTGTGATTCAAAGCCAACACAAAACATGAGTGTCCACCCCAAAAGCTCCATTTTTAAACAAGATTGTGTGCCTTACGTATACCGATTGTGCTAAATTCAAACAGCGAGAAACCAAAATCCTTTATTTCCCTATCTAGCAGGACACCAAGTACAAAGTCATACCAACCCACTGCCATTGAGGCAACTGGGACTCATAATGATCCTACATAGGGTTTCTGGGGCTGTAAATCATTACGTAGTTCACAGTCTCGTCCTTCTCCCAGGAAGCAGCAGCAGCATTCAAAGTGCTGTTGGTAGCATAGGATAAATGACTGTTGGTACAACGCTGGTACGAAGGTCATTATTTCACATAGAAGCTGGAGCAATGGCTACATTACTCCACCTAAAACTGTTTCAATGTACACAGACATAAAGTAAGGATCTTCGAAAAAACAAACAACATAAAGAGTTCTCTATAAAGGCAACTATCACCAACCCCTTATTGTTGGAACTGAAATGATGCACATGCCAGTCTGTCCTTTGGCTTAATACAAGAGATGCTGATGTGGAGAAGAAAAAAAATAGATCAGTTAACATGATAGGATGAAAAAGGAAAGAAAAAAAGTAGACTTTAATTATGTCCCGAGGTGAACATTCAAAAATTACTCTTCCTGATACTTAGGTCACTAAGACCAAAAGTGTCTCATGTGTTCTGTTTTATTCAACAAGGTTCTCCAGCTAGTCACCAGCTCAACAGAGACACTGAGTATACAGCTGTGGGAAACACGAATGCACAGGACCGCATTCCTGCTCACGGAGGCATCATAGCCCAATTTGGAAGAGGGCAGCCAAACAGATGATTCAATTACTGATCAATTAGCACTGACGTTTTGCTAACAGGGTCCAATGAGGGCAGAGGAGTGTGGGGTGAAAAGCTTTCACTGAGGAAATGGCTCAACGGCTGAATCTTAAAATCTAACTGATCAGCCAAGTAAAGGCAGGCGACGACAATGAAGGCAGAAAGGACAGCACGAGAACAAAAAGCACGTGCTGTGCGGTGCTGTCGAGTCCATCGAGACTTGAAGCCCACTCACAGAGACCCCCAGGCCAGGACCAGACTGTCCCCAGAGGGATTTCTAGGCTGCGATCTTGTGGAAGCAGGCCACCAAGTATTTCTCCCATGGAGAGCCAGAGAGTTCAAACCATCAGCCTTTGGCTAACAGCTGAGTGCTTGCCCACGTGCATCTGCAGGACTCCATATGCTGATACAATAGCAAAAATCTGGACAAAGATTTATGTGACACAGAGAATAAAGAGAGAGTCACTGAGTATCTGAGAACTGAAAATTGGATTTCTCTCTGCACGTATATGCTCTCAAGTGTCTACTAGTCAACTCAACTTGGAGAAGAAACATATCCATTTAATCAATCCCTATTTGTCTGGAAGCACCTTACCATTGTGTGAAATTTAGTTCAATTCTCTTGACATCATAAGAATATCTAGCAGTAGATAGGCTTAATGGGGCCTTGTCAAAAGTTACAAGCCATTCCATTAACAGTTATTTCCTTAAAAATCCTGAAACTTTTCCTCAGACCTCAGTTCCTACCCCCGGAAAAGTTCAAGACAGCAAAGATCCAGGGCTGTCGCAGTCAAGGTTTTTTGACAAATCACCCTGGTGGGAATATGCAAGTGGGAATTAATTCCAAATTTAAAGACAAGCAATCCTTTATCCAGATGTTGGTCAAAGAGAGAATGAGAATATCCTGAAAAAAATTTTAAGAGGGAAAGTGTTTAAGTAGCACTATTTATTGTGCATTCACAATTCTCACGTGAAAACATATACTATTTAAAAGCAGTATTGCATTATTGATGGCAACTTATCATGAAAGTATTTCATTTTATTCATAAAATGACATCGGAGATTAAAGAGAGCAGGCTAATAGCACTGCAGAACTGTCACTCAAGATGCTAAGAAAATAATGTGGGAAAGTGGATCTAAAGATAACTAGCAAACAGAGCAAATTCCAAACTTTTTAAACTTTTATTATGTGAAAATTGAAAATAAGCCACTCTTGAAATGAAATGAAACACTAGGTACTCACTGAGAGTATCAGGTAAATTTGTTCTTTGTATACAGGCTGCAGATTTAATAAGAAGATGACTCTGTTCTCACTTTCCCTAGAAGAGCTGAGCTGCTAACAGCCCAGGAACTATCAAGTGTACTTCCCTTCTCTTGCAGACTAGAAGACAAAAAAAATCCTGTCTTGAGTTTCATGATGTCCCACATGCTACTGTGACTAATCCCCAGCCATTTTTATTTACAATGTTGAGAAGGAGTTTCTATGACAATCTCATGGCAGACTCAATGTCCCACATGCATTTTCTGCTTTTTGAAAATGCTTTCAGAACAAATCATTTGTTTGGTGCCCTGTATACACATATGAAGGGCAGCGAGATGCAGATTCACCCTTAGAGTAAACAACAAGCAGATACACACAGAACCCTGGAAATGCCCACGCACACTGAGATGTGTGGCACTTGCAGTGGGCCTGCAGGGCTCGTCTCTTTCCCAGCACCAGCTGAACACACTCTCCCCAAAGACCCTCACAGCTGTCCTCTGACCACACTAAGGTGCACCCTCACACCAAAACAACCTCGGACGGGTGTCCTGTCTGAAAGCACATGTCTGTTTTCTTCCAACGAGGGAGAGACAGACAAAGCGGCTTGAGGCCTTGGGCACCTTCACGCCCCTTTCAGTGTCAGTCTCAGGAAGGCTAACTTACCTGCCCGAGGGAGCAACATTGGGAATCTATGTGGCAACCATGCGAGGATTTGGTGTATTTTAGGGCCTATTATCAGCTGCCAGATGAATTCCACACGGCTTGTTCTACAAGCAAGGCCTTTCCTTCCTTTCCGTACCGCTCTCCCCACCCTTCATTTTCCCATTGTTTACTTTTCCTATCACTCTGCTAGTTTCAAATAACAGCATGATGAGGAGACAAAAAGAAACAACACTTTTCTGTGCACCACCAGTTTTGTTTTATGTTTTGGCAAAAGCTTACTACAGCAAACAGTTACATAATAAAAGAAGACCTGCCCCCTATTCTACGTCATCTTGGATTTTCTTTGCAACAACATTGGGGTTTTTCTGTCAAAGAAAGCTCAAAATTTAAAACTTACTGGAAATCAAATGAAATGAAAGAATGTATATATACCAATTGTGTGGTTAAAAAAAGAAGGCAGGCCAAGCAATTGGTTGTGTAAATGTTTGAAACATCATGTGGGATATTAATGGGAAGGACTCTGCTTTTAAAACTAACCACAGCTTTTAAATCTTGACTTCTGAGGAAATCACAGAGAGCACGGCCGGCCTCCACCCATCTCATGGTATTGTCTTCATTTCTGCAGCTTTGCATTAAAGCTCAGAGCCTCTTACAGAGTCAACCCTCAGAGCATGTCTGCTGACCAGAACGATGGGTGTCATCGAGAATTCGTGTATAAAGGCATACAGAATAAATAAGTCTTCTATGCCAATGCCAGTCAAAGAGCATCCACCTTGATGCAAATGATAACAAAAGGTCACAACTGTTGTCCAATGCCCACAAGAATCTTTCAGCTCCATAGCTCCTGGGATGCATGGATTCGGGTTCCTTGCTTGTAAAATGAAGGTTTGGGCTTCTAAGGTTCCTTCAAGATATGAATCTCTAAACCTAATATAAAAAGAAAGAAAAAAACTCTAGTTTCTCACAACTTTTTAAACTTCAGAGAAAACAATGGCTTTTTCAGCATACTTATCTATTCAGAGGACACTTTTCAGCCCATCCATAAATTCCAAAGCAGAGTTCAGGAGGTCTGATATACTGAGGAGCATGTTAGAGAGAAAATAAATCGCCTCCAAAAGCATCGACCTAGTTATAAATCCATATGAACCATGTATCCTTGAATAAGGCCCCCAGCCGCTATTTAACCCTGTTTCTGCAACCTGTGTCAAGGCAATCGTAAACATTTGTGTCTGAAACATAAGATTTACATGAAGAGTGCGTGAAATCGGGTCTAAGAAAAGACGAACCCAACTCTTGTCCAGGTTCACTGCACAAGCCTGGGACTGCATGGGTTTGGCTTCGTCCCCCTCACACTAGACTAACATTCTCTGTGATGCGGTTTCCAGGGTAACAAGAGTCACTCGCAACAAAAGTAATCTACAATCTCCACTCCTTCAATTGCCCAACATGACAAAATTTATAAAACGACAGCTGGATAGCATGGGCAAACGATGGGGTTTTCTACTCCCGTAAAAGAGTTACAGTCTCAGGGCTGAACCCCAGTGGTGCAGTGGTTGTGTGTGGGACTGCAGCCCACTAGCTTGGCAGTTCAAATCCAGCAGCAGCTCTCCAGGAGCAAGGCTGGGCCTCGCCTCCCACCAGAGAGCAGTGATGCCCAGAAAAGAAAAAGAGAAAGAAAATACCAATAAGTATTTATGGGCTGAGCCCCGGTGGCATAAGTGGTTGAGTGTGGGATGGAGGCCCGCGGGCTTGGCAGTTCAAATCCAGCAACAACTCTCAGGAGCAGCACTGGGTAGCGCCCACGACCACCAGAGGCAGTGATGCGCCACCCCACCCCCCCCCCGAAAAAAAAAAAGCTATAAAGAGTTACAGCCTCAAACTCACAGGGGCAGGTCTATTCTGTCCTGTACGATACCTATGAGCTCGATGGCAGTGAGAGAAGTCCAAGAAGAGTGTCACTCCAAAGAAATGGCACCCCAAAACACAAACTCTCTCAATTGCTCAATTGTTCCAAGGGTTTAAAACCAACCTTCTTGGGTCTGAGCCCCTGTGGCCTAAGTGGTTGAGTGCAGGGCTGCGGCCCGCAGGCTTGGCAGTTCAAATCCAGAGGCGGCTCTCAGGAGCAGCGCTGGGTAGCGCCCACGACCACCCACGACCACCAGAGGCAGTGATACCCCCCAAAAAAGAGCAAAAAAATCAATCATCTTACAGCTGGGCAGAATATCCTTCAAATCTCCTTCAAATCACATCGATGATGCTTCTGGCTGCAATCTGCAAGGTCAGCAGGTTGAAACCACAGTGAGGGAACGAAGGGGCTTCCTACTCCAGTGAAGAGTTAGTCTTGGAAGTTCACAGGGGGGGTTCTACCCTGTTCTAGTGAAGCTACCTCGGAGTTAGTCTTGCTTGATAATAATAAAATAATAATTAACAGTAATAATAAAAAAAACCAGCACACATGAGTGATTTTATAAAGTGCTTAATAAGACGGAAATGTGAAGGGCTGTTTAGGGGAGTTTTCCCCTTTTCCAAAATGGGGGAAGCATTTTATTGGCACATAATCCACATATCAGCTAATTCAATAGTTCAATCATAATGAGGGGGGGCTATTTTTTATGAAGAACCTCAAAAGCTTCACCTTCAACAGCTTATTTTAAACCAGAGAGACACTTGAATGGTAAATAAGCTCTTCTCCCTGGAGAAGAGCCCCAGACCCCATTTGTTTGGTTATTGCCGACTCCTCAGGCCCAGCCACAGACCAGAGTGGACCTGGGACCTGAGTTTCTGAGACTTTGAATCTATGAGTGTCTGCTTTCTCTTTCTCCCACAGTGGCTGCTGGATTTGAACTCTCGACCTTACAGTTAACAGGTAAACAGTAAAACCCCCAGGGCTCTGGTCTGAGAAAGGGGGTGTGAAAAAGAAGGTCAATATCTCAGATTCCACAAATAACACTGTAACCACAAAGGAATGCTTTGTCACAAAGCAAGAGAATTCCGTGAATTATCCGAGCTGCTCTATCTTCGGCTTTAAACAAGGTGGTTTTTAATAAGGGGCCAAATAAGTGAATCTGTAGTTTGCACTTAAGCTTCGCTCCAGAAATTCTGCTGCCTCACGGCCTGGCTTCACTTATTCAGCACCCCCTCGCATGAACTCCCAAGTCTCAAATATAAATCAAATACAGAGCTATGAATAATCAGTCTTTATATAGCAAAACTGAAAATGTCTCTTTGAAGAATTACAAAGCTTTCTGTCTGAAACCTCTGACCTTTATAGAGAAACCAGAGTTGCTGTAGCTTTAAAATGTAGGTGGTAGAAGTACAAAGGAATACATTTATCCATCTTGCATGTTTGTCATCTTTTCTAAGACTATGGGCAAATATCTCTAGAACAATTAGTTCTTCAGCCCTAATATTTAAGGTGCCAATATCCTCATTCCCCACGCCCCTAAAAATTATATGTTTATCCTAGGTCCAATCAGATGTCACTTCTCTTCCTTTCTATTCTACTTCATTTTGCTGAAACTCTAAAATACACTGAATTCTAAAATTTTTTTAAAAAAACATTGAACTTTTATGGTTCAAATCTAGCAGCAGCTCTCCAGGAGCAACACTAGGCTCCTGCTCCTACCAGGGCAGTGATGCGAAGAGAGAGGGGAAAAAAAAAAAAACTTTTATCCATGCAGTGAGTGAGCTGGAAAATTAGTCAAAATCCACTTACATTCTTTTAAACCAGCAACTCTTGGTTGACAAGGCTAAGAAGATAATCAAAAGTAGTTTCAAAGAAAAGGGAAAAAACCCATAATAAAAACCCTTACCACACAGGAAGAGGCCATACAATAAAAGTATTGCAATGACTATCTTTTCCTGAGAGAACATACAATAGTTATGCTGTTGAACAGCATCAAGTTACAAAGACTTCATTCTCAGAAGTTACTTGAAACTACTCTCTAACAGAGAACCTCTACCATTTAAAAGAAGTAGGAGGGGCTGGGAAGGAGGAGGCAGGGTGTGTACGTAAATCAATCAATCTGAAACTCTGGCAACTCAGCCATCTTTATGGGTTATCTAGTAAAGGAATAAAAATGCAACCTTCTCATTGTCATGAGTCAACTCCAACTCATAGCCACACTGTGAGACCTAGAAGTTTGTATGTCTTTACGAGAAGCCATGGTGGCGTAGTGGCTATGCAAGGTCAGCAATTCAAAACCGCCAGCTGCTCCTCGGGAGAAAGGTGGGGCTTTGCACTCCTATAAAGAGTTACAGTCTCAGAAACTCACAGGGCACTTCTACTCTGCCCTATATGATGCCCTAAGTCGGAATTAACTCAATGGCAGTGACTGGGGCGGTGGGGGACGGCGCGGGGGGGTGGGGGGGGAGCCTTTACAGAAGCAGACTGCTACATCCTTTCCCCACATCTCATCTGAACCAGAGACTCCGTCCCAACCTCCCAGGCAAGGCACAACCCGACCACTGTGCCACTCAGATGCCTTCATCATGCTTTTAAAAAAACACAGGTCCACATGATTTTTTGATTAATCAACTACAGTACGCTAAATATTTCATACTCGTTATGAATTGATTTCCGCATTAAAGACATTGTTTTCATTGCCAATCGGCTATTATATCTGAACCCATATGATTCTGTTTAATAGTATGCTACTGTAATATACAATATTTTAATTACTCATTTTACAGTAAGCTCTTTGAGCATCTCCATCCCTCATTCATTTGGAATGTTAAAAAATGCCAAAAGAAATGTTTGATGTCATCTCGAAACTGAAATCCATCTGTCTATGGCCTTTCACTGACTCTTACTCCTTCTGCAGCCAACATTTCTGCAGACGCTGATGAGAATTTGTCAACCTAAGGCCTTATAATGTCAGTTCCATGGAAAGGTAATGGAACCATCGAAAGTGACAAAAATGGGATCCTGTATGGGACGAAAAGAGCACCCTGGTGGCACAGGGGTTAAGTGCTCAGTTCAAACCTAGCAGCCACTTCAGGGGAGAAAGACTTGGCAGCCCCCTTCCGTGGTGGCAAGCTGGGGCATCCTGCAGCACGACCCTGTCCTGCGGGTCAGTGAGTTGGGACAGACTCCAGACCAATGAGATTGGTTTTTTTTCAAACACTTGTCTGTTTTTTTAAATTAGGAATAGTATATATATACTCTATGTAGGAGTCAAATAACTAATCTCCTTAAGATTAAAATACACAGAATTGCAAGTGCTTCTGATCACGGCAGAGAAAGAGGTAGCCACATATCAACACAGAAGAGGTAAAGTTGCATTTCTGTTCCCAACACCTCTCCAAGTTTGAAAATGATATGAAAAGTTGATATTTTAGAACCACCATGTTCCTATTATTCATGACAAAATACCTTCCTTTGCAAAAAAAAAAAAAATCATCACTCAGCTCAAACTACGTAAGTGACCGTGTATCCAGCCTGCCCGACAGTGGGAACATGTCCCACAACCCAATCCGGGGCTGGCAAGATTACAAAGGGAAATAAAATTACCCAAACCATAGCAACGGACACAGTAGCCTGACAGTGTTGGATACAGAGAGAAAAACAGGCAGACACTGTTTTAAATAGGATTCGTGTAAAATATATATTTATTGCCATTTCTAGCACATTTCACTGCTTGCATGTCCCTCCCCCCAAAAAAGCCATTAAAAGGTATATGAATATGTATGCTGTACAAATAGCATGTCAGGAAACTCACAAGGTTCTTGAGAGCAGCGGAAAGAGAACAGGTGGAAGAGAGGTGACGCTTTGGGCTGCCACGGCATGGTCCGCAGTTAGAAGCCAGCAGGCTCATAGACAGCTACAGTCTCGGAAGCCCACAGGGGCTCACTCTGAGGCAGCACTGACTTGATGGTGTTGGGCTTGGTTTGGTAACCCCTGAGTATCATAAAGCGGACAGCACGAGGGTGTGAGGAGGGAGAAGCAGGTGGGGCCCAGGGCATTTTCAGTTCTTGTATTTTTTTTATTGGATTGTATTTGTCAAAGCCCATGGGATGGCACACCAAAAAGAGCTAGCCTTAATGTAAACTATGGCCTCAAATTAATTATATTGTATCAATATTGGCTCATCACTTACAACCAATACTACTGTGCTAACAACAGTAGAAACTGTGTGGGAGGGTATTATGGAAATTCTGTATTTTCTGTACAATTTTTCTATAAACATAACCTGCTCTAAATAAATAAGAGGCTATTAAAATTTTTCTAACAGAGTTAAGACAAGAAAGGATGAGTCCTTATTTTTTAAAATTCCAATTGTCTTACTTCCCAGTTTAGCTACCACAGTTTTCCCTTTCCGGGGTTACTGGCATTCTGTAACTCTAGCTTTAAGGCTGATCAGTATGTCTAAGGTGAGGCAGGGGAACGACTTAGAAAGTTAAATTGCTATTCTATTCAATTTAAGTTCTGTCCAGCCATTTCTTATTTAAAGTAACCCTAAATAAATATAATTGTGTATTGGTTATTATATACGACTCATCTGTATCTAGGTGGACTCTCATAGTGCAGTGGGATACACACTGGCTATTAACCACAAGGTTAGCAGTTCAAAAATACCAGCAACTCCCGGGGAGAAAGGTAAGCCTTTCTATTCCCTTATAGAGTTATCCTCTCAAAAACCCACAAAGGGCATTTCCCTATGAGTCAGAATTGAATTGATGGCAGCGTGTTTGTTTTTTTCAATAGGCCATATTTAAGGGTCAATTTCCCTGTTCATGACTATAAAATCCATGAATTCATATGGGTAAGGCAGATTTTACATTGGAGATCACTAAGAATTAATCTTGTCTACGTTTTAAGAAATAAAAATAGGGCTATTACTGAAGGAGATTAATATAAAACATATTCTCATTTTTTAAATTCATATTTCAAATGTACCTATATACTTTAGTATAAGCAGAGTTTTTCAGCACTTTTTATGCAGTTTTGTGGTAAAATTAGGTGTCTTAGCTAATATTCGGGTTGGCTTATACTTGAGTATATACAGTGTATGAAATGAATTTTTTTTAACTAATAAAATCATATTCTCTTTTGGCCAAGTTGATTCTTTCTGTCTTTTAAATAGCTGTACACAGGCTATAATTCAAGAACCTTTGAGGGACATAGTAAAAAGTTAAGGGGCAAGAATGATCATTAAAATTAGAAATATAAAAAAATTAGAAATGTACACAAGTACATCTCATTTACATGAAAGAGGAAAAAATACTCAAGTAGAATCTTTCTGTTTTAAAAATAATGTTCACTTAATCCTGGATGGCTACCCAAAGCATCTAGAACCAATCAGAACCAATCAATCTAGTTATCTAACTTTATATAAAGAGAAAAAGAAACACAAACTTGAGTCATAATGTTTCTTTCTAGCCACTCGTTAGAATTCAACATTCTAAACAAGAATGAACAAGTCGGTCTAGATTTTTCTACCCCACCACAAGCAAGTGTAAGACCATTTGTCTCCTAACACAATGGTCTTATCCCGTGGTTAACACATACCTGGGGTAAGACCTGAAATCCTGAATTTTTTAATTTCCACCTGGATTCCAGGTGGGTAACTGATACCACTTAAACGACATCCAACCCTTGATAACAGGATGTAAAAGAGGGATTTTTAAAAAAAGGAATTGAGGCTGAGTCCTGGCAGCCTAGTGGTTGTGTGCAGGACTGCGGCCCAAAGGGTTGACAGTTCAAATCCAGGAGCAAGACTGGGCTTCCTACTCCCACCAGGGCAGTGATGCCACAAAAAAAAAAAAAAAGGAATTGAATTGATCTTCACAGGTCCAAGGTTTAGAATCAGATTGTCGAGGTTTGAATCTTGCTCATTTGACCGCTCTGAGACCCTATTCTTACCCGTACAAATGAGGAGGACATTACTCACTCACAAAACTGCTACTGAGTCAGAGTGGGAGAAACGTATTATATACATGGCACGACTTAGGATATAGCATGCCTCAGAATAAACTCTCAATAAAAGTTATTTTCCTGTAAGAGCCCCTAAAAGAATGTTTTTTTAATTTAAGTTATTGTATTTCACTTCCTCCCACAGTTCTTTTTCCTTTCACATTTTGAATGGATCTAGGTCCAAAATATCTCATAAGACAAACACTTGAAAGACACTCAGAAAAGTAGGAAGCTATTCTTTTAAGTTTTTCACTTAAGTTATTCTACTGTCATCTCGTTATTTTGATCATACTCATTCTGGATTTGGGGTGAGCAATAGCTACCAAGTTAAATGAGAGCAACACATGCTAAAATCACCACAGAAATAAGTGTCTTTCTCTCCACTGTAGCTTAGTTAATGTGCCTGTTTACGAAGAAGGAGCTCTCCTAGCATCATGGGGTCCATGTTGGACTACGACCTGCAAAATCAGCAGTTAGAACATCCACCCCCCCAACCCTGTGAAGAGTTACAGCCCTGGAAACCCAGAAGGGGAGCTCCACCTGTCCTCTCGACGGACAGAACGGACTCCGCGACAGCCAGTGTGGGTCTCAGCTGCTCTAGAAACAGGAAGGCAGGAATCTCCCCTGATTGCCGGGTTGCTGTAGTTTGTCATTTGTTCAACTTTGCCTCATTTATCAGCCATGTTTATTTGACTAAAACGCTAATGGGGACGCTAATTCCACTAGAAAATATATATATTATTTTTCACAGTGGATTGAAAGGAACAAAACATGAGGATTTGTTTTTCGATATTTGAGATAAGATGGTGGAGTGTGGGGGTGTCATTTCTACATCGAGAGCATTCCAATAGGTTCAGAAACACTCAAGTTTGGATCAGTAAGTAGTATCTTAAGATACAGAGAAGGGATGTAAAAAAGTCATTATTGTGACTAGCAAGCACCTTTATAAACAAAATGATAAACACAGTTAATATTCCCCTCACCCTTTTTTCAAATGTATTTGTGAAGTGTCTCTCACTAAAGTCCTGTACTCTAAAAAGGAGTTGTACATTTTTCCTTTCTACAAATTTAAATATAAACTCTCAAAGCCACCAAATAGTTTGTTTTCAGAGAAGGGGGTGGGAAAAAAAACCTATGCAAAATATTTTGAGGAAATGGATTATAAAATTCTCCCATGGTTCCTCACTGATTGGAACCCCTGTACATATCCATTACTTTAACAGAAATACTTTTAAAAGTGTCTCCACTTATGATTAAAGGAATGGTTTTCTATTTCTCTTAACAAAGCGAACTAGTTCATTCATTCTTGCCCCGCCACCTGACTTTTCCTTCCCCAACCCACCCTCTGGACTTTGCAATTTACAATATATGTAAAACTCATTCTAACATCTAATGAACATATTATAGATATTTTGTGATGGGAAATACTGATCATTTTATTGTGCTCCTGAAAACCCTGCACACAAACCAAGAGGCAGTCCTCCCAACAGAACACAAAGATACTGAGTGGCTCAAATCAGGAAAGGTGTGTATCATGGCTCCATCCTTCTACCGCAGTGCTTGTCACTTTGTGTGTAAACAAATCACCCAAGAAGTTGGACTGTATTACGAAGGATGTGGCAGCAGGCATGGCGGAAAACTCACTGACAACTTTGAATGTGCTGATGACATCACGTTGCTTCCTGAAAAGCGAAGAAGACTGGAAGCACTTGCTGAAGAAGATCAAAGACTCCAGCCTTCAGCGTGGATTACACCTCACCAGAAAGAGATCAAAACCCCTCACAACTAAACCAATAAGCAACAGTGATGATAAATGGAGAAAAGACCTAAGTTGTCATGGCTTTCCTTTTATTCAACTCTATCATCAACACCCACGGAAGCAGCAAGCAAGGAATCAAACTACCTCCTGTGTTGGGCAAATCTGTTGGGCACAAGACCTCGTTAAAACTGTTGAAAAGCAAAAATGTCACTTTGAGAGCTAAGGTGTGCATGATTCAAGGCAGGGTATTTTCAATTGCCTCATATGCATGTGAAAGCTGGCCAAAGAATAAGGAGGACCAAAGAACCGATGCCTTTGAATTACGGTATTGGCAAAGACGACTGCCAGAAGAACAAACAAATCTGTCTTGGAAGAAGTACAGTCAGAATGCTCATTGGAAGTGAAGATGGTACGACTTTGTCTCACAGACTCCGGACATGTTATTCAAGAGAGACCCATCCCTGGAAAAGGACATCATGCTTGGGTGCTGGTCAGCGGGAAGGAGGAAGACCCGCAAGTATGAAGGCTGGCATAGCAGCTGCAGCAATCTGGGGATGGAAGCAGACGAGGTGGCTGGTGCTTTATTCCTTTGTACATAGGGTTGCCCTGGATCAGAACCATCTGGAGGGCACCTCACAAACAGATTACCACGGGGAAGGCATTGCTGATGTGGCAAAGACCAGTGTACAGCACATCCACTGAACTTCATCTGTATTTTATACTCTTTCTTCTATTTTACTTCTCAAATTTTTTTTTCAGGAATCTATATTGACATTTGTGAGCAATTAGCCTTGTTACTGCTTCTGTGCAAGACTTAAAATGCCAACAGGCTGTTCTGTGTCCTCTGGAAGCAGCTTGAGGTCTTAACCAAGTGAAACACCCAGTCCTACTGTGTACGACAGTGACCACAACAAAGGCTGTGGTTTCTCCCACACTCCTCTTAAATAGGTTTAAATTAATGCTATTCATCACTGGGTGGGAAAGAAGAGACAAGGCAAATCCAAGCCAGCAGCATTGGGAAATGTTCTTACCAACACTCAAACCTCATAGTCATAAATGAGCTGACCTCTGTAAAAAGGTTTACTGCACAACAGCTATTTCTCCTTGTATCTATGCACGTCTTGCCTTTGACTTTCTGCATTTTTCACCACACTCTAGATGGGAGGACATTACTATCATCAAAAAACACAGAAAATACTCAAGGATACAAAAGCCCAAATTTCTCTCAAGTGTGTTAATCACTACTCAACTTTGT
This sequence comes from Nesogale talazaci, assembly GCA_004026705.1. Classification (NCBI taxonomy): domain Eukaryota; kingdom Metazoa; phylum Chordata; class Mammalia; order Afrosoricida; family Tenrecidae; genus Nesogale; species Nesogale talazaci. The sequence continues at coordinate 43,946 of PVJH01001609.1, read as the reverse complement.
TGATCTCCTTGAAAGAATTTTTGAATTAAAAAAAAATACCAAATGTGTACATGTAACAGTAATTCTAGTCCTTCTTGGTCCTAGTTTAAAGTTAAAAGTTTGAATTTTAAATAGAGTTGTACTTACTCTTTACATTTTAAATAGCACAGGACCTCACTTTTACTCCTGTTCCCAAGAGTGCTTCATTTTTATAAATCTGAGGAACTAAAATTACATAGCTTTTCCCCAGAGGTTTCTAACAGTATTAAAAATGATAGATGGCTCAATATTTTGTTCTAAGTGTCAGTGCAAATACACACATACACACCCCCTAAAATACATATCAAAAATATTTCAGCTGTACAATACTGTCCCAAACTAATTTGGAAAGCAGCTTACAAATTATAATAATTAATTTGGCATAAAAATATATAGGCATCTACAGTCTAACATCTTTCACTCACAATTCCTGACTGTAGCCATACTATATTTACATGTAGTTATGCTGTACTTAAAGTTCTAGCTTTCGTAAGAAGAACCATCCCCACTGCTCCAAACAGCACTTGGTGTGCAGCTTGGATGTGTACACGCGAGCGCCTGCAGCACACACGTGCTCCTACACAGACACTCCTGATCTTACACCTGCTCTGTAGCAGTAGGAAGTGAATTCTCAATCTGTCAACATGACCATCTGGTCTATCTGCGTGTCCTGGCTTTCTCTATGACTACACGGAGGAATGGCAATCACGAAGCACAATGACGCGAGCATGCACCTGAAGGGTGCAAAATCCTGTTTGATTTAAATGAAATAATACGTGGCCCAGCAGAGCAAAACTAGCAGTGATCTAAATAAATTTAAACGAGCATTCGGGACAGCATGTGAGCACATGGCAATAGTGAGCAATATGGCACAGGTAGCAAGGCAATCCATACCACTACCACACCATGGAACAGCCCAGAGTCAGGGGGTAGGGGAGTGGGCGGGCTTCCAGGCACTGCTGCGGCTCTTCCAAGGAGTGGCAGGGCCATTGCTGCCCCTGGTCCAAGCAGATCTAACTACAGAGAGCAGTAGCAGAGTACGGAAGCAATCAGAAACGACTCACCTAAAAGATTACAGTGCAAAAGTATTCACTTTCTACTTTAAAACCAACCTGCTATCACTAGGACAAATTCAACTCATGCTGACACTGGCTAATTAACAATTATAGAAATCATCTGACAACTTTGGGCCGTTTATAAGCTTTTCAAAGTGTCTTTTAAGACTGCTAAAAATGTGGGGCTGAGCCCCGGTGGCGTAGAGGTTGTGCGCGGGACTGCAGCCCACTGGGACGGGGGTTCAATTCCAGCAGTGGGGCTGGGCCTCCTACTCTCACCACCGGAGAGCAGCGATGCCCCCAAAACAAAAAAAAATAAAAAATAATAAAAATAAAAATAAATAAATAAATAAATAAATAAATAAAAATGCTTCTCCCATCCACTGCAATGAAAACCCTGCATCTGCAAAAGGTGAAGATGCTCCCTGGGATTTGGCTTGGGAGCCTAACACCACTTTGAAATTAGTAGAGAACTTGGTTAAATTCAACAAAGTCCCATGTGTTACATTTTACTTTTTAAATGTCTCCACACGGCTGCCCCAGAGCTTTTGTTCAATGTTAAACAGGTAATAACTCTCAAAAATAACTGCACTACCTCTCTCCAAAAGATGAATCCTTCAAATGTGTAAACACTGGTAAAATTTAACTAACCCAAGTCAGACTCTATCCAGAATCTGATTATATTACCAGAAGTTATACAGAAGCAGGGGGAAAAAAAACTCTGCAGAAAGTTCTCGGTTGAGTGCCTACTAATGAACAAAGGTTAACTTTATCTAAAAGGTCAAATGCCTGGTGGCTAAGGTTATGACCTTAACAACTTAAATTGTGACCTTGCCACGTGCCGGGTATATTGTAGATTCTGATACAGATCATCTGGTAAAGACTGGTCATAAATAAGCTTTACTGTTAAGGCGTTCTCAAAACAACAACAAAAAAATGCCACAATACCATATTTCCAAGTTGTCATACAATACATGGGAAGCACAACTCAGAGACCAAATGAAGGGTACAAACTGGTTCTCCTATCCTACTTTTAACGAGATGAAATCCTCAGGCTTGTGGAATCAGATTTCATTACACTGTCACTGTTTATCAGTCACAAAAACTCACACAGTTCTGACACCACAGAAACTCACACAGTTCTGACACCACTTGATTTAGAGAAAAAATTGGGATGTGGCTCATGTAATAAATTTTAGCATCTCGATAAGTTGTAGGATAATTCACCCGTTTTAAAAAAATGATAACTTATTCTGCACTAGCTTCTGGTCTGTGTGTGTTCTATGATTTCCACTCCTCCTGACCAAACACCAGGCCTACACATTAGATAATGATTACTGCGCTCACTTGGGGCAGGGAAAGATCTTGGTTTTTTTGTGGCCATCTACTAGGGGAGATATTTTGGAAGGAAAAAAAATATTTTAAGAGAAAAAGGCTGAGTGCTATGGGTGAAAAGACCACAATGGTTTTGGCATGTATCTAGAAGCACGTTTCAGAGTCTCTGCCTCCTGCCAATACTGGCAAGTTCTCAAAACTTTTAAGGAGGTAAAAACATTGTTTAGTGTTTACAAATCTTTAGTATTATAACAGATGCTTGTCAAATCAGTTGCATGCAAGTGACTGATCTACCTCAATTTGTATTGGCAATTTCCCTGACACAAATAACAGGTCTTTAGACCTCTGAAGTCACATACAGAATATTTTCAGACAAAAGGCCCTTAATATTTTCTCCTGCAATCTTCCTGTTGCGCACCAGGAGAAGCAGCCATGACTGCGGTCCTGTGAAAACCAATGGCCTAACACGTGGCTGGCATTCAGGAATAAAGGGATTCTGGGATACACCAGGAAAACCAAACCGAAAGGTAGTCTGATCCATGTTGCTGTCAATAAATCTCTCATAGGCAATAAGGGGTGCGAGCTCTCCTTGGCAACCTTCTAGGTGTCATTTTAACAACATGACCCTTCAGGTATGGGAATAGCCAGCAACTGTGTTGGCTTTAAGGATCTGGGGTAGAATAGCATAAAAACCAACCAGTTGATAATAGAAGAGACAGGTTCCATTAATTTAAATGTACTGGAAATGGTCAAGTCAAAAATCGTAGCATGAATACCACACACACTGAGAAAAAGGCAGCAGGCGTGCGTGCCATTTAGATGTTCCTGGGAAGGGAGTACACACGGCGACAATCAGGTTCCTATGCTGGACAATTGTACCATTTATTCCAGTTCATAAATTATTTGCTTTTCTGCGTATCCAAAAGATAAACATTTTTAAAGAATTTTTTTGTGAAAGCACTCATCTCACCCATGTTTTTTATGTACCTTGCCTTTATCAATCAGAATCTTCACTTGTATGTGCCCATAAAGGAGATGAAAAAAGGGTGTGGGCAAGTGGTAGACTCTGCTTTTTCAATAGGCAAAACACTGAACAAGAGGGCTAGAGGTGGAGTAACTTGTCCCTTTTTAGACAGCATTAGAGAAGTCCTGTCTTTTAATGTCTGCTACCTAGAACTGGCTAAAGCAACAGGCATTTCTTATCATTAAGTGTATGTTTTCAAAAACCCAAATATTTGAAAACCTCTCAGATACCATCCTCAAAAATAACACTCATCTATCCCTGCCCACCAAATGCAACTGGCGATGTGACGTGCTGGCAAAGTTACTTTCTCCTGATTCTAGTTTGAGGACAGATGGGTAACGAAAGTTCTTTCTCTAAAATATTTATTGAGAAAAATAAGAGGCAATTTGCTGACTTCTTTTCAAAACAGTCTAATTTTTTCTTATTAAAACTGTTTTTCAAATCTGTGCAGGCTGATTTTACAGGTAACATCATCCCTCCCTTCTGTGGAAAAAAAAAAAAAAGTAAATACCTGAACCCCGAAACAACCTACTGGTAGGATTCCATAACCTTCTTTCTTCCATCTGACTCAAGTAACTGCTATGAAGGTGATCTAGCAAGGCCGATATGTACACATAAAAAGTCAACAGTTACACAAGACCTGTTCACATAACACAATGAGCCTTTTGTCTAAAAATGAGAGTAAAGGAGCCAAGTTAAAAAATGCATTGTTTTAACCAGTTCTCAACAGTTTTATCCTGAACACTATCCCAAATACTGAAACATGCAAAATTAAACATACCTTGAAAACAGCCTCAAAACCATACAGAATTTTATAACAATCAAGGTGACTCATCACATCAATTACCAATATCGATTTTTCCCAAAGTGTTCATGTACTCACTCTGGAGGCTAACTACATTTAGTATGAACCTATTGATCCATGACTTAAAGAATTGGTTTCTTTGTTTCCCTTAGTATCTTAGACAATACTAAACATTCCTCAATTCTAAGCGACTATTTTTTTCCTTCATAAATGATCAGCCATTTGATAGTAACCTTACCTCCCATTTCTCTTTAATTGGCAAGGGGTTCAAAAGGCCCCAATTGGTTAAAAACACTCCCAGAAGAAAAGCAACTAAAAATATTGGCCTAACACACTGAAGGCTTAAAAAGAAAAAAAAAAACTGGCTTACTTGCCAATTACAATGTAAAGTGTCTCTCACCCGGATTCAAAAACTGGGTCTTAAAACATGTCCTTCACACCTGGTTGCAAACACCCTTGATATCAAGACTTACCGAAAGACCTGCACTTAGTGAGAAACCTCTCAAGCCTGCTGCTTTCCCACCTGACTGCAGGGAGCACCTCAGGCACCAGCCTTTGAAACCACACTGCCTCTATGCCTGTGGCCTGTGAGCTCTGGAGCTCTGGAGGGGTCCAGCACAAACAAGAGGGCACCAGGAAAGAAGCACAAGCAAGAAAGCCGAGCAACTTCTCACCACTTCACTTACCTGCTGCATGCACAAAGTATGCCAAGTATAAATCGAGTTCCTTAACAGAAACTCCTATGTGATGGGGCTGGACACAAAGCCCTGGATTCGAGCACTGCGGGGACTTTACAAGGCGCTCACCATCAGTACTTTCCAGCGGAATACCTTTAAATAAAATCACCATAACCAGGTCCAACCTCCAGACTTTATCTGCCTGGCGGAGGCAGTCAATTCTTCGCATCTTGCCTTTCTGGTCTGGGTTGGAAAGAACACAGCATGGAGGTTTTTTCCCTGTAACTGTAAGAACAAAATCCTCTCGGTACTCAGGTCGGATATCTTTCCGCAACTTTGCCAGAAGCCTGGATGCCCACTTCTGCTTGACCTCTGGTTTTTCACTTAGCAACTCATCCTTTACGGCTCTCTCTTCTTCTTTTGACATACGTTTTTCATGTTTTTTGAAGTATTTTCGTTTTCGGGCCTGCAAGTTGAACCATGTGTAGGCGAAGGCTCGGACGTGGGGTAGAAGTGCTTCGATGAAAGGATGAAATTCATCCTGAGGAAAGTGAGTCAAAACAAAAATATGAATACATTGAAGGAAAAACAAAGAACAACAACATTTCTTCTATTGGTTACCTTAAAAATGAGTTTTCATTTCACTTGAAATTTTTTGCATGTATTACATTATCAAAGTCATAAATAGAAGTACTACTGAAAGCTACGAAGAAAAAAATGAAAGGGAACCATCAAAATCATTGCCCACAATCTAAGCAAGAACATGGCTCATTTTTATTTTTTATTTTTTTACTGTTTTGATATATTCGCCTGAGCGCACCAAGTTATATTATTGGGCCTGGTTCCCAAATCCTTTAGATAGTAAGTGAGGTTTCTCTAAAAGCTTATAACAATATATAATCTTAACCCTGTTTCAAAGAAGGCATATCTAATTTTGCTCCAGCCTTGACCTCACTACTTGTAGTACAGCCAGGGCCTGGCCGCCAGATTGGCAAATCCTAAACCTTTAGATGCCAGTTCATGTTTATGGAAGTCTAAGAGCAAAATTTGTCTCCATAATCAATGCAAACAAAGACTTTCTCTCTAAAAACACTTCACCTTGGTTCTGCTCTGTTTCTTACTCATCCTGGTAATATCTCAACTCTTCTTTCAACTATTACAATTACACTGTTTTCATTTTTGGTGAAGAACTTAGAAAATGTTGGCAGGTCCATAGACAATGTAAGAAATAAATTTTATATTCATTTAACTAAAATAAAAGACCACTCTCTAAGAGAGGATGAATAGTAACTGTGAAAATCTGTCAGGAAGGAAAAAAATCTTATTTTTATTTTTTTAAGGAAAAGAGAGAAAAACATGCATGGCAGATAGTTAGTAGAGCGCATCTTTGTGACAAAACGGTGACAACTAAATGAATTTACTGCTGTTAGACATGAGAAAAACCTTCAACAATTGCCATCCAAGAAAACAAAATATTTGCTTAAATTAAAAAATGATATTTTAGCAATTTCCTCAAAGGGAAATGATAAATTCACTGTTTACGAGACTCGAGGAAAACGCTCATGGTTGCCTCTTAAAATCCAAGTTGAAAATAAAATTTAATTGGAGTCATGCAAATTATTCTTCTTGTTTTACTTAAAATCTTTTATTCTTATACCCAATGTATTTTTAGGAAACATTTAAAAAATTAAATAAAAAATTAAACAGTAACCTCCACAAGGTTTTCTGATTACATTCAACTTTTCATTAACCAACCCACACTAATCTTACATAACTTCTTGCTGCCGTGAAACCTTCCCCCAAAAGATAAATTATTTACTTTCAAATAAATAAGGATAAGAAAACCAAAGAGACATTTGATGACTTTTCTAAACGAAGCAGCACAGACAGATGTTATGAAATGCATTACTTTATAGTTTATAATATCCATCTGAATATATTCCTCGGAGGCATACGTAACTGTAAGATCCAAAACAAGCTCACTATTAGAGAGCAAGCATTAAATTTTTTAATGTGCAAATATAATTAAAATGAGGTTAGAATTAATGAAATATTTTAATAATGAAGTTCCTTAAGCTACTATAGATTAAAATCAATCACCTAAATACTATGTGACTAGCTTTTAAAAACAAGTATATATTAATATAATATATAATAAAGACTTCAATAAGTGACATGTAGGTTTTTTCCTCTCTGCACAAGTTTTCAGCTGGTGTTTCAAGTTTCGTTTTGAAAACTGTTTTTTCAATACAAGAATCCAAAGGGCAAGTCCATTTTCACAACATGAACTCTTGAAGTGGAGGGAAAATAGAAAAATACAAGAATTATATTACTCTGTGCCATAAAACATTTTGAAGTTTTCTGATGTTCAAGAATCTTTTTTTACACATACTTTAGAAGATAGAAAAAAATTGGGGAGGGGGGACTTTTTCAAGTCACGGTTTATCTGCTAAGGTATAAACCGCAACACATTTAAACATTACTAAATTCTGAGCTCATCCTTGAAATGCTCTAAAATACATAAAAAATTATGTCTGAAATAGTTCTTCACACTGACTGATTTTCTTATATATACAGACCATGCTGGGGAGCAAGGCTCAGTGGCATTATGCAAAGAACTCTTTGAGTCTACCTTAAACTACAAAGTGAGCTTTCACAAAAAGCAGTATTGCATTTTAAAGTCTCAGCAGCCACTCATAATGCAAAGAATAACTCATCTCTAGGCAATTCATATCTGTTTTTAAACTTTATCTTATGAAGAAACCTTATTAATGTCAGTGTTCATATAAATAAATCTTCTACTATGGCATTTTAACTGTTCGAAGAGAATCCCAACATTCTGCTCAGAAAACTGCTCAGTGTGTTCACTTGTATCCAGAGGATGTTGTTTACCTGCCATGGACATGTCCGCAGATCTCATCATAAAGAACCTTCAACAAAGCCAACTTGATCAACTCGTCATTAAAAATAATGTAAGGCCCAAATTCTGCATCCCAATTATTATCAACTTATTATTTCCCCGAAGATTTCAAGAATGTCCCAACAAAAGTGCATGATATTCTGTAGAACTTTACTCACTCAGGCACAGTTAAAGTGCTAGGTAGTTGGGGGGGTGGGGGGTGGGGGGGGGATTTAAGTACACCCTTCATAACTCATGATTAGAAATATTCCAAAACATCAAAACTACAATTATCACTAGCTTAAAAGAAGTGTCGAAGGATAGCATTAACTATTAGCATTTAATTCCAATTTTTTTTAAAAAGCAACCTTATAAATCATATTTCTGCTAATGTCACATTCTGTTTCAAAATATTCAAAGAGAAAACAAAGACCATTTTCTACATATGCTTAGTGAGAAAGTTTGAGGCTACCAATAAAAGCAAACCTGAAAACCTGTTTCAAAAGCGGTATGACTTTGAATCAGCATCTTAAACGTTGATCTATTTGAAATTAAGCCAAGTTTTGGGAACCACTGAATGCTGATATTTCTGGAAACGACTTCTTAAAAATTTCTGCTGGCTTATCATTATATGGCCAGGTACATGATTTGGTTATGCTTGGTACAGGATGCCCATCTGGATTAAAAGAAGGTATTTGGCATTTTCTTGTTAAACTTTCTGAACACTGTATGTAAGTAAATGGAGATCGCCCTTTCATTTAGAGCGTGTCTATCACTACGCTTCGAAGATTTTTTTTTTAATGAGCAATAAACTATTTCTTTCTACGAGAGGCCTTAAAGTTTAAAAAAAAAAACCCAGCAAGTTAAAGAAATTGTAAACCAGTTTTTAAAAAGAACTCATAAAATATATGAGCTCTCATTCAGTATTTAGTATATATTTTCTTCACAAACCAATACTAAGTGTTTCTCTTAGTAGTGTTTCCAAAAGAAGGCCTAGTGAATGCAGCAAAGTCCCTGCCAACTATGTAAGGGGAAGAGGAAAAAAACAAACAAACAAACAAAAAATATTCTTAATGTGATAATAGCTCATGAATCCAGAGACGCCAGCTTTGTTAAATACCTATATCCTGGACCTGAAGAGATACACAGATATCCTTAAGTACCAGCCTGAAATAGAAATCTATCTGTGCACAGCTCACTTCAGAAGACTCTCATTAGGGGCCTTCCCTGCTACTGCGGCCCGCTGGTACTATCTGCAAGTTCTGAACCTTGTAAACTTTTGCCAGCTAGAACGCAGCCTTTGAATCTCAGCATTTTCACTGAAGTCGGCAATTCATTCAAATTATCTTGCACTTTGCATCTTATCCATATGCAATTGTGAACCTTGCCAAAAGTGGTTGGAAAAGTTTCATTCCATACTTCCACAAGTTACTAAAATAGGAAACTTGGAAGTTTGTTGGGGGTGGGGGGGGAACCTTTCACAATAACTAAAAACAACTGCTATCCATTATTAATGCTAGGCCTAAATCCCAAACAGACCATTTCAACATAAAAAATGCATTTAAGAGTCTTCTGAGATCAAATAGTCGGTATTCTTACTGTGAGATAATGCAAGAAGAAGGGATGGCATGTGGGAAATAAATTCAGAATCTAGAGAGGTGAAGGAAAACTATTGATACTACTCAGTATTTCAGTTAAACCGTTATCTCCTGCTAAATGAAGGAAAGAACTGGCAGGCTTTTAAAGGAGTAGTTTTTTTTTTAATTTTTTTAATGTTTTTTTTTTCTTTTTCCCTTGAAGCCTACAACTTCATCTAGGTGATTAATGATCAGATCGCAATGTACCGAAGCACTATGAAGGTTCACACTTCCCCCCTCCCCAATTTTTTTTTAAAAACAAAAACGCAAAATCACTTTGACTTCACGCCCTTTTGTCAGAGAAAATAAATAATATATTCAAAGGGGACGAGATTGGGAGCCGCAAAGTAGCAATGTTTTGCCTGGCGGTGGTGCTGCCAAGGGAGGGCTGGAAGCAGAAGGCATGGGGGGAGGGGCCCCCCGGGGGGCGAGGGCGACCCACGCTGCCCGCCGAGTCCGAGGGAAAAAGTTGCCCCCGTCCTGCGCGCACAGCGGCTGGAGTCGCGCGGCGGCGGCGACGGCGGCCGCCGCCGCAGCAGCCGCAGCAGCAGGAGGAGGAGGAGGAGGAGGTGGAGGAGGAGGAGGTGGAGGCGGCGGCGGCGGCGGGGGGAGCTGCGTCCGGCCCGGACCGCCGCTCTGGCTCTCCGCGCTGAGCCCAACTCCGCCCGGCGCTCCCCGGCCCGCGGCCCGCGGCCCCCGCGGCTAGTGGCACTGCGCAGCGTGGGCTCGTCCCAGCCCCGAAACTTTCACTCGGGGAGAGCGAGAGGGCGGGCGGGCGGGCGGGCGAGCGGGCTGGCAGGCTCCACCCGGCCGGTGCGGGGACGCGCGTCCACGCAGTCCCGCTCCGCAGAGCCCCGGGGCCGGGCGCCGCAGCCGGCCCGCGGCCGAAGGGCACGGTCCAGGACGGGGCCGGGGCTGGGGACGGCGGCCCCCTGCCCTCCGGCGGCCAGCCCCCGCAGGCTGACCCACAATAAACAAAAGTAAGAGTTTGGGGACGCGGCTGGGGGGGCTGTGGCGGCGCGGCTCGGGCGGCCCGGCCGCCTGCGCAGGAACCCGAGGGGCTCCCGCCCGCCTCGCTCGCGGCTGCCCCGCGGGTGCGGGGAGTGCGGGGCCCCGTTCGGTCGGCGGCCCCCTCCCCCTGGCGCTGCGGAACCACGGGAATCCTCCCCTCGGAAGCAGAAACGCTGAGTCCAGATTTCAGCGTGTCATGGGCTGCAACCCCGCCGAAACACGTGCGGGGCGCCCGAAAACACCGCCTTTCCGCCCGAAATCGCCCCGATATTAATTAAACCATTAATATGAGGGCGCCATTAACCATGTGCCCACACAAATGGCCGTGCAAGAGGAATGCACCCGCATGGAAACAAAGTTACTTTCTGAAAGCGGCATTTCTCCCCCACCCGGGCACACGCGCGCGCACACACATACCCACACGCGTACACACGGCAACACGCGCAGACCCGGGCACACACGGACACGCATGCCCCGGGCCCCGCGGTCCCCGGCGCCCCCTGCCCAGCCCGGAGTCGACCCCCGCCACCTCGGCCCCCCCACCCTCCGCATCTGAACAGCTACTTACCTGGGTGAGACAGAGCGGAGAATACATAACTGCCGTGCGGTGGGGTGTGTGTGTGTGCGGCTGGGTGTGTGGTTTGGAGGTGTGCGTGAGTGTGGGTGCAAAAGGAGAGAGAGAGGGAGAGAGGAAGAGAGAGAGAGAAGGGGGGGAGAAAAAAAAATCAAGCCTGCTTCTTGCGTTCACATTTCCAACTCGGCTCAACTGCTGCCAGCCAGCGCTATTGCCGCTCCATGAGCTGAACTTTAACCCCGCCTAGTTTCCCTACACTCCACTATACATGTCTACTGTACGCGGGCGTTAAAGGCATAGCGCACCCTTTCCCGCTCCCGCGCCAGCCCGGCCGGGTGCCCGCGAGCTGCCCGCGCGCCCGCCTCCGCCTCCGCTCTGCACCGCACCGCACAGCCGCCGCCCGCTCGCGCCGCCGCCGCCGCCGCCGCCGCCGGAGGGGGCGCGTGGGGGAGGGGGCGGCTGCGGCGCCGCGCGGCCAGCCGGGTCTCGAGCCTCCGCGGCCGCTCGCGCGCGCCAGCTCCCTCTCGCTTTCTACGCTCTCTCTGGCCCCCACCCCCCCGGGCCCCCCCCGCACCCCCCCCTCCAGCGCCTTACTGGGTAACGCAGTGAGGAGCAGTTACAGCCTGTACTCCCCGGCAGCTATAGGCTGCCACAGGATGTGCTTAAGCAAACAAAACTACTTTTGCTCGTCCCCCATCCCCCACCCCCCCACCGCAGACCTTCGCGGACCTGGTTGTGGACTTGGACAACTCTACCCCGCGGCCCTACCACTGCGTGGGGCATCTCTAGAACCCCGGAGAATGCCAGGGGGTGATTTGCATATATGCAAATTTTAAAAATCAGAGCGCCTAGGTAACTTTTTTTTTTCCTTCTGAAATGCGGAGTGGATCAAAGCATTGTAATCTCTCCAACCTCCAACGGAGCTTTCTGTGGGAATGCATTCGTCGGCAGACGTAATTATGAACAAAATCCCGAAAACTTTGCCTGGCTTCAGTCATCTGGCATTCAGAACCAGGGGCTGGGGGGAAGTGGCTCAGACGGAAGATGCCCGCATTTGGGAAGGTGGGTGTCTGGAAAAAAGAAAGGCGGAGACTCCCGAGGATTCTCCCTGCCCGGGTTGTGAGAGCACGGTGATTGAACACAGAAAAAGTTCTGTCACGTTCAGAAACAACACGAAAAGAAAATTCATCTTCTTTCTCAAAGAAAGAAATTGTGAAAGGAACGTCCCCTTAGGAAAGGGAGGTAACGTGGACCACAAACGTGTGCCCAGAACTGGACACGGTCTATCACTGCCATCCTGCTCTTGGGGCACTTCTGGAAAGGGTGCCTTTTAAGAATCCCCCTTTTTTTTCCCTCCCCCAGGTAATAGTTCTTAAAGTGGAAAAGAGCTTCCTGCAATTATTTTAGGTTTGCTAAAGTATTGTTTTGGCAGAAAAGGGGGTTGGTTTTTAGGGTTTGGCAAGTTGCCAGTAAGCCTGCTTTTCCAGTTTTTTTTAACCTCATCTCTCTTCTATCCCTCCCCACCCCCCCCAACCCGCTCTCCTCTCTCCTGGAAATAAGTACAGCTCCCTCCTCCAAACCCTCATCCCATCTCACCCTCCTCCCCGCACTGACTCCAGATTGCAGCCTGCAACATTTGTAAACTCAACTCAAAATGCCAAAAGGAGAAGGGAGGGTATCTCATTGAAAGACACTGGCACACAGACAGGCTGTGTGCACCTGGGTGCAAGTTGACATAGCTGGGGGCTCTCAGGGAACAAAAGGAAGTTTCTCTAGGAATGCCCACTCTTGGAGTGAAGTGATGTGTTAAGGCCACTCTTATTCAGAAGTATTATATGTATAAATAATTTGAAATGAGGGCTAAGAAATATGAGGAAGAGCAAAATAAAGCAGTATGAAATAGTCTAATTATTGCCTTTCTGGATTTACTACTACAAAAGTCATTCTCAAATGCTCCATAGACCATTCTCAGCCCCTTCTCCTTAATGTCCTTGGAAATATCTCGGATTATTTGCTAAAGTTTAAGAGGAAATAATAACTTAAACTTTTCATGAGACGGGACCGGTTTCCTCCTACTTAAAGAACTACTTTTCCTTGGTTGCTCTTGGATCCCTGCAGGGGAGAGAGGTCCCAATAGCTCAGCCAAGTAACCGAGACAACACCACTGGCTATGAAAACCTTTACAGGGACCTATAACTTCAACGCTCTCCAAGTTTCCTCGATAGAAGTTTCTGGCTGACTGTCCAAACATGTAACTGAGGCACAGGGAAAAGTGATTGTTCCGCGGGTATACTCCTGGAGCTCTCTTCCAGAAGAGATTAAAATCTTCCTTTTGGTATAGTGAAAGATACACGTCACATCTGCATCTTTCCCAAACAGCACAGCTTCTTACTTTTAGATGAACCTCAGGAAAAATAATAATAGAGAATGGGCACGTCGCCCTGTGTGTGTGTGTGTTTTAAATGGGAAAAAGTAATTTAGTGCCGGTATTTCGACTTTTAAAACTTCTTTTGTTGCAGCAGTCGACGAGCCCGCGATTTCCAACTTTTTGTGGTTAGCAATATTATCTTAAGTAACTTTTGGCGCCTTTCGTAAGACTTTTGGATATGGGACGATTGTTTGCGCCCTCTAGGCAAAGGCTGGATCCAAGTTCAGCACCAAAGCCCTTCACATCCGCTCCTGCTTTCTCTCCTATCTCAGCCAGCTCCCGCTCCCCTCCCCCGCAGAGAAAGGGGGCGGGGAGGCGGGGGAAACACTACAAAGCACAGTTCCAACTACAGCCTTGGAAACAAGGCTGAGAAAAATACAGTAGAAGAGTTACAGTTACAGAATAGCTTCTGGTAACTTTCTCTCCAACGGGCATAAATTTAAACGCACGCGCGCGCACACACATACACACACACACACACACACACACACAGAAACAGATGTTCCTCAAAGGGCAGTCTGGGGTGAAAATCATTTCCAACTCTTTCTCCTCTTCCCAAGTTGCAAAAGTAAATCCTTGTCCAGAGTTCACAAAGAAGCGAAGACACTTCTGAGAGAACAGCAATGGAAGCTGAATGGGAGCAGCAAGGACAGCCGGGAGTACAGCAGCGTGGGAAGCACAGGTGAAGTACCAGAGCTAGCTTACTGCAATCATATAAATGGCCCATTGTTAGGAAGGATAACCCCCTTATTGGAAATAACCGCTCCAATCATTTATTTTGCAAGTGCTAGGAGGCTGCCTTGAAATGGGATTGTCTTTGCGCACAGGAGGCTCCTGTCATGCTCTCTGCTATCCATATTCTTCTTGGCACAGAGCCCAGCCTTGCATTTACTGTGTTTTATTTGCAGAAACGTTACCTTGCCAGCTTTAGTGAAATCCTCTTAGATATATAAATTACGTCAATAAGGTTTCACTTATATGTACATCTCAAATACTTCACATTTCGAAGGTTACTTAATAGGGAGATCTTATTAATATGAATTAAATTGTAATGCCCAAAGCAGTGAAGATTAAAACTGGACTCATAAGTGACACCACCATTAACTCTGTAGTTCTTACCAAGACTAACCTCATTAACTAGCATTTCCCAGCAGGTTTTTTTTTTTTCCCTTCTCTGGTTTTTGACCTGTTGGAACACTTGTATGCACACTGTTCTACTCTCAGAATAATCTCTCACATTGGGTCGGATTACTGAACTGAGCATCCAAGTAGGGTTTTGCCTCAAATGTTCGAAGCCGATTAGATTGGAAGGCCTAAAGCTTTGGAAACTAGCTCAATGACAATTTAATCCAAAGATGGGAAAGAGCCCATATTATTTTCCGCTCACTTCCCAACAGAGTTGATGCCTGTGCTGCTCCTAGAGAAGGAGGAGATAGACATATTTTAGTCAGAGGCCGCCAGTTACTGTCTCCAAGACCAGCTACTGCCATTGGTTTCCCCTGGATTGGTGTCAAGGTCTTGTCTAAGGCCAGATTCCAGCTAACAGCTAGCGAGTCAGCAATCTTCCACACCCTCAACCTCTACAGACGCTGTGGTAACATGAAGGAATGTGAACTTGGTCAGTCTGGCTGTCCTCTTTGCAACTGACCATACTGTTAAACTGCAGGATTCCAGAAAGGCCAAGCGCACACACACACCCCTCCCCCCTCACCCCGCCCTGGCCTTTCAAATGCATACAACAGCTGTCAGTCCACCGGTGAAACTTTCGCTCCCTTAAAACTACTGCTTAGAGTTAGAGAAGAGAGGCTCCCGCATTCCTGCAGCGGACTTGAAAAGCCAGAGCTGCTGAGCTCCTCAGAGTTGCGCGTTTCTGTGCAGTGCTGACTCTGCAGTATTCTGTTTCCTCAAGCTCACTAGCGCTTCACAACTCAGTCATGTTTCAAAGCCACACATTTCTTCAAGAAGTTCAACGTCACCTTCCAGAGTAGTTAACATTTCCTAATTTAAGATATGTATAGATACAATAATTAATTCAAAGTTAAACATTCCTATAGCAGAACTTCCTGACTTTCTCCAAGGGAATAAAATCCCTGCAAAATCTCCCAGTCAGCTTTTCTTGTTGCTGTTGCGTTTCTTAAACTCGAAACTCTCCTGCCTTTGTGCTTGCTAAATCCGGAAGAGCTTGTAGCTTTGACAGCTTGAACCACGCCGGCCCGCTCAGAGCCGCAGCGAACTTCAGAGGTCCTCTGCCCCGCCCCCTCTGGCTGCTGCGAGCCATTGTACAGCCAGGCTTCCTCTCGATTGGACAGAACTTTTGTCAATCTCCCATGTTTGTCTCATTGATTAGGGGATCGAATCGTCAATTATTCTCCGGGTCCAGACATTTCTTTACGGGTTAGGTTGACTGCTAAAGCCAGACGTCTTTTTACAGAATCCAGCACGTACAGGATTTTTTTCCTCCCTTTCTAGAACCGAGCAAGAGCTAGGAGAAGGGGGGGGGGGGCAAAAAATCTGTCAAGCTCAGCAGTTTTTTCAAATCCGGGAAGGAGGGGGGGCGGGGAACGCAGAGGAAACCCTGTCTCCGATGCACATAGCAAAAAATAAATAAATAAAAAGCCATCTACAAAACTATATCTTTAAATCAAAACCATCACAATAGACTTCTACCCAGAAGTCGCTTAAATGAATATGCTTAAACAAAATTATTCTGCCATCATTGTTTATATAACGCACACCGTATAAATGGAAAATAGAAAGTTTAGGGTGTACCACGTACCACTGCAATGTAAAAAGAGTACGTGAAAAACTTTAAAATGCTCAGACGAATAGCTTCAATTGTTGTTACTTTTTTTCCTTTTGCATTAAAAAAAATCTAAATAAACTTGGAACCGTTGAAAACCCGGAAGAGGTTTTTTTAAATGCGGTTGGCCAATTGCAGGCTTCTTGGAGAGATTTTTTTTTTTAACTCCAAATCAGAAGGCTTTGGCAATTGCAGTGCGCGCTCTCTCCCTCGCTCGCTGCCTTTCTCGCACTCCTCTTTTGAAAGCAATCCAACTCGGCTGTCTGCTTCTCACATTCTCGCTGGTTGTGTGCTTCGGAGGGTCCGAGACTTTGCAGAAGTTGCAGGCGACTCGGCAGTCCCTTTCTCCCTTCCCTGCCCCCTTGTTTATTTCTGCAATCGCTGCAATTTGCATAGTAACCAAGCCGGAGGCGGCTGCAGTGGCTGCTGGCGGCGGGGACCCGAGAGGGGGGCAGGGATAAGGCCTTACCACCCCCTCCCTCCCTTCTTCCCCTCCTCCCGTCTTTCTCCCGGACAGGCTCCTCCTCCCCCAAGGCGTGTGGCCAATAGGAGTCCCCTCATTCAGCGCAAGCTCCGGTCGGGATACGGTTCTGAAGAAAAGCCCCTGTGTTACTAGGCCCCGCTCGCGGGGTCGTGTTTTTGGCGCAGTCGAAGTTCCCCTGCCGGCGGACCTCACGGCCAGTTTGGGGGAGATGCGAGGAGCTGGGCCTGCGGTTGTGCGGGTTTGCACGTTTTAATCAAGTGTGCACACCTGCTTTCTCGGTTTCTTTTTCCAGAGCCTCTTGTGAGTTATTAGGCTAGTTCATGGTGGTTAGTGAGAGATTTAACCTTTATTTGCACTGATGTAGACCAAGAGTTAAAGATCCTCTTTGGTGTAGTAAATCATGGGAGTGCAAAATGTCACAGAGAATAAAGCCGTGATAAAGCGTCTACCTTGCGTAGGGAGTAAAAAGCAGTGGGTCTGTTCTGCATTCTACACCGATGACTGATTATAAAATTGTTAGGTGGGTTCGCTCGTGAATAAAGCTATCCTTTTTAAAGCAGGGAGATACAGTGAGATTTTCATTTATTCTCCAGCATCTGATTTGTCCATAACCTTACAAAACATAGGTTCCACAAAGTTTAGCAAGACCCCTCCCCTGCCAGTCTCCTCTAAAATGGGGCTACAGTTTTCCTATTTAAGGGGGTGAGGCCTTTTTAAAAATTTTAAGGGCTGAGCCCCGGTGGCGTAAGTGGTTGAGTGCGGAACTGCAGCCTGCGGACTTGGCGGTTCAAATCCAGCGGTGCCTGGGTAGCGCCCACGACCATCAGAGGCAGTGATGCCCACAAAAACAAAAAAAACAAAAAACAAAAAAAATTTTAAGATAGTTATTGGGATGTTATGTTCTGCATCTCAAAGACTCATATCATTTCTTTGGCCTGGACTCTTTCTTGAAGACCACATAATCTGAATATATGTCAATGTCAATGCCTTGTGTAATCATTTTAAAGTAACAAAAAATCTTTTTTGGGGGGGGGTCTGAACCTAAAAAAAGGAAAATTCCTTTAAATAGCAAAATGGAAGCATCAAGACCATTTGTGTGTGTGATTGTGTTTGGTTTGTATCAGTTACTAAGTAGCATAGACGATTTTGCCGAATAACCGAGTCATAGAAAAAACATGTGCCCAGCTTACTTGATAAAAAGGATCCAATAGAAAGTCAAGAGACCTGGGGAACAACCTGAGAGTTGCTAGCTTTTTGTCACCATCCCCGAGGTGAAGGTACTAAATTAATGAATTAATAATACTTGCACACTTCAATCAAGGCCAGTGGGATTTAGCTCCTGTTTTCCTGATCACATTTTGGACCTTAGTCAAGCAGTTTACAACTGATGCAGCATGGCTGGGAAGTGCTGCCAGGTGGCCTCCTGGGTGTTTCCTTCACAGTCCGCTGTGGATTCAGGTAGGTTCTGGCTGCAGAAAGCTGAAAAGCGAGTGGCATTTAATTCCGGGGTCTTCTGACAACCCCACCAGCATTCAATTTTCACATTTGAAACACACATGATAGGATTCAGTAGTTCGGGGGGGGGGGGTTGTCTATAGGCAGGGTTGTCTATATTTTTTAAAGTAACAAAAGTTCTAGACCTAGTTCTAGGTTGTACGACCTTAAGAAGTTACATAACATCTATAAAAGGACATCAACCTATTATTGTGAGAATGAATGACTGTTTTGATCAAGAGCTAGGAGACTCAAACGCGGAAGTACCTATTTGTGCTGCATTGCTCTGGAGATGGCCTGGTCTGAATAATCTCAGTACCATACCCGCCCTGGCCTTGCTAGTACTTGATAATAATGATTGGTGTGTCCATTGTCTGCAGTTCATTATCTCAGTTAATATGATAGATTGGCACCATTTTCAAAGTGGCCTTTTCTCTCTCTCCATCTAGTGTCACATAAGGGAACCCTGGTGGCACGAGGATTACATATTGGGCTACTAACCTCTTGGTCAGCTGTTTGAAACCACCAGTCCCTCCACTGGAGAAAGAAAGGGGTTTCTTCTCCCTAAAGAGGTACAGTCTCTGAAGCTCGCAGGGCAAGTTCTATGAGCTGACATCGGCTCAAT
This sequence comes from Nesogale talazaci, assembly GCA_004026705.1. Classification (NCBI taxonomy): domain Eukaryota; kingdom Metazoa; phylum Chordata; class Mammalia; order Afrosoricida; family Tenrecidae; genus Nesogale; species Nesogale talazaci. Next base: position 25,080 of record PVJH01001609.1, on the reverse strand, counting down.
GGCAGTGAACTGGGTCGGTTAGTCTCACATACTTTGGGAACATTATCAGGAGAAATCAGTCCCTCAAAAGGGACATCATACTTGGTCAGCAAAAAATAGGAGTACCCTCAAAGAGATGAACGGACAGTAGCTGCAGCCATGACTAAGCATGTGGTGCAGGACCAGGCAGTGTTTCCTTCAATATGCACGGGGTTGCAATGAGTTAGAACCGCCTGCATGACACCGAACAGAGAGAGTCAACAATAACATGACAGGCCTTGAGGTATAATGTAGACTTTCATATTGACTCTGTTTCGTAAAGTTGAGCAAGTTATTGAACCTCATCAAGCTTTTGATTCCTCATCTGGAAAATTAGAGAACATACAGTAGCTATAGTAATCATACTGTTACTGTTGTTGATTTTGTTTGTTGTTATTGAGTTAATTCCAGTTCATGGCAACCTCATAAGGCTAGAACAGCTGAATACCATTTTTATAGGCACATTGACTTCACTAAGCATGGGAGATGTAAAGAAAATGCATTATTTCTTCCCCCAAGAAGTTTATATTTAGGAAAGATAAGATGCAAAACAAAATAATAATATGCTATGCCAAGTATTCTATCCAATATGTTGTTTTGTTTTGTTTTTTGCATCACTGCCCTCAGGTGGTGGGAGTAGGAGGCCCAGCCTTTGCTCCCTGGAGCTGGAATCGAACCTCCTTCCCAGTGGGCCGCAGTCCCGCGCACAACCACTACGCCACCGGGGCTCAGCCCGGCAATATATTGTAGATTCAGTTTTTGTTGCAAGCCTGTGTACAACAGCACAAAGCACTGCCTAGTCCTAAGTATATACAAAAGCAATTGGACAAAAAAAAAGGGGGGCTGAGCCCCGGTGGCGTAGTGGTTGTGCGCGGTACTGCGGCCCACTGGGATGGAGGTTCAATTCCAGCAGTGGGGCTGGGCCTCCTACTCCCACCACCGGAGAGCAGTGATGCCCCCCCCCCCAAAAAAAAAAAAAAAGCAATTGGTACAGAAATAATAGAGTGACTGATTTTGCCTGGGTTACAGATAAAAAGAGCCATATAAAAGCTTAAAAAAGAGATGGCATTTGTTCTGATGTATGTATTTGTCAGGGAAGCATCAGAGCATTCTCTTCTGGAACTACAGAATGAGCAGTGATGTCAATGAATGCAATATACTCAGAGAATGGGGTGTGTTCCATTGCAGTCAAGTGGCTATAGCTCATACTAGTTTGTATTACAGTAGTTAGAAAATGAAACTAGAGGGCAGGCAGAGTGAATAAAGCTGCAATGAAGAAGTATGAAGATCCTTACTAGAAGCAGAAGTGAGCAGTTTGAACTTTTCCTTAAGGGATTGGAAAGGTAACCAAAGGTAATTAAGCAAAGAATTCACCAAGTAAGATTTGCAAGCTAGAGAGATTATTCTGTTCCAGCAATGGAGGCTATTCTAGCAATGGAGGCAAAGAGACCCGTTAGAACAAGATGAGAGAAGATCAAATTCTGGACGATGGAGGAGCAAAAAGAATGAAAGAAGGAAGACTATAGCTACTCAAGAAGGAATGAGCAAGGGCTTGATAATAGTTTTCAACTGAAGAGTGAACTTTTTTTTCCCAACATCCCCTCAAAACCTAAATACACATATCTAGAGGAATGAACAGATCCATTTTAGAAGAAACACCTGCTCCTTAAAAGTGAGCATTGCAGAACCTGGCCAGGCTAGAAAAGGACATTGTGGTTGGTAAAGTAGAAGCTCAGTGAAAATGAGGTGGATTGATACAGCTGTCACTACAATGGACTCATGCCTAGCAGTCGTGGAGACATGGTCTCTCTGTGAGGCAGTCGATTGAATGGCATCTAACAATAGCAATGATGTGTGAGTAGGTCTATTGGTGACAGAGGCTCTGACGACTCCACACATTGCTTCTTCTGCCTCTTTAAACCTACCAAGATAAAATAATGCCCTAAACAATGTTATAATAGCTTAAGTGGAGTAAGTATGTGCTTTATGTTAGCTCTTCCTACCACTGGATATAGACGAGTACTCAGTATCTTCAGTTCCATTATGTGTCTGAGAAGCAGCTGCACATTGTCTAGGGTGTCTTTGAGCTGCCAACACCATTGACAGAATCATGTTTCCCCGTAGGCTGGCTTTATGCCTTGAAAACAGTAGGCCTTTCCAGGAATTCTGCTTTGTTGACCCAAATAAAAAGTTAATCCTCTTTTAATGTATTGATATAGAAGTTTGAACATCAGAGTTTTGCAGAATTAGAAACATAATTCAAAGTTGCATCTCTATCTATTTCTAATAAGTCAACTGAAGTATTCATTTCTTAATTTAGTTGATTTTGAGGCTGATATAGCTTATACTTTCTTCATTTGTTTGTGAAAATCCTATATAATATAATCAATACTGGCATTTAAATGACCAACACTGCCATGAAAATAACAAACACTTGAAGCAAAAATAGATCTAGGTGGAATTACCAAATGTCTCAAAGAAGTTACTTAAATTATTTCTCAACCAGCTGATAAAGCTTCAGCGTGTACCAGGGATATAGATAAACTTTTGATATATGAATGCATTTTGAGCTCACCCTTAATCATAAATCCTAAACTAGGAACAAGTACTTCTTACAATGTGCCCCTGCTCAATGCTTGCCCTCATGAAGTGATCACTAAAGATATGGGTGCTAGAGCAAATGTTGCTGAAGAAATCAGATGGTGTTCAGCTGTCTGAAAGAATTCCATCTGCAGTCTGAAAGGGTTGTCTTAAAACAGGCAGCCATCTAAGTGAGGTGTCATCTAAATCCACATGGGAAGAACACAACTGCCCAATGTGATCCAAGGATTATAAATGACAAAATCCAAAATCTGAGGGGAAAAATTGTATTAGAGCTCAAGTTCTGAGTACCCAGTTTGCAGAAGGCTGTGGATGACAGAGAAAGCCCAAAAGCTGTTTTGCAGAGTCCCCTGTGTAGATTAAACCTCCATTGAACTCCCACAGATCATTGATTAAGGATGTGAGAGTGGTCAGAGAGAACACATTGGAAAGAAGATTACTACAGATATAGTTAGCTAAAAATTCAATACAGCATTTGTTTTTCCTTTTGACCCAATTGTAGTATGTTCTAGCTTCAATTCTGCTTTCTTTTGGATTGAGGTTGTCCTGTGTTTTACTTTGTTGTTGTCGTGGGGGTTTTTTTTGGGGGGGGATATGATTTTCTTTATATGAAAGACAACAAATAGTTCTTCATGGTTATGACAAAAGAATTTGGATGGTAATGGGGAACAAATTATAATGGGGACAAGAATAAAGAAATCGGTTTTAAAATTGATTGTGGTGATGATTGCACAAACTCTTTTAATATATTTAGGCCAGCAAATTGTGTGGTATGTGAATTATATACCAATAAAACTGTCAACTTTAAAAAAATAGATCCAGGAATTGATATAGTTTCCACATAAGCAGACAGTTATTAACCCACCCCCCAAATCTATTCTCTATCTTAGGATATATACATGAGCAGTTAGAGGCCCTCTTGTCCAGCCTTCCTTGCAGCTAAGCATGGTACAAGATTCAGTCTTTTTCAATAGGTTGTGAGCAGAATTATTGAGCATAAGTCCATGTCCCTTGCTGCTGCAATGTAACCATGCTTGGTACCCAACTTCAACTACATAGATACCCCTTGCCTACAGAGATCAGAGCAATAAGATGGGAGGAATGTGGTCTCTAACTGACCTCTTGGAAAGGAACAGCTTCTACAGCCTAGACCATGTTTAAACATGTGTTTTGGACTCCCTGATAAAGCATACCTAGCCTTTCCTGTAAGTAAGTAGCAAGGGAGCATCTAATACAATGTCTTGATGACTTGTACCTTTTTTCCCCCCTCTAAAATCTTATGGCCTCGGGCTGAGCCCCGGTGGCGTAGTGGTTGTGCGCGGGACTGCGGCCCACTGGGACGGAGGTTCAATTCCAGCAGTGGGGCTGGGCCTCCTACTCCCACCACCGGAGAGCAGTGATGCCCCAAAAAACTCAATAAATAAAATAAAATCTTATGGCCTTTCCTCAGATTCCACCATGTGTCTGTCGGTTTTTGTTATCCAGTGATGGCTGTGTGTTGCTGTGATGCTGGGGGCTCAATTGTTGGTATTTCAGATACCAGCAGGGTCACTCAAAGGGACCGGGTTTCCACAGAGCTTCCAGACTAAGAACAGACGACAAAGAAGGAACAGGCTGTCCACTTCTGAGAAATTAGTCACTGAAAACCTTATGGATAGCATCAAAACAACATCTGATTCTCCAAATTAGTACACACGTGCTTTTATTGCTAGTCCCTCTTCTTGACTCCCCTGCAGTCCAATGAACTCCTTGCCTCCCCCTGCCCAAGCCATGTGAAATGACTCACTTTTTCCTTTTCATCACTCTTCTTGGCCTCTGTTTCCTTGTCTGTGCAGTTCTCACTGCCTAGAAGTCCCTTCATTCTATCTGTTCCATTCATTTTCAAGAACCAGCCCAATTCTGCTTCCCGATTCCTCTTTGCATAATTTGTCACTCTCTTCATTTTGCACCTGTCCCTGGGCTAACTCCCTTCACACGACATATCCGCTACTTATCTATGTGTCTCTCCACTAGACTTTGTATTCCTTGAAAGTGGAATGCTCCTTATTTATCTTTGTATCCTTATGAGAAAAGTACTATAGTAAACTTTCAATACATGTGTGGTAAATTAACGCATGACTGGAATGCATGAACTATTTTAATCTTTTCCAGCTTTTTAAGTGATAGAATACAGAGTAGAAATGCAGTTTATATAAGACATGACCTTATCACTATGGAGAGAATTGAAGTCTAAATAGGACACTGAGCTGACATTTTACAGGTATTCCAAACATGTGACATTTAACCTTCCCTTCTGGTAAGCGGTGCAACTCTGGTTGTAGTGTAGTACAACTTTGACTATTAACCTCAGGATCAATGGTTCAAAGCCACAAGCTACTTCATAAGAGAAAGGTGAGATTTTTATGTCTGTAAACAGTTACAGTCTCAGTAATCCACAAGAACAGTTCTACCCTGTCCTAGAGGGTGATGATGAGTTAAACTTGACTTGATGGCAATGACTTTGAGATTTTTTTGGTTTTTTTAATTGAGTAAGTGGATCAAGCATTGTCATTCATACACAAATGAGAAAACTGTGTCTCAGGAAGCTATTGGGAGTCATTCACTTAGTGAGTTGTTGTCTAGAACGCAATGGCTATGGTTTGAGTTGTACCCTCAACCCAACTCCTCCAGGGAAGCACGAGGCTTTCTACTCCTGTGAAGCTTTGCAGTCATAGAAACTGACCATGGCACTTCTACTCTGTCCTGGAGGGTCCCTATGCCACCGAATTGACTAGGTGGCAGTGGAAGTGATTGCCCCAGGAGGAAGACTGATGATGTTCTCTAACATGCACTTTGGATTTGCACTTAATTCTAGCACCAATCTTAAAATGAGGAACTCTTATGACATTGCCTTGCTTGATGCCTGCCCTGCTGAAGCGATCCTTGATGATATGAGTATTAGAGCAAAGTGTTGTGATAGACTGGATGGTCGGTGAGAAGGAATAGCACTTCTGGTCAAAAAGTCTTTCTTCCAACGAGCAATCACTTAAATCAGGCATTTTACTAAGTCCACATGGGAAAAGCACACCAGTCTGTGTGATACCGGGATTGTAAATAACAAAATCCAAATCCAAAGGAAGTTATGCTATCAGAGCTTAAATTATGAACACTGAGTTTGCAGAAGGCTCTGGGTGACAGTGGAAGTCCAACATCCGTTTGCATGATCCACTCATAGATTAAGCCTCCAGTGAATTCCCTCTGATCAGAGTCAAGGGATATGAATAGCTTTATAACCAGGCAGAGAACACTGTAAAGTCAATTATAGCAAATTTAGTAAGGTTAAATTGTAATATCTCATCATTTGGTTCTCCCTTTTGACCCATTTTGAAGTTGTTTCAGTTAAAAAGAAAATGAAGGCTGAGCCCTGGTGATGTAGTAGTTGTGTGCGGGACTGCGGCCCACTGGGATGGAGGTTCAATTCCAGCTCCACAGGGGCAAAGGCTGGGGCCTCCTACTCCCACCACCCGGGCAGTGATGCCCTAAAAATAAAAAAAAATGAAAAAGAAGGGGAAATACAAGTGGATTAAACCTCTGGTGAACCCCTTCTGACCATAGTCCAGTGATGTAAATAGCCTTGCTGTCATGCAGAATGCATTGGGAAATGAATTATTACAGATGCAGTTAGGTTAAAATTTAGTGCCTTATCCCTTAATCTGCCTTATGATCTATTTAAAATTTTTTCTAATATTTTCTGTTTTCTTTTATATTGGGGCTTTTATCTGTTCTACTTTGTTATTGTATTTAGTTAGTATGGTTTTATAAAAAATGTTTTTCTGTATATGAAACCAGGACAGAAAAATCTATAAAGACAATAACTGTATTAATGGGTCCCTGGGGTTATGGCAGGGGAGGTTGGTGGGAGGGAGGATGGAACACTAAGAATAATGAGTACAAAAATGAAGAAAATGAGGCTGAGCCCCAGTGGCATTGTGGTTGTGTATGGGAGTGCGGCTCACAGGGTTGGCGGTTCAAATCCAGCAGCAGCTTTCCAGGAGCAAGGCTGGCCTTCCTACTCCTACCAGGTGAAGTGATGCCCCCACACACAAAAAAACAAAACTAAACTAAAAAAGAATGAAGAAAATGTTCTAAAACTGATTGTGGTGATACTTGTTGGATTCTTCTTGATGTGACTGAATTATTGAATTATATAATATGTAAATTATATACCAATAAACTGTTTCAAATGAATGAAACAAGTAAAACAGAAATGATAAGAATGTTGGCGTAATGTGAGGAGTCTGATCTCACGTGATTCAAAACTGAAGAATGTCAGCTGTGGGGTGTTTTGTTTTATTTGGGGTGGGGATTGAGGAGTGTGTCTTCACACACAAAGAAAGTTATTTGAATACCTCCATGTTATACAAGAGAGCCTCAAAAGAGTTTTGAAAAAAATCCATTACTTTTGATTCCATTTTTTCTTAGGAACATTTTAAAGCATCCTTCTAGATAAACTTAGAAGGAGTGATTTCTTTTATTATGTTGATGAATTTAGCACAAAGCAGAGGGGGTCCTCAATGCAATCCCTTCCTTCTGAATGGTGTCCTATGAAAAGGACACACACACATCAACTAAGGGCCTCTGCACAAGCAAAGGAGTGCCAAGGCTTACCAGCAGACACCAGAAACAGAGAGAAGCATGCAAAAAAAATTGACACAACCTAGACCCTGACTGGAGGTTGTAGCCTCCAGACCTGTGAGAAAATAACTCCAATTTCTTAAAAAAAAATAATAAGAGTGTCATTAAAAAATTTTAAACCATCTTCTTGGTTTTTATGCATTTTAGATTATATCTATATACATAAAAACCAGAATTCTTAAAAAGCATAATTGAATTGTGAAACATGGCAGTCTCTCTCTCAACCTGATGACTTAGGAATCCCGGAGGCTCAGGAGCTGGATACCGCACCGCTCTCTGGTAGGCCAGCAGTCTGCAACTACAGCCCCCTCAGCCAGAGAGAGACTTAGCTTTCTGCACCCATGAAAAGTTGATCTCTTTACTGCTGCTTCCAGGAGCATTTACTGTGGACTCAAGCAATTTGACATTTTTGATGTCAGTCTTTTCTCAGTTTATCATGATGTTACTTATTGGTACAGTTGCGAGCACTTTGGTCTTCGTTACTTTGAGTTCCAAGCCATGCTGAAGCTGGCAATCCATGATCTTCATCGGCAAGTGCTTCAAGTCTTCCTCACTTTCGGCAAGCAAGGTTGTGTCATCTGCTTAACACAGATTGTTAATAAAGCTTTCTCCAATCCTGTTTCTGTATTCTTCTTCATGTAGTCCTGTTCCTCGGACAGTTTGCTCAGCATAAAGACTGAATAAGCATGGTGAGAAAATAAACCCTGACTGTTGTTATCAGACCACTAACAAACTACAAATTCACTTAGAACTACCTCTAATTCACTTGAAACTCCTTGCTGACATTCAAGTAGTTAGTTGTGCCTGGTTTAGGCAGAAGTTTCAATGTGAATATATATATACATATATACACATATGTATATGTATATATATATACATATATATATACACACACACAGATTTGGTGTTTAGCTGGCCTTATTCCTGATCAAAGGTATAGTCAAAGACCCATCCCTCTTTTCTTGGACATACCACAATAAACTGTAAAAAAGTCCTGATGACCAGAAGCACGATGTTAGAAGACGGAGCCCTTAGAATGACCTGCGGAGGGGGTGAAGGTACTCACGGGTGAGTTTAAAATCCACAGGAGAGATCTGAAAGGCGACGGGGGACTCTCCCTCTGCCGCATTTTCCAGATGATAAAACTGAAAGTAACAGAATTAAGTAGCTAGTTCATTGCCACACAGCTGGTAAAGAACTAATCCTCAGGCCAGTGTCAGTTTCATGACATCATGCAAAGGTTATGCTGCAGGAATGAGAAAGGAGTGAATAACTATCTCCAGTATTAAAGTAGAAAGGAGGCCTGGGAAAGTGGAGGAAAACTGTTAGTGAATCTGATAGAAAAGAGAAAACAATTCATTTTCTAGCTGAAAAGATGCCTATACAATCCAGTATGGTACCTACCACATTTATCTAAAGGATAATGTTCAGGAAGAATGTGTGTGTGTGTGTGTGTGTGTGTGTGTGTGTGTGTGTGTGGAGGTGGGTGGCCACAGCAGTCTAGAATGGTCACCCACTGAGAGAAGAGTGGCTAAGTTTTTGAGAGTGATGATCTAGTTTTCGACTTTCTGCTCTTGGTGACCTCTGGGAATTTCATCTCTCCCACCCCTCTGGCTACCTCTTCTATAAAATTTAAATACTATCAGTCCTGCTTACATCAAGAGACTTGTGAGGAACTGTTTAATTCATTGACATTTTGAACATGAGGACCTACACTACCAATGAGTCCTTTGGAGGGGAAGGGGTACCAACAGCTAAGTCCTCTGCTGTGAACCAAAATGCTGGGGGTTGAGATCCACCCATAGGTGCCTTGGAAGACAAGTCTGGAGGTCTGCTTCCCATAGCTCATAGCCCCCAAGCTCTGAAATGGTTCTACACAGCACATATGGGATAACCAGCAGTCAGAATGAAACTGTCAGTGAATAACAGCATCCCCATCCCCTCAGCAGTTGGTCATAATGCAACATGGAAGAAAGAACATGGATATTCAGACTGGCTCCCAGGCAGTGGAGCTCCCAGCAGACATCGCCCATCTGGACACCTGCCTGGCCCACGTGGCCTGAGATGCGTTCATCAAGGGGGAGTCCACTTAGTGCTTCTCGTGTTGAGTTGGGGTGACGGGTCTCAGTGAGAACTCTAACCTGCTACTTTTCAAAAATGTACTGGATCGATATGTCTATGATACATATATTAAAATAAATATAATGTAAAATCCAGAGCAAGAATAATAGGCAGAATAATTTTTTAAAATATGTAGAATGCATAAAATAAGCTATAGGCTGCTAGAATCATTGTACAATTAGGAGTTTGAGAGCCCCGGGAGTGTAGTAGGGATGTATAGGAAGGCTAACAGCAAGGTCAACAGTTTGAAACAAGCTGCTTTGTGTGAGAAAGATGAGGCTTTTCCTCTAAAAGAGTGACTGTCTCAGAAACTCACAGTGACCCTTGTCTTCTAGGGTCACTAGAAGTCTCTGTTGACTCTAAAGCTGTGGGTGAGCAATCAAATGCCAGAGGAGTTGTTCAAGAGCAGCTTGGACTTTCTGAGGTGTGAGACATAGAACTCATAGCCGTGCGAGCACCATCATCATGTCCAATAGAGACACATGAGGGAGAGGGGAAGCACGCACTGTCATGAAGAAGACAGCCTGCATTAGGATGCACCGAGCCATGTGCTCAGACTCTGGGTTAGAGTCCAGCCAGCAGGGGTGCAAAGGCCAGGAAGCTTCCAATGGCAATTCGGATACTCCTCACCTATAGTGTGAGTACCATCAGCTAAGTGGTATCGTTGAGAACCTAAGTGTGGCGAACTGAAGGACCGGATAAGAATGTAATGCAGCTAAATCCTCTGTGCTCCTAATTATGGGTCTAGAAAGCCAACTCCATTGGGGGTATACCCTTACAGTTTGGAGATATAAGTAAATCTTAATACATATTCTCATGTCTGAACACAGTCACTCCAATAACAGCCCCCCCCCCCCCCCCTCCAGTAACTGTCCTAAAGAAGCCACCATAGAAGATGTTTCTTGGCTGAGCCCCGGTGGCGTAGTGGTTGTGCGCGGGACTGCGGCCCACTGGGATGGAGGTTCGATTCCAGCTCCACGGAGCAAAGGCTGGGCCAACTACTCCCACCACCTGAGGGCAGTGATGCCAAAAAAAAAAAAAAGATGTTTCTTACCTGCCTCTGGCTAGTCACTGTGCCTGGTGGTTATCTGTAGATAAGAGCAATCAGGTTCGAAAGCCAAACTCACTGTCAAATGTAGCAAACTCTTTTCTGACTTCTCTTGGTGATAGGGATCATAGATTGTTCCCCTAGGGAGGGCTAGCACTAGGTCAAGGTGATTATCCACTTCATTGCTTGTGACCCGCTTACGATATTATCCATGGACTATGTAATATGCTTGCTGTATGACATGTACACCTTTTGGAAGATCTGTAAGCCCCATTATATAGACCCACTGAAAAACACAGTCAATCCCTTGGTGTTGACATGGACACAAGGAGCCCCTGTGCTCTGCTGTCTGTCATTTTCCATAATTGCAAAGTCTCTCTGTGTCCCCACATCCAGGAGCTCTGGCCGTATGGTGGTCAAATGTTTAGTTGCTAAGGGAAAGGGGTTTGAATCCACTGACTACTGCACAGGAAAAGGATGTTGCCATCTGCTTCCATAAAGATTCCAGCCTTAGGAACCCTGCTTGGACAGTCCCACTGTGTATTCCAGAGTTGCTGTGGGTTGGAACAGATTTCACAGCAGTGGTTTAGGTTTGGCTTGGCCTTAATACAAAAGATTTGCCCAGGATGACATCAGTGCCTGTAGGCCCAGAAAATCAGCAGTCAAGGAAGGAGAGGGTCAATTGACTCTGGTTTTTCACTCATTCTAATATTCCTAAGATCATCACATGCCACCCAACAACCTACCACACAACAATACTGAGAGAAAGAAGTGGAACAAGCTAACCTGTATACACAGGATGGTGATATTAAGCTCTCTTTTTCTTTTTTTTTTCTTTTTTTTTAGGCATCACTGCCCTCAGGTGGTGGGAGTAGGAGGCTCAGCCTTTGCTCCCGGGAGCCAGAATTGAACCTCCATCCCAGTGGGCCGCAGTCCTGCACACAACCACTACGCCGCCGGGGCTCAGTCCCAAACTCTCTTTTTCAAGCCCTATCCATCGCCTTTCCATCCTCTTTTGACTTCTCTTTTGGATAAGATGACTCAGAATGGGGTCACCAAAGGGAATGCTGGCCATGGAGGTTATAGAATTGGGCTTGTTGCTGCTGTTACTATGTGACCCAACAGGAACTAACAGATGACTGATTTGCCTGAAATCAGTTAGCAGGATAAGTACCAGGATTAAAAGTTAGTATAGACTGAATTGTATCCCCCAAATTGATATGTTGAAAGCCTAATCTCAGGTACCTGGGAACAGGGCCTTGCTTAGAAATAGGGTCTTTGAAGACCTTTTCAGGTAGGTAAATATAATGTCATGTTGGAGAAGGGTACATCCTCATCCTCTTTGACTGATGTTCTTATAAAGGAGAAGCTAGAGAGAGACAAAGAAAGGATGCCAGGTGTTGCTAGAGCAACAAGGCAAGAACTCTCAAAGCAACATGAAGCCGGGCGTGAAGCATCAAAGCTTCAGAAGCAATAAATCTGACTGACACTTTCACCTTGGTCTCTCTGCCACCACAATGAGAATATAAGTTTCTGCTTGGACCAGCCACCCAGTATGTGGTATTTGATTATGGCAACTCTAGAAAAGCAATATTTGAGTCAATCAGAAGCATCATCAGGAGGAAATGTCTGTGTGTTCCAGAGTAGGAAGATGAAGCACAATCCCTCAGGTTAATGGTGATCTTAATTTATCATTGGAGAAAGAAAAGTGAACAAGTTCTCAAATTTGGTATAAGTTTCATATCTGGAATTGATTTCATGAGCAGCAGGCTTCGTGGATTTTAGTCCCGGTTCTCCCATTAAATGTGTGGTATTTGGAACTCACTTGAATTATTACGACCACTCTCAGTTTCTTCATCTAAAAAAGTGTCTCTGAGCTAGTTGATAGCTAAGGTCTTTGGAAATTCTAAAGGCCTGTGATTCTTCATATGTGATTTATTGTATGGATTTTGCCATTCATTTCTTCTGGAAATACTCTTTGAATACTAGAAAAAGCTTCACCTTGGCGTTACATAAGAACCTTCTAGAGGGGGGCTGAGCCCCGGTGGCATAGTGGTTGTGCGCAGGACTGCGGCCCACTGGGACGGAGGTTCAATTCCTGCAGTGGGGCTGGGCCTCCTACTCCCACCACCGGAGAGCAGTGATTGCCCCCCCCCCCAAAAAAAAAAAAAGAACCTTCAAGAGGAAGTAGAGGAAACTAGAGAGTTAGTTGAAAGGTGAAAACATTGAATGTAAGCCAGTGCCAGAGCAGGTGTCTTCTGCCTAAGGAAGTAAATATGAGTCAGAACATTCTGGGCCTTCCAGCAGCTAAACTTTATTATGACAGCAAAGGGTGACCCTGAAGGGTTTAAAGACAGGGTAACAAGATCCATTTTTATGTAGGAATGGTCACTCAGACTGCAGCGTGAAGGATAGATTGCAGGAGTGAAAAAAGAACAAGCTATCCACCCAACCTCACTCTACATCATTACCTCATTTTGCTCACTGTCGCTTGGAAAGTGAGAAAGCCAGGCAAAATGTCCCAGCGCTTCATCTGGAGCAGAATAGTGTTAAAGCAAACATACTTCAACTTGACAAATTACACAATTAGATACACTACACTAATGAAAGCAGCCTGTTGGCATAGTGAGCTACTCACTGAGCTGCTAATTACAAGGTTTAAGGTTAGCGGTTCAAAGTCACCACCCCCCTCTCTCCCATGGGGTTGTCATAAGGCCAAACTGACTCCTTAGCTCTGAGATACCATGTTATACTTCTTATAAACAAAAATGTTGGTCGTCGTTTTATTTTATTTTTTTCTAAACTAAAAGCCATTCAGCTGCACTACTCACCAACATTGATAATGTACTAACTTATTCAGGTCATAAGTTTGGGGTAGATATTTTAGGGCTTTAAAATCAAAGCAGGAGCTGAACCCCGGTGGCATAAGTGGTTGAGTGCGGGACTGTGGCCCACGGGCTTGGTGGTTCAAATCCAGCGGCAGCTCTCCAGGAGCAAGGCTGGGTAGCTCCCTCGACCACCAGAGGGCAGTGATGCAAAAAAAAAAAAACTAAAAAAAAAAACCCAAAACCAAAATCAAAGCAGGAGCCCCGATGGTGTAGTGGGTTATGAGTTGGACTGCTAACCACAAGGTCATGAGTTCAAAGCCACGCATGCTCCTCAGGAGGAGGATGAAACTTTCTACTCCCCCTAACAGTTACAGTTTAGAGAACCGTCAGGAAGAGTTCTCCTCTATCTTGTTGGGTTGCTTTCCACCAAAATTTATTTCATGGTCGTGAGTTTGAGTCTGGACAGAAATGCTCTGTGTTTTTTAAGTTCTGATAGATACACTCATTTGTCTTGAATGTTAAAAATGAAATATTATATATCAATGTAAGATTTTATAGGAAAACCTCAGGGAAATTATATTTGATTACATGGAGATATTCTTTAACATGGATTCAGTCAGTTAATTCTGGCATTATATTATTATATTTGTATAATTTAATATTACAAAAGCATAAAATTACACATTGATGAGCTCTCTCTCTCTCTCTCTATATATATATATACATTTTTTATTTGCTTCACTTTGAAAATTATGAGCTGTGTTGCATCTGCAAAATGGTATACCTGTGAACACAATGAATGATCCCTAAAGGCCATTATTTTTAATGGACTAAGAAAGAAGTTGGTTTCTATCATAGGTCACTTGAATATAGGAACGAGTTGTTTGGAAAAATACTCTGGGTTTGATATGCAAGAATAATGCCCTAGTTTACTGCAGGCTTTAAGATTCCTTTAATCACTAATGCCTTATTCAGTAAAGTAATGCTGGAAAGAATGACATTTACCATCAATAAATTTTGGCAGTTTGGCATAGCTCTCACTTTGTGTTCACCAAGGAAAGAAACCCGAAATGAGAGTGAGGAGAACCAATTATAAAGAGTGCTTTAGTTTGGCGAGGATGCTGGAAGAAGTTTGTTTGCTGTAAAGAGAGACAAGCTGGATCCCCCGCCCCCAACCTAAGTTTGTAGAGTGCTTGGTATGTTTATAATATACTGAAAAAAGGAAGTGCCCTCTCCTCCCCCCTCAAGTAAGAGGCTAAGCAATAGCAAATGCTTTTGATGTTAACATTATTTCTTTTGCTCCACTAGTCTTTGCAAACATTATCAAGTTGATAATAAATCAAACAAATCTTAATTTATCATGCAATAGCCACTAGAAATAAAATCTTCCTAGTATGTCACCTGTCAAAATATTTCTGCTATTCTTACGCACGATCCCAAATTTATACTTTCTGATAAGACTGAAAGAGATTATATATATATATATATATATTTTGGGGGGGTATCACTGCTCTCGGTGGTGGGAGTAGGACTGAAAGATATTTTTATTAGCTATCAATCAGCTTCCAGTTACTATCAAGTAAATTCTAACAAAATAATTCCAAATTTAGAAGCACTACACTCAGTACTACAGGTGCGAGACAAGTCAGGAGTGATTTGTTCTCCAAGGAGAGAAGGGCCTGCAAGTTCGGCTAAGATGCCTTATTCCAAGTAAGGCCAGAAGACAATAATCTTCTTCCAGGTCAATAGCGACAAATGAAAAGTGATATGGTAGCGAATAATGAGCGCCGCCCTCCCTTGCTCTTTCCCCTCCAGATATAGTGCCTTAGACTAGTGGGCCCCTCTTCGAAATTCAGAAGGCAGTAAATGCCCTGTCATGACAGCATGGTATCCAAGTAACTTCTGGAAATGCGATGTGTCTGATATGTACTTCAAAGTATGCCAAACACACACACACACACACACACACACACATGAGTCATTAGTGTTCAATTTAGTCTCTCAAGATAGATATTTGAGAAGAAAATTGGATTTAGTAATAGATCATTAAAAAAACCCTCGTGGCAAAATCAAATGCTATTTAAATCACTATTTGTGTGTGTGTGTGTATGTGTGTGTGTGTAATATGGAAAGGGCAGAGTTGTTCTTAGAAGGTAATACTATTGAAGTCTCCGACCTACCTGCTGCCATTTGGTCGATTCTGACACACAGCAACCCACTAGGACTGGGTGGAATTGCCCCTTCAGTCTCGGAGGCAGTAACCCTTCATGGGAGCAGACAGCCTCATCCGTCACCCACAACATGGGTATCATTCACTGCCATTAAGTCAGTTCTGACTCAAAGCCCCTAGGGGTTTCTGAGACTGTAATTCATCATGAAACTAGAAAACTTTGTCATTTTTTTACTCGGCAGAGAATCTGGTAGCTTCGAACTGCTAACCTTGCTGTTTCCGGTCCAATATATAGCCACTACACCCCCAGGACTCCTCAACAATATAGAAACTTGTAAAATAATGTATTTGAGTCATTATCCATGTTCAAACTTAGAAAAAGAAGAGGGACATTAATATGGACACACATTATTTCCCAAGTTAATCATTCTAAATTAGAAATGTCATAAGGAGCACACAAAACTCATCCTCCTTCTTCTTTTTAGTCTGTAAGTTTGAATGTGGACGATGACACAGTGCATTGTTTTACACATTTCTATGTGTTTTCTTTTCTATTGCTACTCCACCACTACAATTGTTTCAATGGGCCCAATGCCTTTTATATATACAACATAATGTCACTTCCTATTTGTAGAAGTGAGTATGGTAGGTACAATAATAATAACAAAATTCCATGGTCCTAGACAAATTAATTGACTAACTTGAAAGTGTAAACAAAACACCCAGTGTTTGATATGGGAACTTAACCCAAGAACCCTAAATTGAAAATCCAAAACCACTTCACTTGGTTGAGCAACCAAGAATGAGACGGACTGAAGTTTTCATGAGAGTCTGTTAATGAGAAATAAAAAAACCTGATCAATTGACCAGGAAAACATCGTTCTCAATATTTATAGTATTCAGAGATATCTTAATGTCACCCAAAGGCATGCCTATTCACTTCAACAGTGCTGCTTGCAAAGCAGGGACACATTTGGAATTTCTCCAATCTTTGAGGATAATAAAAAAGTTTGGCTTGTGGGGTACTTTCCACTCAAACAAACAAACAAACAATAAAACCAAGGAAGTTACTGAAGTCAACTCCCCTACCTGCCCAGGCCTCTGTAAGTGGCAAACCATGGTTATACAGTCTCTCTCTCTCTCTCTCTCTCTCTCTCTCTCTCTCTCTCTCTCTGTCACACACACACACACACACACACACACACCCCTCAGAAAAAACTAGGGGAGTCTTTGAGGCATTTGATTCTCTGCCTAATGATCAACAAAGAGTTCTTTGTGTGATGAGTTTTCTTCTGTTCTTCTGTGAATACGTACATTTTGATATATCACTTTCTTCTCTATAAATCAGACTCAGGTCGAACACTGGCACATTAGAATCGGGGTCTTTAGGAAAGAGGACAGCAGAGGTGTTGCTGCCTGTGAAAGTGTGGCTGTTCTCTGGTAGGCCGACTTCTGGGTGGAAGTAGCCTCTAACCTACTTTCCTTCATCCCTTCTCTAATGACTGAATTAAAATATCCGATTCTCTCCAAGTCATGATGACTTGGATTTGGTGCAAGGTCTAGAAATCGTGAGTGGTGAAATAGGTGCCCCACCAGGTGACCAACTTAGTGTTGGAGAAAATGGGGTAGTTGGTTATGAATTCATTTGGGTTCATCTTTTACTGCGTGAGGCACAATCATGAAAAAAGGAAATTTCAAGAATGCTGGAACAGTGTGCAATCCAAGTGAATCGAGGTGGGTTTTCACTGCATGACTGCATCTAGCTGTTTAATTTCAACCTGTTTTCCAATAAAGATCTTTTATTTCATGAGCAGTCTAGGCAGGCAAAGAGGACCAGGCCTCTTCCTTTTCAATCTCCAACCTCTCCTTCCAAGGGGCGGGGGGTGTCTTCTACACCCCTTCCCACTACTTTCATACACACACACACACACACACACACACACACACACACACTGGAATTGTGTGTAAAGACAGACACTGCAGATCCAACTCAAGGGCTGTATGGCCCTAGCTTTCTTCACAGATGTGACTCATAGCAATCAGCTCTGCATGAAACACTTTAAAGCTACTAACAAACTTTGTGAAAGTTACATCACCATAAACAAGGACAGGTTGCTTAAATTATTATTATGCACACACCGCGAATGTTTTCTGAATTTGGCAAATAATTTTCGAGGCAGATTTGAGAAGAGGAGGTTAAAAAAAAAGAAATCTAGGCTAAATATTTCAATGTCACCATTATGAATGGAAAAGGTGTCCTATTCCCTCCCAAAACTTTGTCCCAAGAGCGTGATGGCGTGCTGAAGCTGTTTCTCAAGTTTTTATCATTCTACTTTTAAAATGTGCATACTCGATCTGGTAAGACTCCTGTTTGACCATATGGGAGAGTGGAAACAAAAATAAACAGTAAAATTTTGGATCCCCCCACCCACAAACTCAAAGGCACCAGAATACATTTGGTAATTAATTTGTTAATGAACCGCCTCCTTACAAAACAAAGTTGCTGGAAACCTCTGGATCCTGCCTGCCCTGGTGACCTCTGCGATCGCTCCCTGCTGCTGGTCAACCGCGTCGCTGGATATTTTCTAAAACCAATGAAACATGTACCGGACACATTTTCTTTTATTAAAAATTTGTTAATCGGACAAAAAGGACCACTCTGTAAAAATAGTGGAATAAATGTTGGTAGCCACTTGTCAGAAGAAAAAGAGTCGGCGAGGATGAATGACCCACACAAGTGCTGTGACCATTTCTCTCCTGCGGCTGGCGCGGGGCTGACAGGAGGGGGTGCGGGCTGGCAGAGAGGGCTGGAGGGAAGAAAACCCAGGATTAAAAGCATGATCTCCCCATCTGCAAAGGTCAGGTCTCCTCGGGGCTCGGGGAGCGTGGTGGCCATTTTCATCCTTTAAATCCTCTTATTTTTATTTTAAGAGGCTAAAAGGAAATCAAAGAAGGATATCATCTTCCGCACGAGCTCCTCCCTCCTCCCTCCCCCCAAACAATATATTTTTTAAAAATTCCAGGTACATAACCCAATCCTTCCGTTTCCAGGGAGGTTTCCGCAGTCAACTCGGTGCGGTTGGGCCAGTTGTAGGGAGAAGCCAGCTGGAAAAAGGCATCCTTACTAGGACACTCGCGCCTTCGCCTGCGCCTTCGCCACCGCCACCGCCGCCGCCGCCGCCGCCGCAGCCGCAACCCGCAGTGGCCACAAAATTAGCGGTTCTGAGGACATTTTTGCCGCAGTGCACGTCCGCTGTAACCCTCAAACATTCGGGTGAATAATGGAAGTACAGTGTGGAGACAATCAAGTTGATTTATCACGCAAAATAATTCACTGCTTCAGTCCAGCTCGTGGTCCTGTCACTTTAAATCACAACCGCGCACATACACAGGTCCATAGGCAGCCACACATGCACGGTACACGTGTGTGTGTGTGTGTGTGTGTGTGTGTGCCAGAGCAGAGTGGAATGATTCCAGATCACTTTACGTATATGAAGGAAGGGGGGCAAAAGAGCCCGCAGCCCCAAGTCCCTTCCCCCACCTTTTGCAGCGTGGACAAGTGGCTTGTGATGCAGTTTGGAGCAAAATAAAGTCTGAACAAAACTAGACTGTGAGACTAGCACGTCCCACAGTGAAACTGACGTTAACACAGACTCCGTAAAGCTTTAGGATCACTTGCAGGCAAGGCTAAAGTTCTCATTTTGAAAGAAAAGAAAGAAAATTGAATTGGGTGCAGCTCTAAAATGCTGCTTTTAAGATGCATGCACATGTCGAAGACAGCGATTGCAATTTCTCTTCACATCTGGTGAAGACATTCCAGGAACACTTCTGAAAGGAAGCAAGGCGTAAGACAGCTCCTTCTTTCTATACATGAGGCCAAGGAAGGGTTGTTAAGACTATTATTATTATTATTATTATTAAAGTGTGCTCCTAATCTAAATACCTTCTCAACTGGAAGGGGTGGTCTGGTTGGGGGAAGGGACAGACCTGGGAGAGAGAAGTCTGTATGCCATAGTCACTGGGAAGCCTGTTACTTTAGGCAGGATTCTCTCGTTGCTCATCTGTAAAACTCACAGAGAGCTCATGGCATGTTTTCTATGGTCTTCTTTGGCACTCACACTCCGTGGTTTTACCCAGGAGGGACTGTTGACCAGAGGGGTGGTGATGTTGAATGGGGAGAGGAGAGGTCATGATCCTCAAGTGACACCTGCTTCAACTAGTCGTGATGAGAGTGATGAATCCAGTAAGACTGAATCCTTAACAAGAAAGGTTGGGTCTTTGTGATTTTATATATATCTATCTATATATCTATCTATATATATTCGTATATATATATACGAATAAATATATATGAATGCAATCTTGCAATTACATTTTGGAGGGAAGAGCAGAAAAGAGAGCTTCACGAGTATTTTGGGGATTAAAACCACATTTAATATTATCTGTTTGCATTGATGATTCAAGGAAAATAACTTCTTCTTGGATAAAATTTGTCCTGTGCCAGAATGGCTGTCTAGCTTGACTAAGCTCATGGGATTGACAACTCCCTTTCTCCTTTTTTCCAGAGAGCCACCTTAGGTAGTGGCAGGCATGTTGATTGTCTGTGTACAAAGTGGCCAAAAACCTGGGGGGGGGGGGGAGGCAGCACAAACATACTCGTTAGTGCTTTCTGACATGTTCCAACCAACCAAGTTACCACAGGCAACTTGCTTTGTCTAGTTGTGCCTCAATTTCTCCCACTTATAAAATATGGATTGTAACCACAACTGACCCATAGGATTTGTTATCAGGATTAAATAACTTATCACATGAAAGTGTTCAGAACAGAGCATGGCATATAACAAACAGCTCAAAAAATGGTAGGTGTGATCATTCCTCAATATAAACACAGGGAAAGCAAGGTCAGGTAGAATAGAGGGATCTTTGAATAACTCCCCGATTTCAATTAAGAGCACTGTGTGGTTTATTTTATCTGGCTTTTATGCAGTCAGCTGGGAGCAAGGGGTTCAGCAATCTTTGTTATTATTAGGGATAGGCCAGAACATTCCCTACCAAAACTCCATTCCTACACAGGCAAACAGTTCTGATCTGGGGAACTTGCTACTTGACCAGATCAATACTAATATAAATTCTATGTGTGTATATGTATGTGTGTGAGCATATGTGTGTATATATGCGAGTCTATATTAAGCACATGAAGGTGTGCCCTGACTTTCCAGATGGGAAGAAGCCAAGGTCTTCTTCTGAGAGAAGTTTCTCAGTTTCTGCCTGATTCCCTCCTGATCATTTTCTTTCCTATACAATTTGTTACTTCAGGCCTAGCCTCTGCCACAGAATCATAAAGTCAAAACAAGTCCACATCTCAGGCAGGCGGCTTCCTCCCTTTGCGACGTTATTAGTGTAAAGGGAAAAAGAAACCTCATGAATTTCTCTCCTTTCCTAAAGACCCCCAGAGTGCAGACTTGAACGAGGCTTTAGGAGGGGTCACGGGAATGTAATGCTTAAGGGAGCCATTCTACCCGTGTTTGCAATTTGGGGTTGGAGGAGAGGTGCAGTTAAGCTTTATAGAGGAAGTGGAGATTAGGTATTGCCAGAACAAAGTAGGCGCTGCGCGCTGAGGTCACGGGCTGCAGAGAAGAAAGGAAGGCCCGACTTCTTCCCTCCGGTGGTACCTGAAACTCTGGAGCGCGAGCTGGCCCCCCGGGGTGCGCGGGGAGACCCACGGAGTCTGGGACGCCCAGGGTGGCGTCAGACGCCAAGTTTACCCGGAGCCACCAGCCAGCCGGGGTGAAGGTCTCCGTTAGCCAGGAAGCAGCGGGATGGGAGCGCCGCGGAGAGAAAAGTTCATTGGTTCCCCGCGCTAGCGTGAGCGCACGATCACACCGGGTCAATCCGATGAATACAAGTTCAAGAACGTAAGACTCGTAAAGGAGGACGCGCTGCCTCCCGCCCCCCGCCCCTGCTCTGCGGACCCGCCCTCCTCCTGCCTCCCGGACTGGGGGTCTGAATGAGAGCCCCGGCAGGTGGACACCCCAGGTGCCCTCTCTGTTACCAGGCGATCGGTGGCGCACGCCTTTTTCTAAAGCCCGGCCACTGTTTATTGTCCCCCTCCCCGCACCCCTGCTGTCTCAGCACCCAGAAGCCCCCGGCTCCTGTGCGTAGACTGGTCACCGGAGTCCACCAGCAGCCCGGCGGGAACTTCTTCGGGTCCCCACCCTCCCTAGCGAGTCCACCCTGCGCCTGAACTGTCCGACTTGCAGAGCCCCTGTGGACAGTTGAACGTCAATCAAAGAAATTCCGCTGGCCGACCCCACCGCCGACCCAAACGGCCGGGGTCCCCCAGTCCCGGCCGGGCCGGGCCAGGAGCTGGGGCGGGGGGCAAGACAGGGAAGCGCAGCAGCTGTCCGGCAAGGTCACGACCGAGTCGCGGCGGGAGGAGGCCGCAGTGCGCGATGGCCCGGCGCCGCCCTCTGGCCCCGGAGCTGACCCTGCGCCGCGCGGTGCTCGGCGGCAGTCCAGGCGCATCCTGGCGGGAGCGAGGGGGCGAAGCGGCCGAGCCGACCCTTACTGTCCTGGAAGCCGCTGACAACGCGCGGGTCGCCTGGCCAACCGTCCTGGAAGGAAGATCAGACGCCTAGCTGAACAGAATTGCCAAGGGTTTCTCTCTGCACTTCCTCCCTTCCCCCCGCCCCCCGCCACTTGTCCCCAAAGGCGACCTGTGAGAAACTTTTGTTCCCTTCCCTCCGTGTCTCCCAGTCCCAGAAACGTAGCCGAGAAGGCCTGGTTTTGTGCAGTCATTCGTGGTTCCACCAACCTGGCCTCAGGAGGACATTAGGGGCTCTTGAAGTGACCAGAGCAAATTCGATGCTTTTTTTCTGGTTGTTGTTTCTACCCTCTTTTGGAGGGAGTCTCTTTGTGGGTTTCAAAAACTTTTAAACACCCTCTCCCCCTGAGGCCTTCAAGTGGAGAAGGCAATCCAAGTCTTCCTTGGGCCAGTCCTTCCCGAAGATAGTCAGTTCCAGAATCTTTCAGGCAAACAGAGCTCCTTTCACACACTTCGGGGGCGGGGGGACGCCCTTAATAAGATGGCAATATATTACCACGTTTGAAAAAGTTTTGCAGAGGTAAGTTAGGAGTTTGGAAAAGTGACTTGCCAGCCATGTGTGGAAAAGCAAATCCGCTTTCAGAGGGCCCCCTGAAGAGGAAGGGGTGGGGGGGCGGAGAGGCAGGAGCAACCCAGCCTGAATGACAAACTCCAGTTACCAACTTCTGACCCACCGTGGCTTGAGAAGGTGGGGCTGGCTGTGGAGGTTGTGGGATGGCGTGGCCCTCCTCCAGG
Organism: Nesogale talazaci; assembly: GCA_004026705.1. NCBI lineage: Eukaryota > Metazoa > Chordata > Mammalia > Afrosoricida > Tenrecidae > Nesogale > Nesogale talazaci. The sequence continues at coordinate 2,281 of PVJH01001609.1, read as the reverse complement.
ATGGCAGGTTGCAGAGGGCTCATCTCCAGGGTTGCTTCTGGATGTCTCCAGACTTCTTTTGGAGAAGTCCTTTCCCTCGGTCCCAGAGTTAAGCGTCAGTATTTTGCGTGGACTGTGTTTGGTCCCTGGATCAAGTCTGGCTCCTGAGGCCACTTGCACCTTCAGTAGATATAGTCTTGGGTAGAAGCATTGGTGCCAGTACAGATCAAGATGTGTCTGTCTGGGCCTGGTTTGTTGTCTGAAAACCATGCCACCGCTAAGATCAGGCTCTAACAAAGTCCTCATCTCCAGAAACTCTCACTGCCACTTTATTGAGAGAAACTATCATTCAAGTGATTTTGAACACAAGGCTTTGGCGTTTTGTGTAAGGTACTAAAAAGAAAACTTAGTGAGCTTTCTCAGAAAGTTGGAAGAGATTGTGAAGGTCTTAGACCCCAGGACTGTGTGTGTGTATGTGTGTGTAATGCAATAAGAATATTTTGCAAGATAGTTTTTGGGCTTTGTGAGACAGACTTCAAAACTTTCAAGCAAATATGCTCTAAGCCCCCCACCCCCTTCTTATCTGCAGATGCTTTCTGAAGTGACCCTAGCCTCTCAGGGTTACCTCATTGTTTTGTAGCATCTTTTGAACAGTGGTTCTAACTTCGACAAAGTGTCTTGCACGTTTGTGCCCTGGTAAGTTGTATTACCTAGTTCGCCTACCCAATAACTTATTCTCTCTCCAGCTGAGAGTGTTCTAAAGGCTACATTTCAGTCGTAAGGGGTGAAAATGTTGCTTTCATCCTGCATGCAGAGTGGGCAAAGTGGGGCACAGTGGGCAGATTTGTAGAAAACGCATTCTCTTAGATTTGCTAATATTACGGGGGCAGTTTCAAACATGCCAGTCCGCCTTCTCTCTGAAAATGCCAGGGGAAAATAACCTGAGGACCCTGTGAAAACAGGGTCCTCTTTTTCTATTCCCTCCCCCTTCAGGTCCCTGCTCTGCCTGAGTGCCCAGCTACTGGGCGCCAGGGAATGCTGCCGCTCACCTGCAGATCTTAAAACAGCTCAGTCAGCCCAGACCACCTAGAGACCTGCCAGCGTCTCCTTCCCCTTGGGACTGTGACTTGAAGCAATTGCTAAAACTTCACAAAGGGGAAAGCATTTTGTCCAAGTCTGTCCTTTCTTCAGAAACACTTACAAATAAGGCCCCACTAATATTCAGGATTAAGTTACTGTGACCAGAAAGGTGCTGCTTTCCAGGGCACCCACTTGAGACTGTTACAGTTCATTTCGCCTGCGTCCTCTTTTTGTTTCCATCGCTCTATTTCCCCCCTCGGTCTCTTTCCTTCTTAACGACGTCCTGAAGTACAAGAGATTGATAAAACACTGCTTACAAAATGTTGATACAGAATCGGAGCTCCAATGTTTCAACTAAACTCTAATGTAGCCTGTAGACCTATGGCCCACACCTGTACAGCTTCTTGACAACCTCTAAAATTATTCCTGCAGGGCGCAGATGGGAAACCAACTTTCTCTGACCAGAGGAAGTACAACGGGCAAAGTGACACTTGATGCAGCATTCGTCTGTAACTGCGTGATTTTCAGTGGCTATTTTCTCTTTTCACTCCTTTATTTATTTTCTTTGCTTAAGAAGGGTCGCACAGCTTCTCTCAGCTCCACCGCTGCTCTCCACGAAGCTGCACTGGGGCTTCCAGATCTTTGCTCCGCGTCTTAAAGTACGCGATCTCAGAAGAAAATGCCTTTTCCGGAAACTACAAATAGAGCAAATAGTTCACCTAATTTTCTTGCGCCTCTATAGGCTTTTGATCTTCCTAATGAAAATCTAATGAAAACTCCCCCTTAGTCTCCTTAGCCTCAAGAGTGGGACGCTGTCCGCTGTGGCTGGGGACCACCTCTCCCCATTTGCCCAGCAGCTGACACACCCTGAAAAGACTCCTTCCTATCTTTGCCTCTCTCCCTGTTGCCCCCTCCGCAGCCAGTTTCTGGTGGGACTGATAGGTGGATTGGGGACACCTCCTTCTTAGCGATGCCTATATCCTCAGCGGGCTCCTACCCGGGTGGGTTGGAGTTAAACTCCGGGAATTCAACTTTGTAGCGAAACCTCGGCTTCCTAGGGAGGGGCCTGTGGGAAGGAAGAGTCTGGAGACTGAGTTGTCCTGTAGGGGGGTGGGGGGTGAGGTGGGGAGAGATGAAAGCCCAGCGACCTGGTGTGGAATGGGCAGGTGGGTTGAGCTGCCGGCTTCCCTTTTCAGGAGGCAGAGGAAGGTGGGGGGGGGGG